>JAHBBC010000018.1:600000-1012500 GCA_019915015.1 Auriscalpium vulgare
TCCTTTTGGCCGAGGACCTCTCTTGGTCGTTCCTGACACACTATGAGGAAAAGTTGGGTACAAATTAAGGGCGGAAGGTGACGATAATACGTACTTCTGCATTTTCTCGAGCTCTTCTGTGCGCTGCGAGCGCGTCGAATCCGGAGTTGACGGAGTCGCGGAACGGCCGGAGGGTCGGGAGGATGACAATGGGCATGATGGTGGTGAGAGGGCAAGAGAGAACGGACTGGCGTTTCACGGGAGGTCGCGACGTCATATGCATCATAACCACCACGTGACCGTCTCGACTTCGTCGCCAGCTGCTGAGTCTTGCTCTTCTCACCCGCGTCTGCGACTTGTGCTAGGCTCTGCACTGTCTCCTTCGTACCCACTGAACCTCCCCCCCACACGGCCACTCTTTGATCTGGCCACGCGAGACTGCGCAGCAACCACAAGTTGACCGGCTTCGCGGCTCACTGGCAGGTGCGTCTTCAGTGTGATTTCTTTGTGTCTGAAGTTCTGCCTAATCACTCGCGCTGCCACGTCAGCGCGGACGCACTCAACATTCATGCAAATGGCGACACACCATCGTAGCGCACGAGTGGGGCTCCCAGGTGTGCATGCGATCTCATTGTCGTGTACTGGCTCGCCATTGTTGCCTTACGACCCTCTGCGTCGAACGCATAGCTAGTCTGGTGGGCAGTACAAGGCAGTACATCTTGATGTTTACTGAATGTTTTTGTTTATCTAGTGCGTGAATCGGACAATCTGGGCGTACATGTCACACGCGCCCATACGCAGCCCGTGTTTTTCGACTGGATACTCTTCAAAGACGGACAACGATGTCGCCGCTGCGCGCAGCCGCGGATGCGACTCGAACAGTGTTTGACGACTAGCGAGTGATACTCCCGTATGTGCTCTATCTTTCTTTGCCCAAACTTTGCTCACCGCGCCACCCATTTTTGCCTGTCTCGGCGACCTCGTCACGCTCACGCTCCTCAGCATCTTATTAACCATCCTCATCCATTTCATCGGCCGTCGACGAGCCTGCGCAGGCAGAGCGTTGTCCACGCGCCCGCGTGTGACAACGAAGAAGATGCTCACCACGGACGCCGACGTGCGCGGGCTCTTGCCGTCCTCCGCCAGTGGCGCTTCGACTGCAGTGTCCACGATCGCGTGCGCGCGCTCGTCGCCCTCTGTGCCCTCCATGGTCACCAGGGAAAATGTGTCTGCGACAGCCACCAAGAAGGCACGGATGACAGAAAGGAGGTAATCACCGTTCTAAAGGTGACCGTTAACGACGATGCAGATCTGAGATGAGGAGTGTTTGCGCGGACGCGCACTGCGGTGAAGGAGATCAAGGAGAACGCGCCTGCGGCCGACGACGAGGTTATGGGGCAGGAGGAGGAAGTGGAGGTGGTGAAGGAGCCCCGAAGATGCGCATGAAGATGAGCGCGCCGGCCGCACTTGCTCGTCGCATGCCCTGCTTCCCACCTTTCTGATTTCCCTCCTGCCCCCGCGCATTGCAACATCGTCATCATTATCCATCGCATTGTATCGCATTGACCTTCCTATCCCCATCTGCCGGCGTTTGGTAATCCACTCTATTCGTTGGTGCGCGCCTTTCTTCCGACATCATTTCTCTCCGCTCATGTACCCACAGCATCCTGGACGCCATCTCCCATTCCAACCCCAGCCCACACAATTTCGCTTTCGACGGCGCGTCCAATATCTCCGACCGAACGTTTGGTATGTTCCCGTCGGACTCAAAGAAGGCGAGCGAGGCCGCGGAGAAGCAAGCACGCGGACTACACCGCGCCGCCACTCCATCCCGGAAAGCGCCCCACGCATGCTCAGCCAGCATAACGACGTGACGCCGATGCCTGACTTATTCTCAGGCGCAGCGGAAGACATTCCCACTCCCTCACTTGCTCGGGAAGCTGTTGAGTGGAAGAAAACATCACGTTAACATGTAAGTAAAGTCTTTCTTCTTTAGCCACAAGCTAACACTTACACAGGTTTGCCGACTGCGATCACTTCATGCGCATAAGATGCGGCGGAATTAGCCATGTCTCAACACGGCACTTGCACAAGATCGTTCGTGCGTCGGGCGGTGACGCAACGGCAAGATCCACCGTTGCCAGGCAGGCAGCTAGGCGAGGACGTCGATCCCGGCACCGACAACGACGAGTAAGATGGCACCATGGCCGCCATTCTCGAAGAACAGGACAGAGGCTCATCGAACGAGGCCGGCGAGGGCGAGGGTGGGGCAGCAATGACGAGGGCGAGGGCAGCGATGACGAAGGCGGCGAGGACGGCAACGGCGAAGACCACGAGGGTTGCGGCGAGGATGACGCCGACTGAGGAAGGCGACGAGGACATCCTCGCTGTCCATGGATTCGCTCCTGTGTAGTATATAGTACTGTAACAAATTATACGCTAACCATCAGACTTGTGGTCGGCTGACAAGCCGCCTATCAGCCGCTTGCGTCCAGTTGACAGCCTTGCGCCAGACTTGCGGCCGGCCTGTAAGCCCACTGTCAGACTTGGGACCCGACTATAAGCCCACTTCCAGCCTTGCACCCAGGCTGTAACCCGTTCGCCAGGCTGGCAACGCACTTGTAACCATACGCCAGCGCTTGCAACCGCGCCACGTGGCTGGTGGCCGCTACCAGCCGCCGCAACTTTTCGGTACTTTTCAAGGGGCATGCACCGGCAAAACCCGAGACAGGGTCTTGGGGGGGAGGGGGTGCACCGGGGTCCTTAAACGCGAACCGACATCGCATGTCGTGGAGGTCTGTCCCACAACCATACTGATGCTTTTGTATTGCTAAGGCTCACTCACTAGCTTAATTTGAACCCTCCAGACCTCTTGGTAAGTAAAACACCTTGGAAAATCAAGTGAATGCAGCCAACTACTTTGTAGCCCACCAGCCCTTTGCCAACCCTTTGCCCGCGCTCGAGGGTGCAAGAGGCGGACGACAAACGACGCGGCATTTGACGAATATGAGGAGGACGGTGGGGACCCGCATGTGTTCAAGATCCACGGGTCACTCGAGCAGCCGGACGCGCAGGCGACCACGACGGAGCGGCTACACTGTGCGTGTTCTCTCTGTGCCTTTTGGCTGGGCTGGACGGGTGGCTGATGCAGCGGCAGGTATGATGCACCAGGGGCATATACCTCAAGCCAGCATAACCAGCACGGTGAGGTGCCGCCGGTTATCTTCGCGGTGGGTCATCGGACGACGGCGAGAAGACGCGCGCATGCATGGAGGGAAGCGACGAGTATACACTGCGATGCATCCGTCCTGTCTCCCGCACGCCGAGCTCGCTGACGCCAATACAGGAAGTGAGTCCGTCAGTATATTGATTGCACTGACAGCTATGTACCTTAGTTGTCAGCAGTGCAGGTGCATGGGTGCGTTGCTGGCAGGCAGTTGAGCTGGCAATGTTCAAGGGCCAGGGAGCGCGTGGTCTGCTCAATATCCGCTAATCTGCCCTAGGAATACATTACGCCCACTGACAGGGCTTCCGGATCGTCCAAGTACCCCGCGCGCCCCTCGGACGGTGTCTCCACTGTGCACGGTGTTGGCCTGCACGTCTACACGTGCATGCCGCTGTCCCGCGCGTGTCAAGCGCATACTGACCGCTGGGCATCATAGTATTATTTAAATATTTTAAATAACCATTATCGTGGGAATAAGCTTCCGTATATGGGCAGGAAGGGGGGGAGGGGGTCCCATAAGGGCCTTATACGCGAACTATAACGTCATGTGCGGTATTACACTTTTACAATACCCTTGGTACTTTTGCTGATGCTCAGCCTTCATTTGGAGCGCAGCCAACACAGACGCAACACGACTCGGCAAGTAACCTGGACGTGCCGACGGCACCCACTGGGCCGCCGTTTTTGTCCAGTATGTCACTAACCGCCCATGTTTATCGGCCCGGCGACTGACGCACAACCTAGTAGAACCTGGCAGGATATTTGGCGCTTCGCCCCGACAACGATGGCGTCTATTGGCAGTACTCGAAACAACCGCAGCGCCAATGAACTCGACCTCGAATACAAGAGATTGCGAAAGGCACTACTCCGAAATCGCAACGAGAGGAACGCCTTGGCTTATGTCGCCCGTCTCCCCACCGAAATTATCACACGCATCCTCTTCCTCTTGATGCAAGCAACCCGCGACCGCCGTCCGTCTCATTTGAAACTAGGATGGATTACCGCCACGCATGTCTGCGAGCGCTGGCGCCGCGTCGCAATCGCGTGTCCGATTCTCTGGACGGAAATCCGTTTCGATATTGGGGCGAGGTGGACGCACGAGATGTTCACGCGCGCAGGGAAGGTGCCCCTCGTCATTCATTGCACTGATCGTCTTTTCGATTCTGCTGCCTCCTTCCAAGTCGATCTCCTCGCGCGGCGCATCCACCTCGCACGGGAGATCATAATGTCCCCACGTCTTGTGAAGCTTCTTAGCCAACCCTTGCGGCTTAATCCTTTCCCATATCTCGAGAAATTCCTCGTCAAGCCCGCGAGGACGGGGGCCCCTCACGCCCACGAGATATACGCCATGCCGAAGGACTTCCTCGGGGCCATGCGCCACGATTACGCCGCTTAAACATGGTATTGACTCAAGTCAACTGGACGGCGCCGGTTCTGAGCAATTTGGTGCAGCTCGAAGTGCTGTATCCATTCCATGCGCCATCAAGGCCGGCCTGCGTCGACTTCCTGGATGCGCTCAGAAGGATGTCAAGCCTCGAATTGCTTGCAGTCGCGAACCTTCCTCTTCAAACCCATGCAGAGCCAGGACATATCACCGACATCGTAGACATGCCCAGACTCAGGACGCTCGACCTTGCGGACGCCCTGTCGCCATGTATCCATCTGATTGGCCACCTCTCGCTACCCCGAAGTACCAATTTGCTTCTACACCTGTTCGCTTCGGCGGAGCCATTTACACCCACGACACTCCGTCACCTCTTCTCGACCATCAACTCGCGCAATCAGGGCCCCAGCGCCCCCATCTCTTCTCTTGAGCTGGGGAGCGAGGAGCCTCGCGTACTCTCAGTAGACGTCTCGCGAGGCCCGGATGGCTTGGGTGACCGCGTCTCGATTTTAGTCGAGTGGGGCGAAGAAACGGAGGAGGACGACCTGCAGTGGGCCGTATTCGACACGGTCACGACGATGTGCGAGGCATTCCGCGAGCACCTCAGCTTCGTCAGCATCGACATGCAGTGCCTCACATGGTCCGTAGCTGCATGGTGGAGGATCATCCAAGCTGCCAGCAACGTGCGCGCACTTACTGTTATTGGCCGTGGTGCAGCCGATGCCCTCTGCGCGACGCTCATAATCGCGAGCGGCTCGACGTCCCTACCGCCAGAATTGGAGGCACTTGGTGTCCCGGCACCTACTCCCGTCGATCAATACCTCTCCAAGCTGGAAGGTCTGAAACTCGTGCGAGCGCACCTTGGCAACGAGTTGGCGATGGTGGATGTTTCACTGGGTGGAGGTCCGATGCTGCGTATCCATTGCGAGAAGCAATTCCCCGGCTGGTTACGGAGGCGAAATGAGGCTGTGGTACCGCTGCTGATGCTGCAGCTGGTGCGGTGCGACGTGTCCGATGTAGCCCGTGAGCTACTGGAAGGTTTGTGCGAGATGGTGATAGCTTGAACGGCGCGTCTTTGTACAGTTTTTTCATCAGTGGAGACTCCCGTCATTCTGAAGCCGCAGACCGCATGCTGGGGGGTAAGTCTAGCCTTTTCTTGTCCATCATAGTAACATCTAAGTCGATACCGCAGACCACGTCATTACTTTCACGCGCGAGGCCAACGAAGATTTCGGTTGCGACACGTACGACTAATCATACCTCACAGCGCAGTATGCGATGCAGCCGTCGATAAATGTAGAGTACATGTGCGTGTAGTTTCCAGTTCATTCTCATTTTCTAGTAGGCAAGATCGTTGCTGGTCATTGCGCATAATCTATATCTTATCAGATTGGCAACTTTGATCCGGGAGGAACTGGAAAAGTTTCTTGTCCAATCTTCACTCACCCTCTCCTTACCTTCGTCTACAATACAATGGCTCCCCCGACACCGTCGTCGACGCAAGACAACCCACTGGCATCAAACACTGCACGGAGTCCGATGAATGGGCAACTGTCACTCTCGAGTACGTTGAAGCTCCTTTGACGTAAATCAACCGGCTCACGATGGCCGTTTACAGGCGACGACACTCTCACTGAGGAACACAATCTCTCCCGGCTTGATATCGAGTATTTGAAGCTGCAGACCGCCCTCTTCCGCAATCGCGCACAGAGAAATGCTCTCGTCTTCGTCGGACGTCTCCCACCCGAGATCCTCACGCGCATCTCCTTCATTCGGGCAAAGATGGAACCGATACATCCCGGAGAACCCCAGCGATTAGGCTGGATTACTGTCACGCACGTCTGCGGTCACTGGCGCCGTGTCGCACTCGCGTGTTCGAGCCTCTGGACGGACATTCGTTTCGACATCGGTCCTCAATGGACACAGGAAATGTTCGCGCGGGCGAAACAGGTGCCAGTCGCTATCCGTGACGCCCATCTGATCTCCCATCCCCGCCAGCTCGACGTCCTCCTGCAGCACATCAACTTGGGGCGGGAAATTATACTCGAAGCAGGAATGATGACTTATCTTCCCCTGTCTTGTGCTCTGACTGCACTTCCTTTTCCATCCCTCAGTACATTCAGTATTAATGCGCCGGGGAAACATATGTCATGCCACACGATTTTCTCGGAGGATGTGCACCACAACTACGTCGCTTGAATCTCACGCGGACCCAAGTGAGCTGGTCCGCCCCCGTCCTCAACACCTTGCAGGAGCTAAAGGTGCAATTACCATTGCCCACGCAAGCTAGGCCAGCCTGCGCCGACTTCCTGGATGCGCTCAGGAGGATGTCGAGCCTCGAGCGCCTCTACATCGAGCACCTTCCTCTCGAAACCCATGCGGAGCCAGAAAACATGGTCGACATTGTCGACATGCCGAGAATGGCTTATCTCCGCATCGCCGACACCCTCTCGCCATGTATCCATCTCCTCGGCCACCTCTCGCTACCCCCAAGCGCCGACATCATGATATACCTGCAGGCGTCTACAGATCACCCACAACCTGCGACCTTCCGTCATCTCTTTCCAATCATCAATTCGCGCATTCAAGGTCCCGGCTCGCCCATCTGTTCGCTCGCGTTCGAAAGCATGGTCATTTGGCAGGTCACGGTGACCGCTGCACGAAACCCAGCCGACCGACATGGACAAGTGCGGATCACAGTCGATTGGGACGAGGACACGGACTGGGACAATCTGGCGTACGACGTGTCCGAGTTCGTCACGACGACGTGCGAGGGGTTTCGAAAGCACCTAGACGTCCTCAGCGTAGATATGCAGCCACACATAAGGTCTGTTGCTACGTGGTGGACCATCATCCAGGCTGCCAGCAACGTGCGGGTGCTGTCTGTCGCGGGCTCCGCCGCTGACGCCTTCTGCGCGACGGTGACTTGTGCGTCCCTCTCCTTGCCTAAAATGGAGTTACGCGGCGTCCCTTCCCCAACTCCGCTGGATCAGTATCTTTCGAAACTGATGGTCCTGCGCCTCGTGCGCACGCACCTTATCGAGGAAAAACCAAGGTCCTGGCATCACTCCATCTGGATGTTCAATGGATTGGGGTCAACTTGTGCTCCCACCACTACGCGAAATGGATCCGGCGGCGCAAAGAGATCGGCATGCCGCTGCATTCGTTGCAGCTCGAGCAGTGCTATATGTCCGATGAGGCTCGTACGCTGCTGGAAAGCTTGTGTGGCACGGTGGTTATTACTTGACGGCTTGCCCATTTACTTACTGAATTATACATGCACGCTCTCAACTTAAGTGCTATTTCTTGGGTTCGCTACGTGTCGTTGCCTTTTCTTCATTCTGCTTTTAACGCGCCTGAAGCTGCATTGTTCCGTCATTCTAGAAGCCGCGATCTTACACTGCCCACCGCATCATCTTCAGTTTCCATGAATTCGCTCTAGTGTTCTTGCATACCTTCTCGCTATGGCCTACGCTCATACCATCACCATCGGTGCACCCGCCGATGGTGACATTTATCCCGGCACCAACACAACCATCCAATTCCTCCACCTGGTACGTTTCCCCACCGCTTCAATAACTTCATCTACCCTCCTTGACGAGCGAGTCAGGACCTCCCTCTCTCACGGCATCACAAAAAGTATCCCGGCGGCTTCAACTCGCCACTTCCGTCGAGCCGCGCGCCGACGGACCAGCCCCAGCGGAATTTTCCGGTCGCTGTGCCTGCGACGCTCACGAGCGGACCAGTGCAGCTGGCGATTATGCATGTGGCACTCGTCGGGGTGAGTAAAAATGTTTTGTTCTACAAGCAAATTGCGTTGACGCATTTTATCGCAGGCGTGCCCGTAGATTATGCTCGAGATCAAGTATCTGACGTTGGCGGTAACGCAGTAGCCGCTACGCAAGACGGCTCATTTTCGCGGGACTCAGTGTCCGTTGTAGTCCTGTGTTGCCACTAAGTTCTAGCTTTGCTGTCTGCATCGCACGAGATCGAGAATTGCTCCAAATTTTCTATGATTAACATTCATATGAAATACATGTAGACACTGATATACGCATCGAGGATAATCAAAAGAAGGTACTAGGAACGGTCGTGGTCGAGACAGTGGTCAGGTTCAATTGGTCGATATCCCCCAACGCCAAGATTGCTTCTTGGTGACGGCAGGCGTTGAGGAAAAGATCCGACAATCCCTTCCCTACCATGGCCCGTCGCTTGCACCAGGCAGGCAGGCCCACGTTGCCGAGCCCCGCTTGCTTGAAGTCGACATACACAAAATTGATACTACGAAGTTGAGGAACAAGATCGTGCTGTTCGCAGCCCTTGACGGTATAGGGAAGGCACGCGTCACTCGTTGCCATATATTTGAGCACGGGCGCCGCAATGACTGAGTTGTACAGTGTGAGGCGACGGAGTTTGGCGATGCGGGGGAAGATGTCCGATACATCGTCGTGGCTGAGGGGGAATCCAATTTAAGGTGGGTGACGACACCCCACGGCACGACTTTGTGTATCGCGCGCAAGAAAGGGGGATGCGCTGTCACGACGTTTGGCGTCTCCACGCGGATTAACAACGCTGAGCGGTGCCCAGTTGCGGCCGGTAACTTGTATGTTGCAAAGTACACACATGAGCGGGCGATGCCGCGAGTAAACATGGTTTGCACCTGCACCAAGGTCTCGGGCATGTCGCAACCGTTCAGCCAGGTCGTCACAAGGGGCATACATGGCAGGACACCCTCGCTGCCATACTGGCCACCTTCGGCATCCCGTTCGATCGTGACGTAGAGATCGGCGGCGGGAGGGAGGATAAGATGATCGAGCACATGGGCGCATGCGTTATGTTGTACGGTGACTTCGAGGTACGCAAGATTCGGCAGAGCCACCATTTTGGTGGAGTGCCCAGTGCGGTCGTGGCCAGGAATGTGATCTTGGAGGGGGAAACAGTGCCCTAAATTTAGAGACTCCAGGGCAGGCATGGCCTGCAGGGCCTCGAGGATGTCGTCGCAGACATCCGCCGTTTCCTGGCCTTCACATGAAACACGGACTTCGAGATGTCGCAGTCCGTGGAGCATTGGGGACGCCCAGAGATCGAAAATAAATCCGTTTAGGGACAACGTGCGCAACCGGGGAGCCGACCCGCCAAGGAATTCGTCCGGGATCGGTAAGAGGTCATCTACCACGTACAGCGCGAGGTCTTCGAGCTGAAGGGCTGGTTTTGTCAGCTGCTGGACGAGTGCCAGCATGGTGTCGTACTCGTCGACGACCCCGAAGTCGAGTTCCTTGACACGGTGGACGGATTTGGCTATGAGATCGATGCCAATGTCGGAGAGAGAGTCGACCTCGGGAAACATGAGGAGCGCGGCGGACTGGGACCGTGCCACCATCTCCTGCGCCCAGGCATCTCCGAGGTCGAATGCGACGAGAGTCCATAGCTGGGGGTAACCGAGAGCGACCTCGCGCCACCGCCGACAGACGTGCGTGACCGTGATCCAACCGAGTGAGTGTCCACTCCCATCGTCGGAATTTTCTGGCGGGTCGTCCTCCTCGCATATTGCGAATATAAGGCCTAAGCACTCTGCTGGAAGGCCGTCGATGTGGCAGCGAGGGTCGGGCGAAGGTCCTTCCACGGTGGCATCGAGGGTATGGCTGCATAAAGGTTGAGTATGGCCCAAACGACTGTCGGACATGAGCACGTACGAAGAAAACAAAGTGAGGAAATCGTCGAGGTTGAATGTGTCGAGAACGTCTGACATCGTGCTAATGGCCAAAGGTTAGACAGGCATAAAGTGAAGGAGGATACGCAGCACGAACGGAGGTAGCGGGGTTCAACTGGAGGGACTTGGCAGGCAAGATGCAACGGCGCAAGTCGCGCATAAATACCCGTGAACCCGTGATCCGTGCGGACACAATTACGCCGCAGCCCGCGGTCTCGCGCCGGTGTCCCTGTGGCCTGCGCGGACACTCGGTACACGTTGATACACCCTCTATTGTCCAATTACGCCACGGCCATTGTGGGGCCAATCCGACACCAGATATGCAACCGCAGAGCCGACAGAGCGGTCAGCCGACAGCTTGACAATGAGAACGGTGTATCCAAGCGAGCACGTAACGTGGTGGCGACAACTGAAACACAGCCATGCATTGGATGAATTTGGAAGGGATTAGCGGAGGGGACAGCAAGTTGGGACCACATGTTGGCGAAGCGGCGGATGTCGTCTCGGTGAGACAGATCAAACGCCTCCGCCAGCTGTACGACAGTGCATTTCTAGCAGCGCAACGGAAGAACATGCTCCGACTGGCTGGCCAGATATGAGCTAGATGACATGGCCATAGGCACCGCGCGCACGGTGTTGAGGTCGCGATCGTAGATGACGATACGATCAGCCGGTGGCCCTGTCGACGCGTTTGTGGCCACATAAAGAATAACCCGCATGGAACCGCACATTTCTAATACGGGGATCAGACATGCGCGACTGAGCTATGACGAAGCGAGTGGGCGCACCTTGGATGCGTCCACAGCATAGTATGAGACAATATTGCCATAGGCACCGGTGGCGATCGAGGATCAGGGTGACAATGGGATACACGTGGTGGTGGCTTGGTGATCGACGCCTTGAAGTGCATTGGTGGTGACGGAGAGCACATAAAACGAAGAGACAAGGCTTATTATATGCGACGACGCGGTATGAAGCAAGCTGGCGCACCTTGTTGATGGAGAGAAATCGACGGCACGCTACACGTCACAGGCGCAGCTTTGAGGACAGGAGGGGGTTCAACAGAGACGAAGATCCCCTGCCACAAGCGCAGAATGAAAGGACGGCGGGTGGCGAAGGAGGAAAAAACCCGCGTACTCTGTGACTAGATGTCGACAGAGACCGTATTGAGAATCGCCGCGATGGCCTCCACTCGATTGAGATTCTTGTCTGGCTGGCGGCTGCGCGTTGGTCCATCGATTCAAGCAATGTTTGGGCCATTCCACGACCGTGGAAGGTAGTAGCGCGAGACAAGGGGTGGACTCGTAGTACGCCGGAACTAGCCGTAGCTGCGTGCCGGGCGGCGCGCCGGGCCGTTCAAAGGTGACTTTCTGAAGCTGCAAGCATG
Organism: Auriscalpium vulgare; assembly: GCA_019915015.1. Classification (NCBI taxonomy): domain Eukaryota; kingdom Fungi; phylum Basidiomycota; class Agaricomycetes; order Russulales; family Auriscalpiaceae; genus Auriscalpium; species Auriscalpium vulgare. Next base: position 611,687 of record JAHBBC010000018.1, read on the forward strand.
TTTTTGACCGCATATGAATCATCCCATAACTGAGTGGCACCTATCCGAAGCAAGTAGAAGAGGATGTTCATCTATCCTTGGGAAATATGACTGAAATCGACTGGGTTGCATCGCGCCTACTCCCTCCGAACGGGCGCGTTCCACGTTCCACCATGAACATGAGGAGCAAAAAAGCCAAGGCCCAAGTCAAAGAATCATGAAGTATCGTACAACTCCCATGGAAAACAAATTGTTCAAGGCCACCGAAACCGTCAAAAGCAAAACAGTGGGCAACCCACAGTGCACGTAGGCGAAATGGAAGTGGAAAGTAAATTGTCTGTGAGATATGTATCATTAGGAAACCCCAGGAAGGGGTAGAGTCGTACGGGGCGTAAGTCCTATGTGCGAAGTGCTAGGTAGATCGTGCTGCTGGGGGAATAGATCGATGGAGATCCGATACATGGTGTTCGTGCGTGCGTGCGTGTCCGGGAGCGTGCGTGATTAGAGCAAAGCCATGAGCGCAGCTGCGACGCCCGCCGCGACGGAGAGCGTGAGCGCATTCACATGGCGGGACAGCGCTCCGTTCGGCGTCGTGGTGCTGCCCTGGTCAGGAAGCGACGTGGCGGAGGACGAGGGCGTGCTGGAGGCGGGCGCAGTCGAGGACGAGAGGACCGTGGAGGGCGCAGTCGGTGTGGAGCTAGGCGCAGGGGAGGCGACACTAACACTGGAGGTGGGAGTGGAATCGGGTGCCGATGATGGAGTGGCGCTCGAGGCCAGGGTAGAGGAGTCTGGAGGGGCCGACGAGCGGGTCGGTGCCCCAGAGGAGGGTGTCACCGACGGCGACACGATACCGTCCGTGATCGAGAACTGCGGGCTGGCGTTGCCGGAGTCTCCGAACACTAGCGAGAGCGGAGGTAAGTATGAATCAGCACGTGACCATTCTCGGAACACTTACGGACAACAATATAGTTCGTCTTGGGGGCGACGTCCGGGACATTGAAGGACACGCTGCCATCGACGAGCTTGAAACCGTCGGCCAGAGGATGGTCTGTCAGGGGTGGAAGGGAAGCATGTCAGTATATCACGAAATGGTGTTGGGAATGCGGGACAATTGGAGGCCCGGTGTCGATCGCAGCGTGCCCGCTATCCGGCCACGCTATGGCTCCGCACCTCGCTGAAGGAGCGAGGAGAATGCGGTGCGGTGCGGTGCGATGGCGAAGGGTTGAGTACTCACCGAGGTCGAGGTTCTCGCTGTCCGACGTCTGGAATCCGAGGAGGAGCATCCCGCTGCTGTTAGAGGAAGCCGGCGGGATCTCCGACGTGTCCCTACACGATGATTCAGCACATGCTGCGAGGATACAAAGCAGAACATACCACGTCACGGTGACCTTATCACCAACGTTCCATACCGTCTGCGCTGTCGGGCTCGTGATGTGCGGGTCTATAACGTCGCGCTTCGCTAGCGGAATGGCGTGCGCGAAAGCGACAATGCAGAGCATGAAGATCGTGAGGAGCGACATGGCCGGTGAGACTGCGAGACGGACGAGCTGGTCGACGTGGACGTGGACGTGAAGAGGAAAGTCTCAGGGAGTTCAACCGTCTCGGCTGGCTGTGATATACCGCCAGAGGGGGGTCCCGATATAGTAAATTCTGATGCTCTTCATGTGACAGATTTGAAGGGTTCCCGCGCCGGAGCAGGCTCGGGCTTCTGCCAGTCTTCTGCCATGTGGTTTGCTCAGGGAAGCTTGAATCCAGGTCCTGGATGCCTAGCCAGCAGCCATTCAAGTTGGCGAGAAGTGAAAGTGAAGGGAGCAGCCAAAAAGAGGTCCGAGTGGCGAGTGCGAAGAGTTTTAGATCAATTCCAATTTCATTATGAATTGATCAAATGATGAACAAAAATACAACGTGGACCCATACGAGCAAGCGCGCACAAACAAGCCACGCGACGCGTAAACAAACGCGATGATTTATTGACGCGTATTTTTTGAATTAGCTAATTCTTGCTAGTATGTGGCAGACCGCCCGCCCCTTCCCGCCGCCCTCCTTTCCCGCCGCCTCCCTTCCTCCCGCCATCATCACCCTTCCCGCCATCCCTCCCGCCGCTGCCACTGACGACGCGCGACCATCTTTTCCGTCATGAGCCTGCTCACCCCGCCAAACTCGTCACAGCGCGACAAGGAGAACCGACTGGCCCCAGGGCGCGTCTCTTGGTGCCAGAATATCCGCTACCACAGCTTGGGCTCCCCGTCACGCCCGGCGGCCCTTCCAGCGCGAAGAAGGAGCCACCGCTGCGGTCCATCCTCAAGGCCGTTGACCACCCCATCCTCCCCATGCTCGCCGACACGTCGCGCGAGGAGACGCCGGAACCCGAGGATCCACTCACCAATCTGCGCTACCTCGACACCCCTGTGGCCCACATCCTCGCTGCCGACGCCTCGCTGCGCGAGCTCATCGAGGGGTACTCCGTCCTCACCGCCCGCCTGCGCGCCGTCGTATCCGAAGCAACGGACGCGGACTGCTCCTGGCCTCTCTTCCAGCCAATACGCAAATCCACTCCGGAGTTTGTGGATGCGGTCACACGAGACCTGTCGCGCGCGATGGTCGATCCGCTGGCAGGCGACGAGGACGAGTCTCGCCCCCTCCTGCCGTCACCGCAGAAGAGCCCGCGAAAACGGTCTGGTATGAATGAAGAGCAAGTCAAGTACGCGCGCGACCTCTGCACAGCAACGCACGCAGTCCTCAAGCTGCTTGGGTACATCTTCACCGTGCCAGCAGTTTTCCGCGTTTTTACCGGTACGTGTCACACCCTAGCCACATATATGCACCTGACCCTCTTTCAGACGGGCAGCTCCGCTGCATGCTCACCCAGGTCCTTGCCATCCCTCTGGCACCCTCCCTGCCCACGCCGAACGCACGCAAGACCTGCGCGCTCGCGATCTGGGTGCTGCAGACGCAGCGCCTGCCCGCCGCCGTGCTCGCGCCCGCGCGCGACCGCATCGCCTACGCGCTCCAACGCGCCATCAACGGCGAGCTCGGCAAAGAGGGCAAGAAGGGCTCCAGCGCGGACGGCCACCGCGCGGTCCACGACCTCGCGCTGCACGCGCCCGCGCTGTTCGTGCCTGCGTTCGAGCAGCTCCTCCCCAGCGTGCTCGCGAACCTGATCGGGCCGACGCTCAACCTGCGCGCAATGGCCGCGCACGCCCTCGGGGGTGTCGCGCTGGCGCTGGCCCGCCTGCCGCGCGCGCACATCCACACGCGCGTGTCGCAGAAGGTCGCGGACTTTTTTACGCAGGCGGCGCCGCGCGCGGGCAGCCAGCTCGCGCCGCTCGACGCGCCGATCCAGCGTGCGCTCCGTGCGACGCTCAACGCTGCCGAGCCCGTGCACGCCGCGCAGGGCCCGGTCTGGGCGCTCTGTGTGCTGGCGAGCTTCATCGTCATGCTCGGCCCCGCGCTGTGCACCAGCACGAAGCTCACGCGCGTTGTCTCTGCGCTGGTCACGCTCTCCGCCCGGCACAGGAAGACGTCCGTCCGCGGCATCACCGCGCTCCTCTGGCGGCCGATGATGTGGGTGTTCTTGTGCCCGCCGCTCCTGCGCGGCGACGTTCCCGACGACGACGCGGCCCTCGCGATGGAGGTCGACGGCGAGGAGCACGAGGAGCTGTCACCGCAGGAGGAGGTCAAGCGTGTCGGGTTCTGGGGCGTCATCAAGACAATCCAGGAAATGGGCGCTGGCGTTGCCGTCATTGGCGCCCTTCTCGCCCACCGCAGCGACAACGACCAAGACCTTGGGAAGATCGTCACCCTCCTCAAGCGGATGGTCTCGAAGAACTGTGGGGCGTGTCGCGATGCGATGGAGATCACCAGTCGCCTCGTCGGCGCTGCTGTAACCTCGAGCTCGCCCTACGCCTCCAACTTCGATTCGGAGGATGCTCCCGCCCAGTCGACATGGTCCTGGAACAAGTTGCTTCCTCCCGGCCTGTTCAGCGCCCACCCGGGCTTGCTGACTGCTGACTTCACGATGCTTCAGAGCACCGTGCGATCGATCCAGCTGGAGACGCCTTGTCCAGATGACGTGCGGCCGTTGACGCGGACCGAGTTGGCGAGCCCCGGTGTTTTTGACGGGCTGTTCGAGATATGGAGAGAGGGCCTTGCCCGATTGCATCTGGCCACGAGTGCAGAGCTGCCTGTGAGTCAACTCCAACCTCTGGAATACTCTCGCTGACTTTCCGTCCCACAGACCGAGTTCATCGACTCGTGGAAGGGCTTGCTGTTCTCTGCCGTCAGCATGGTGCAAGGTAGTCTCCTCCCCGTCCACCTTAACGGCAATGGGCTGACGTCTCGTTTGCAGACTCGGAAGACGCTCAAGGCATGATCCTGTTCACAACGCGCGTCAGCAATATCCTCTGTAGCATCATTGTGGGCACCGATATCAACTTCATCCCCATGGTCGAATCCCCGCACCCGGATGACGATCTGTTCCCCAATCCCGCACTGCACCGGCACGCCCGCTCCAACGCCGCCATGAAGCTCTCCGTTGTGCGCGATCTCTGGGCGCTGGCCACGCACATCATACCCATCGAAGAGCTCGGCGTAGGCGGCGAGCACCTACTTGCCTTCATCATGCAGAAGGAGGACGAAGCTGTCTGCGACTCGACCACACCGGACGACGCGCGCTGCCAGTGGGCGCTGCTCTGCGCGGAGGTGCTCGTCAAGTGCCGCGATGTGCCGCTCAAGATGTTCTGGGGCGCAGACATGTCCAAGAAGTGGACGTGGGAGTGGACAGACGATGTGCGCAGTGCGGTATGGCGCACGTTCTGCGAGCGCTGGCGGGAAATCGGCGCGTCGAGGTGGGAGAATGCCCTGTTCCTGCTGGGTGTTCCGTTTTCGTAAGTTTCATATCTAGTCCTTGCGCGCCCTTTCACTCACCGATATGGCACATATTGCAGGGACGCGACACCATGGGAAATGTCCAGCGCCGACCTCGACGCATGGGAGGCGATGCTCAAATTCTGCATCGACAGGGCCCTAGACGATGGCGTCGAAACCGTGCGGATCCTCGACCACGTCGCGAGCATCCTCTCTAGCACACACATCCCTTCGTCGTCCTCATCCACACGCGTCGCGGACCTCCTGCTGTCGCACCTCGAGATCGACGACGCCGCCGACGCGCCCGCAACGCTGCTCGAGTTCGTCAACGACACGCTCGTGAGCACGTACCCGCCCGAGCCGCGCGGCAAAGTCGTGTCTATGTGGCTGCTGCGCACGGTCACGCGCGTCGTCGACGTGTGCCCGCTGAGCCTGTTCCAGGACGTCGTCGGCGCGATCCAAGAGGGCCTGCAGACTTGGATCGCGGATGAATACCGTGTGTTTACGGAGAGGAATACTCGTTCGATGTCCTTCCGGTGTATCAGACGCTCGCAGTCTGCATGCAGTCTCTTGGTCCATCTGTCCGTGCCCTCAATGCTCTCGCGCCGCTACTGGAGTCCGGGTTCTTGGGCCGGATGACAAACCGGAATCGATGGCGCAGGCTTTTGGACCTTGGAGCGACCTTTCGCCGGTGTCGAGGTTCCTGCGCAGGTTTTTTTTGTTTTTTTTGGCGATGGCCGAAGAGATTGATGTCTTTACATCCTGACGCCGCTCCGGAGGTGCATATGATATCAGCCAGCCCGCTGTTGGTCTTGTAGATTACTATGGACCGGATAGAGGACTCTGACGTTGAAGCTGCCTGGCTCTGTGAGATTACCCCGTCGCGTACTCCTCGCGCCGCTCTTCAGAAGGCTCCCTGGAGTTGCTACGTTATACCTCACTACCCCCGCTCCGCCCATTGACTGGCCCACGTCCTCGAGCCCCCGTCAACACCAAAGCGTTCATCTCTGCCATGCTCTCTTTGTGACCTGCAGTTCACCTACGCACCTCGCGGAGACCTCCTCGTGCTCGCGTGCCCATTACGCTCTTGCGACGCGGCGCTCCCCGCGACTCACGTCGCGGCCGAGCTCGGGCGACAAGGAAAACGCGTCGCCTCGTCGGTGATGCTTCCGTCATGGAGCGAATCGCAATGCAATCTACAGCCCACCTCTCCTCTTGGCAAACGCAGTGCCGTGGAAGTCTTTCAGGACGAACGTCCGATGAAAAAGGGCAGGCTCGTCGAGCCAGTCGCCATCTCGTGGGCCGCGGTGCAGCCATCGCGTTCCCGGCCACCCGTAGAGCAGCGACAGGTGACAGTGACGCATGAGCGGTGTGCTGTGGAGCGGGACCTCTCAAGACGCCTCGCCCGTCAAGCGCCAGCCCGTCTCGACAACGGTCTTTATACAGCTCTGTCACACCAACGAAGAAGCTCCGCCCGCGAGGTCCGCGCCGATCGCGACCCCGTACGCAGCGCAGGGCGTGTCTTCATGGAGGCTGTGGAGGTGCTGCGCCTGAGCGACGTTACGAGGCTGCAGCGGGCGCGAGAGTATGCAGCCGTGAGCGACAGGCCGCGGGGCAGAGCTCCGCCGTGTCAAAGCCTCGGCGTGTCTATTACTGCGAGGAAAACAAAAATGCGCACATTTCCAGCGCCGTAGAGGTCTTCAAGCTCTTCTCCTTTGCGGGTCCTTAAAAAAAAACAAAAAAAAGCTATACTGATTGCAGGCAGTGGTGGAGTTAGTTCCCTTGATGATCGTGTGCGGCAGTTCTGACGTGTCGTGTCCCAGATGACTCCATCTAGGACTCAAGCCGTCATAGCCTGCGACCGCCCCGCCCTCGTCCGACGACACCCGCATGTCGGCCAGTCACGCCCATCACCTCGTTCGCTGGCATGCGCCGGCCCTGGTCCATTGACCCGCCCAGCGATGATTCGCGCTGCGTCCGACAGCCCGTCGCGCGCGCATGTGCCCGTCGCGTATTCCAGGACTCGGCTCGGGCTCCGCTGCCTGCCGCTCGGCCGCCGCGATTCCCTACGGTCTATACCGAGGGACCTCATGCAGTTGACACCACCACGTCATGTTGCAGTGAATATCTCCTTTGCTCCGTCTATGGCTGTGTTCCCGTCTTACTTATGTCCGTGCCCACATTTGTTGTACCGCATTGTACAAGATTGCAATTTGTTCGTAATGAAACCTTTACGGAAACGGGTCCTCTTTGATCGCGAATCGCGCCCATCTCCTCTGAGACCTATCTGAGACTGAGCGAAGCGGGCGGTCTTCGCTTACGCCGCGCGCTAGCACCCAGATTTCTTGCGAACTATAAAGTGAGAGTGATTTCCCTGGCATGGCCAGGGAAAGAGCTAAGGGGCCTTCCTTGTGGCTTTGTTCAATTCCTCTGGGGGGGGGTGGACCAGGGATCGGGATTCGGGAGCGCCGACAGAGCTGGAAACCACAGGAACGAACGCATGGGAGTTTTCCCCGTTGAGGAGCAATGTCTGAATTCTTTAGCATGTGCATGTGTGCTAGCGCTTCCAGAGCTAGAATCCACAAAGTATAGTCAAGGGCACCAGAAGGTGAATTTGGCTCACGGGCCGGCGCGCCGCCGCGTATGCCGCGCACGGCGGGCATGTCCGACCGCGACGTCTCTATTAGTTTATACCCTCAGGTCAGCGGAAGGTCTTCATATGACGCGGTTTTCTTGTACGCTACCTGCCGTCATTCTTTCTGTGCTCGTGAGTGTAGCAGGGCTGCTTCGTCTTCGATGATCTCTCTCCTGATCTCTCAAACTGCCTCAAAAACGCGCACCTTTGAATGTGTTTAGTGCGGCACGACTGTACTCCGCGCAAGGCACGGCAACGGAGGACTATAGCATGCCTTCGATGCTCCATCCATCAACAAGGTACGCCGGATTGTTCATCCCCTCCCGTCCCTTCGTCGCCACATAGTCAACCGCGTCTCTTATCTCTCTATTTATCTAAGGCTTCCGGGTCAAATAGGTCTCTTCATCGCCCAGGTGCGCCGCCAGTGACAGTGATCAACAAGCTATAATCTCGTTTATATTGCCGTCACCTAAGTCGATCGCCACTGGCGACTACGGCATATGACAATGTCCTAGGACACAAATTCAGGTGTCGCCAGCTCGACTTCGTTATAGCTCACTGCATATGACTCACCCCTCGTCGTGCTGGCGATGCAGATCTTCTTAATATGCCACAATGCGTCATATAGGTCGACGGGCCACGCGACGACGTATTGTCAACCTCGACACCCCACGGCCACGCGTGGTGGCACGTTCAGTCTTTCTCACCACCTCGGCACCGGTCGGAAACGTGTTTCCGGTGCGAATGGGTGCTTTTGGCTGTCATGCAGCTCGCGAACATTGGACTGGAAGTTATCGGAACATCAAACGCCTTGTCGCCTTACTGTGTCCCAACATGCGATCACGCTTCGCTAATACACTTCATAAACGCATGTCGTTGGGTTTCGTTGTTTGACTTGTCGCACTTACGTCTCGCTTTTCTCATCACAATGGACCTGTCGTAATGGGAACAATAGAGGAGACATCAGAGGTACTGGATGGAGGGCGGACATAACACCGTGTTCACGAGTATTCAATTGTCGACCCACTTGTGGCTTTGTGCTCTGCAACTTGCCTTCAGTCCCTCCGAGGACTTTCGACTTGGACCGTGCGGGCTGCATATCCTCACTCCCCTGAGGATCGTCTGACCTCAAACCCTAGCACTATGTCGAACGTTTTCACACACCCGACCTCAGACATTTCTTGGACTTGTTTTCGTCGTACGTGGCTCATCTCCGACAGTCGTTTTCGGCGATACTCAACAATTCCGAACGGCGTGCTCTGATGCCACCCAGGAAGGGACCTTCGCCCGACCCTCGCGCCACATCGACGGCCCTTAAGGGCAGAAAGTTGGCTATAAGATTCCTAATGTGCGCGGAGGACGACCCTCACAGAAACTGGACGAGGGACGTGGACCCTCCTCGGTTGGATAACGGTTCACGCACGTCTGTCGGCGTGGCGCGAGGTCGGCTCAGCGGCTACCCCCAGCTATGGAACTTGGCGGCGCATCGACCTCGGAGACGCTGGGGCGCAGGAGATGCGGCACGATCACAGTCGCCGCGCTCCTCATGTTCCCAAATTCGGACTCTCTGCTCCTCGTCGGCGCTGATCTCATAAGTCGATTACTTCGACCGCGTCAAGGAACCGACGTCGGGGGTCGTGGGACGATGGCGATTATATGCTGGGTCGTTCTCCTGTTCTGCCAGATCCCAGCCGAATAAATCACATTGTACGTGGATGATGAACCCCAAGTGATCCCGGCCTAATTTCCTTGGGCGGAGTCGCTCACCGTTGCGCGATCTGTCCATGTGTGGGCTTTATTTTGAGCTATGGACATCTCGAAGCGCTTCACGGTCTCCGACATCTGGAAGTCCGTGTTCCCCGGGGAAACTGAGGGGTTCTGCAACGACCAATCCTCGGGGCCTGCAGGCATGGACTACCTGGAGTCCTCAAATTTTCACAGTTTTCCCCCTCCACGATGCACATTCCTGGCGATGACGCGCTGGCGCACCTGCGAACACTGGTCGCTCTACCGAATCTTGGGTACCTCGACTCACCGTGCCCCCCCCCCCCCTGGATGACGCGTTGCGCCCATGTGCCCTAAATCATCTCCTTCTCCCTCCCGATGCAAGTCTCTTCGTCACGATCGCACGGACATGCCCCACGTGGGCCAGTCGGCAGGGAGCGGGTCCTGCCCATGTGAGGCCCCTCGCCAGCAATCTGGCTGAAGAATGCGACATAGACGACGACTGATGGGGATAACTAGGTTTAGCCGCAAGCCACGGGCCCCCAAGAGTGTATACTTTGCAGCCTTCAAGACAGTGGCCACAACTGGCATGAGTCCTCGATGTTGATACACGTGGAGAACATCGTGACAGTGCATCCCCCTTTCTTGCGCGCGATAAACGCAGCAGTGCCGTGGGAGATTGTCACCAAACTTTGGTTGGCTTTCCCCCTTAGCCACGGCGATGTGTCGACTATCTTCCCTCGCGTTGCCAAACTCTGCCACCTCGCTCTGTACGAGTCGGAGACTGCAGCGCCCGTGCTCGGATTCATGGCAACAAGGGATGCGTGCCACATTTCCGATACCGGCGAACAGCACGACCTTCTTCCCCAGCTTCTGAGCATCAGGATGGTGGATGTCGACTTCGACCAGGCGCAGCTCGCGAACGTGACTGCCTGGTGCAAACGACGCGTCTTGGCAGGAAAGGGATTGTCGGATCTTTTCCTCACCGACTGCTGCCACCAAGAACCACTCTTGGCGTTGAGGGATATCGGCCCCTTGAACGTGACCATTTGTTCAACCACCACCGTTACTAGTACTTGATTATTCCCGATGCGTGTTTCTGTGTTTACATGTACTTCACATGAATGTTAATCATAGCAATTTGAATCTCTTGGGATGAAGAACAACACAGCTACTACTTAGTGGGAAGCTTAGTTCTACACATTCGCTTTACAACGGGCACGATGAGGTGTACCCGCGAAGACAAACCGTCTTGCGTCGTGGCTACTGCGTGACCGCCAACGTCAGGTTCTTGATCTCGAGCATGATATACGGGCCCGCCTAAGACAAAACGCGTCAACTCGCGACTCGCTGATTGAAGAAAACGCTTCAACTCACCCCGACGAGCGCCAGATGCGTAATGGCCAGCTGCACCGGCCCACTCGTGAGCGTCGCAGGCACAGCGACCGTGAAATTCTGCTGGGGCTGGTCCGTCGGCGTGCGGTTCGACGGAAACTGTGGGTCGAAGCCGCCGCTGTAGAGCGTCGTGCCGAGCTGGCTGGCGGGGTCGGTGCACGAGCCCGTGCAGGCGAGGAGCGAGATTACGAGGGATACTTCTTGTGATGCCGTGAGGGAGTCCTGAGTTGCTTGTCAAGGAGGGCAGATGGAGGGACTCGGCGACGATGGAACGTACCGGGCGGAGGACTTGGATGGTTATATTGGTACCGGGCGTTAGAACGTCGCCATCGGCGGGCGTACCAATGGTGATGCTCTGAGAGTAGGCCATAGCGAGAAGGTATGCAAGAACAGTGAACAGAGCGAGTTTCATGATCACTGGAGATATGTGGTGCGGTGGGAGGTGTAAGATCGTGGCTTCGCGAGGAAGACGGGACAATGCAGCTTCAGGCGCGTTCAGAGCAGAGCTTATATGGGCGAAGATGTGGTGCGTAAGCATATTGAAGGGGAGCTTCGAGAGGCCATGGTTGTGCACGGGGCCAATGAAGAAGACAGCAATGGGGTCTGTGGCTCCTGGACCCGATGACGAGATGCACGGCCTTGACGGCGCATAGTCCGGCTTGGGAGAAGTGCATCTCAACTGCACAGCGTCATCGTACTTACTTCCATTACAGCGAACGAAGGGTGACCTCTTCCGATGACCGGACGAAGGACTACAGCGCACGTGTCGCGCTGCCCACCGACTCCACACGAAGCACTGTAGCCGGCGAAGATACGGAACAAAACATATATGTGAGCTTCTCGAAAGTACTGACGGTGGGTCGTACGCCGCTGCTCTATCTTTCGACATTTCTCTCCTCGGCAAGCGCCGACTCGACACATGACAGTGTCCGCGCGCCTTCCTTCCAGAGGCCATCCTCCGTGCAATTGCAGTGCGGTGTACAAGGCGCGAGAAACAACGAGTCGGCGTATGAATGGATTGAGTGGAACCAGAATTGATGAACGGAGGTTAGTCGTGGGTTTGATGATGACAGTCGTCGGAGGAGTGGGTCAACGAGATAAGGGCAAGGAAGATGATGACAACCAGTACGACGACTCGGAGGACAAGGCATCTAGCAGATGGCAGTGTGGCCAGGTACAATTGACGATATTGCCGTTGAGGGCGCTGGATCTGATGGGAATGAATAACCCCGATCGCTCACATAAGCCACAGCTGTGTCCACAATTCGGAAGTCTGACTCGCGCCGGCTCGTGTGCCCCCGGTCGGGCCAAACGGCCGGCGCAACCAGCGTTAAGAATATGGCCGTCTTCTCACCCAGGCTTGCCCAGCTCTCAATGAGCGTGGTGCGCCCCCGCCGCCTCGGATGGCTCGCCTTCGCCACGATGCTTTCCAACCGCGATCCTACGGCCTGTTTGATCTTGTCATCCTGACCGACGTGGCAATCACTGAGCCGGTAGAGACCAAGCTTGGGCAAGCCGGGACCGTTGAAGATAGTGTAGTTCACGAGGATACCAAGGTCTTCCAGAGCGATGTTAGGGTGGGGGCTCTCGCGCGCGCTCTCCAGTAGCGCGCTGAGGTGCCGTTGAACGTCGGAAATGACAAGCTGCAAATGAAAACGCCGATCCGGGGTAGCCAGTTCTTGCGGAATAGTCGACCACTCTGTCAGAAGGCCGGTCAGATCGACGAAGTGCAGACGCGTTGCATTCGACCTGCCTGTGTGGCGCGTGCATTCATGTTTGTGCAGCGAGTCCCATTCATGTCTCTGGCACGCTTCCGAGCAGTACGCGACGGAGCGACATCTGGCACAGCGCTTCAGCTTAGACCAGGGATAACGTGCCCGCACTGCATTTACGCAATCAATTTGCATACAAAGACGGGAGCCTCTGAAACTACTCACGCAGTCGCAGTATCCAATATCTTGTGAGCCGTTACGTTGGCGGCGCTTGAGCGTCGAATACCGCAGCACGATCGTTGAAGTGTCCTTGAGAAGGGACCCAAGCTGCGACATTGGGGGACCATTCAGGAGGTTCTGCATACTTGGCTGGCGCATAGCACGAGCGACCGGCATGATGACTGAGGAGTAGACATAGTATCGGGGGAGCATGTCGCGGACGATATCGATCATGGCCATCTGTGAGCCTTTCGGAATCCGATGAAAGACAGGGCTGAGGATGGTGAAGACATCGAGAAGACCGCCTTGAATGGCAGCCCGAATCCAGCAGGTGCCGGCACCAGTCTCGAGGACTTTGTGAAGGAATGTAAGGCAGAGGTTGGTCCTCACTGTGGCCCCGTTTAGGATTGCGTCGTCTGGATCGAAGAAGTACTTTGTGACGGAGATGGCGTTTCGGATGACAGCCCTGATGGCACCTCTGCGCAGCAGAGCGTCTCGAAGGATCGGCGACTTTTGGAAGGCGACCATGAGGACGACGTGACAATTGAAGAAAAGCATGTCGGTCTCGACCTCTGGGTCCGCGGGGGGTGGCTCTTCGAACGGACCAACCACGCGTGCTGCTATCTTGTCTGCGTCCTCCGAGCGTTCCAGACCGCCCACGCAGGCGACGAAGCGATCGATGACGGTGTCGTCGTCGACACTCAGTACGGCGGCAAGGACAGACGCGCAAGCGGGCCGACGTCCTGGTTGCTTGGAGGGATCATCCTTCATCCAGAAGGACGTGAGGAGTTTCACCGACCCCGGCGAGTCGAGCACCAGCTTCCAGCCAGGAGTGTCCTTGAGAACCGGCCAAAGTGCCTGGCCAAGCATGGAGAAGAAGTCGTCCCGAAGATGGAGCTCTTCAGGTGCAGAGGAATGGAATTCCTCGAAAAAGAGGAACCATGCCCAGGTGATGGGCCATAACGCGGAAACATATTGCTCACGACTGGATGGTGTCCCCATCGCGAAAACATAGAGATAGCAGGCAATGCCAAGGGACAGAAATGCCCGGTTGATGATCGATGTGAGGGCAACGGTAAGGGGGAGGGAGATAGGCAGCGAAGGGATGAGGGATGGACTGAGGTTGGACCACAGGAGGTCAGATACATCTCTAGTATGCTGGGCGGTTATCACGTCGCCATTCAAGGAGATTGCTTCGAGCATCTCGAGGGACCCTTCCTTGGCCATCTTCAAAGCCTGTGGGCCACCATCGGCGGTGCTTGTCAGCGTGTCGTCTCGATGCCACCAGGCTGAGCGACGCACCTTGGCCGGCTTCGTGCGCAGAATCTTCTCCGCATGGGCGAGTGCTTCCTTCGGTGTTTTGAACATGGACGTGGATGTGGAGAAAGGTCAAGGTGTACAGGATGAAGGTAGTGTCCTGGAAGCGGCGGTCGATGCAGTCGATGGCCCATTGATTGTCGATCCAAAGTGTTGAACAATGTTATGAACAAAGGAAGACAATGGGCTGTACAGCAATCACGTGCGGCGGCAGTACTTCGCGGACAGTAAGTTACTGACAGCGTTTGCTCATGACTTCGCATCTTACAATCACAGGCCAAAGTACATCCATATTCCATCCATCCATCCCTATACCAGTCAGATTTACCAACCTATGTACGCGCACCACACCTCTATCAACACGAACGCAAACACCTCATCGAACAGCTCCCCGAACTTCTCCTCCGTGCCCTTCTGGCAGTCGAACGAGTGCTCCTGGTCGGGCACGATGCGCGACCGTGCATCCACACCGCCTGCTCTAGCAGCGCATGCAGCACGCGCGCTTCCAGTGCACCAGCATCGTGCGCGGCCACCCGCGCAGTTGCGGAAACAGGTGCACGGCGTCCTCCGGCAGCGCGGCGTGCAGCTGCCCGTGGCCACGGGGCGCCCCGACCTCGCTCTCGCTGCCGGCGGGCAGCAGCGCGCGTAGGCGGTCCGAGAGCGATGCGCGTGCGCGCCGGTGCAGTAGTCGAGGAACATGCCCTGCTGGAGGTACACGCGCGGGAGCGGCATGCGCGGGTTCGACGGGAGGCCGGACGTCAAGGAGCCCGGTGCGTAGGCGAGCCACCGAGCGCGGGCAGCTGCGCGCTCGTGGGGTGCAGGAACACGGCGAACGGTGCGAGCGGGAGGATCTCGCGCCCGAGGAAGAGAGTCTTTGGCGTCAGGAAGTACGGAGTCTGCAAGTCCGCAACAATGCACCGTCAGGCCAGTCTGTCCGAGCGGGGAAGATAGAGTGGCGTGCGTACAGGAAAATCTCCGTCAAGCCCGTAGAGCGAGAGCACGGCCCTGGGCTTGAGCGCGGCGTGCGCGGCCGCGAGGAACGTGCACAGTCCGCCCGCACTCGTCCCCGCAGCAGCGAGCCGCGCGGCGTCGACGTGGTGTGTGGCGCCGTGCGCGGCGAGGAAGGCGAGGATGTCGACGACGTCGGCGTGGATGGTGTGGCCCGTCGCGGGCGGGAGGAGCGGGAGGAGGCTGGAGTCTGCGGAGACGAGCGCGATGCCGGACGCCCGCGCCCGCGCTGCGAGACGAATAAGTCAGCGAGATGAGGATAAGTTTGGTGATCTCACTTGCAAGCCAGCTTGGGAACCAGCTCGTGCTGTCGCCCACCGTCGCGAGCGCGCGCGTGTATTGATGTAAGTATGGCAGCCTTGTATGCCTTTATCCTGTAGAGCTCGTTACCTTTCTCCTTGAAGCGAACCGCTTCAGAGGCTTGAGACATCATACAATGCGCTCGAGCAGCGATGGAGGATGTGGAAAGCGCTCGGAAACACTGCAGAACGAGGCAGAACGCCGCCGCGGTTTCAGAGCGCGAGCGCTAGTTCACACTGGCAGCTGGGCGAAGGATGGATATGCCAGAGGCTACACTGCGTCAAACCTAGCGCATGTCTCTGTAAGCCGTGAAAAGCTAGTGTTACATAGAAGAAAGGAACAAGTAAGATGGGTTTGGTGTCGGGGAGCCTGCCAGCGCCTGTCCCGGTCCGCTGATATAAATTTCTCACGAGCATGACCGCGAGAGAATTCAGCGATCGCGCGCTCGACAACTCACCCTCCTCCCTTTCGTTGAGACAGCCTTGAAATGCCTCTGAATATACCCTTTGATATTCTTGTCACGATCATCGAGCAGTTGAATTTAGACAAGACCACGCTGGCTTCATGTGCCCGAGTCAGCCAGACGTTCTGCGACGCCGCGGTGCGCAGTTTATACCGGGAAATCCTGGTAACACACATAGACAACGGACACGAGGTGCGAGTCGACTCTCTGAATCATGCCACCGTGCTTGCCGCTATCCGCTGACTCCATTGTAGATTATCATTCGTCGCGGAGCGCTTGACGCGCTGGAGGCAAACCCCGAGCTGCGGGTACATGTGCGCACAGTCGACCACGAGCGTGCGTAAATGAAGCCCTCGTGCTCGCTCATTCCTCTGTCCCGCTAATTGGATGTAGTTTTTGTAATGATGGTCCCGAACGAACACCCATCTGCCGACGCACTGGCATGGGCTGCGCTCCTCCCCCTACTGCCTAATCTGGAGTCGTATACCCTAAGGTTAACACGAGACAGCGCAGAGCTCCCATTACACCTTCTACAGCCTCTCTCAACTTCTCTGTTGCGATGTCCGAACCTATCCCAGGCTCGATGGATGTTCATCATCCATCCGTTGGCGCTCCCCGTCGTCATGCAGGTCAAAAACCTGCGCAGGGTACATTTCGGCCAGTTGGCCGTGCGCTCCATGTCGCTCGTCGGTCAATATCTCAAGGAGATGTCAAATCTTGAGGAGGTGCATATCGACGTACGTGTTTCCTGTTCATATAGCCTGACCAAAACCTGACCCAGCCCGTTCGTTAGGTCGCACTTAGCCTGAACGCGGTCACAGTGCCGAAACTGGTCGGCACTGGCAACTTAGCAGCATTGAAGACGTTGACTATTGGGCGACGGCATAGTCTTTCCCCGGAAGGACTACTGTACCTCTTCCACGGCACGCCAAACCTCCAAGCCTTGGATATCTTCTATGACAAGTCCTCCACTCAGAGTCCTGTGAGCCGGTCATCGATCTTCTCTCTCAACTGCCTCATGTGGGATCGGACACCTGCAGGACTCGACATCTAGCCTCCCGTTCGAAGGCTTGCGCTCCCTCCGGCACCTCACAGTGCGCCATCGCGGCGTCTTCCTCCGCGCGCACTACACCGAGGCGTTCAAATGGATAGCTAAGGTCGTCCCGGCTCCTACGCTGCAAACGCTAAGCATATACGCTATGGACCGTCGCGGCACACTCCCAGAGAACGGCTTTGTCGAGATGGCCGCGCGATTCCCGCGCCTGCGCTCGCTCGTCGCGCCCAATGTCAGGCTGCTTCTGAGTCAGTTCCAGGCAGTCCAGGCGCGCTGTCCGCAACTTGAATATATGTCGTTCTTCGTGGACAAGGAGGCCGTTGTCGTACGTGCCTTTACTTTTGCAGAGCGACTTGGTTAGTTGACGCCATTTTGTCATCGATAGTGGTTCCGCAAGGAGGCGAATGAGCTTACTTTCGGTGCAGGAGGATACTTAAATGTACCGGAGGTTTTGGACGCGGGCGTTGTCGTGCGATATCGACGGACGTGAATCAATGACGAACGGTCGTATCGCCTGTATTCACACAGAACGCTTGTCAAATCACGCAAGGCCACAAACATCACGTCCCGTTCTCCGTTAACCACTAATGGACCGCCGCCTTCCTCTCCCGCGCTGGCGGCACACCTCTCACGATAGGTATACCCTACAATTTCTCTGCCTCTGCTTTTACCCCTAGCCCTTCCGACCTTGCTTTTGTTGGCGCCAATCTCGCGCGGGCGGATATGCGTCAGCCTTAGCGCACCACTCTTCCTCACCTCGGAATCAGCACACTCACCGACCTCTCCTCGTCCATTGCCTCCGGAACGGCCTGCTTGGCGGTGCAGCGGGGGCACTGACGCTATCCAATATGTACACAGATCAGAGACAAGATGTTGTACTCCTTCTTTTGTTGGTAGCCTCCTGCATGATTTGACCGATTTGTCTTGAGCCCGCCGTGTCAGTCACCAATTATATGGCCAATAAAAAATCGACTCTCAGGCCGTTCATAGATCAAGAGCACCTTTTTTCTTTCCCGCCGCTTTAGCGGAGATAGCGTCTTTGTCTTGAACCGCCACTCGAAGTCGTTTCCTGACACGATCGCTATCCGACTCGGTATCGAAAGAGCTCGCTTCGAGTTTTTGCTGCAAGATGGCGACTTCTTTTTCTCGCCCTTTAGATAAATAATATTGGTTCTAATATTCTTGATACAAACGGAACAGTACATGGGACTCGGGATAGCGCTACCGCAAGGCGATGAATAGAAATGAGTATGTCTAAAGCTGCCTACAGACAGTAATGGACCACATGTCGCACGAAACGAGCACCTATATGGGGTGGCCTTCCGGCAACGAGTGCAGCGAATGAACCAGGGAATTGCCATGGCTGGACTGGATGAGCCTGCGCCGCTTGCTCGAGTGGGAGCCTGTATCCGATGGCGTGTCCGAAGCGTCCGAGATGTAAGAGCTCGTGCGCTTGGTTCGCGGCTGCCAAGATTCGATCTCAACAGGCTCGCAACCATCGTCGGTGGGCCATCCGTCCTTGGCAAGCCATTGTCCGAATATCTTCAGCAAAGCGTCGGATGATTGAAGGGCTTTACGGGCCGCAGCAATTACTTCTTTGCCAACCTTCTTCTCGTCGCGATAAAGAGGAGAAAAAAGTTCTCTGAGGTCGCGCACAATGTTGGCGCAGGGATCAGGAAGGGCTTCCCGGAATATCTTGTCGGGCAGATTACCGTCTAGGAAAAACGCCATCTTGCCCTTGCCTCCGACAATGGCTTTGTCTTTTGCGCGAACACTGTAGCCTTCGAAGACCGTGCGCACGTCTTCAGAAACGCCGTCGTTTTCCATGGGGCGATATAGAACGAGATTGTACGTCAGGACGTGGACGAAAGATTCCAGGTCGTCGGAGAGTGTGTGCGGCTTGGCTGGGTTGGCGAGCCGCAATCCCGACATAAACTGCCATGTCCCCTGTAGTGGCATGAGACATGGCGGCCAAGCAAAGCAGATGATCACTCACAGTGCGCCAGTCTTGTCGCCGACTCTCCTTCTCCCTCTTCCGGATGAACTTGCACAAATCCCAGTCGATTAAAATGCCTCTGATGACACCGTCCGCGGTCTTGTAGAAGAGAATGTTCCCCGCGCTGATGTCCCGGTGCAAAACTTCCGCGAGTTCGTAAGCCTGTGCGTGCGCTGTCATCGGACTTCAGATAGCATATTCAGAGAAGATTCCGAAAGCAATCATACCTTCGACAGCGTCCCTTATCGCAGCGCACAGATCGCGGGTGCAACTGAACCTTTTCAGCGCGGTCCCAACGATGCCCAAAACAATCCGATAATGCACATGCGGCAGAAGAGTCTTGGTGTGGCAAGCCCACCACGCGGTCCTGTACTCGTCTGCCCTTGTACGCTGCGGCAGGTTGTCGCTCAGCACGTCGCCCGCGCATACCAGCGGCGCGAGGTGGGGGACGCCCTTCTCGTGGAGCAGACGATAGATGTCGCCTTCCTTTTCCAGATCCTCCAGGGCAAGACGCCACGAGTCCTTGAGGTAGACGCACGCACTCGTCTGCACGTCGTAGGCGATGTACCCAGCGGTAGCGCGGCCGGTGAGCACACGGCTGTGGGTCACGGCGCTGGGAGCGACGAAGAACATGTCGACATTTTGCACGTCGTCGTGGACGAGGAACTTGTGAAGGACATCCGGCACGCCATCGGGGAAGTGGCCGGAGGCCGTGAGGACGGCGCGAGCGGCCGCGACTTCGGCGGATGTGGGCACGGTGACAGTCGGATCGCGGCCGCGCTGGGTGGGAGTCATGTGGTTGAAACGCCAGAGGAACTCTGCGAAAAGAGGATTGCCCCGCCACTCGAATATCTCGGTGACGAAGACACCGCCGCGTTCCCATCGCATGAGGCGCGCTTCGCCCGCGCTGAGGAAGACCGAAAAGGAGCAGGTCCGGAATTGGGAAGCGTTCTGTGCCAGCGCGTACGAAATCATCTGGCCTCTGGTGCTCGCAGCCAGTTTAGACTTGCCCTCGAAGATACACTCTTTTCGCTCGTCACCAGTAACGTCGTCCTTCGGATCCACGAAGGGATCTCCCTTGGCCGGCTTCACTTCGAAGAACAGCTCGACGTCGCGATAGTCGGCTCTGTCCCTGGTCACTTGAGGCTCGCCAGGCTGAGGACGGATGAAGGCCGAGATGTCAGGCTTTCGAACCTCCTCGTAGTTTTTGTCTCCCTTCGAGGTCGTGTTGACGAAGACCAGGTTGGGGCAGATTTCACTGGCGTGAACCGCGGCGATCTTACGTGCGTCAGCGGCTGTTGGATGGATGAAGATGGAGCGCTCACAAATTTATTCTCGTAGTCTCTGCCTTCCATGGCCATGTCGATGGAATTCGCAGGGCGCACACCCGGCGCCGACGGCACGAAATCTTCCAGGAACTGAGCCAAGGGGACTGGTCCGACGAACATGTACTGCATGTCGGCGTCGGCCTGTTGATACTTGTGGCCTGCGTCTCCTGTGTTCGGATTGGTAGAGAATGGCTCTGATCCGGAGCGGCCGTGTTTAACGGGAGTGCTTTCAGTTGCTTCCTTCAAGTAGGAGAAAGAGGGCATGTTGAGCGCAAGCAGATTGAAAGAAGATGGGGGGAAGAGACGGACCTACGCAGGCTCTCGAGACAGGCTTTTAAGCAGGATTTCCGGCCACAGACCTGGAGGGTGTGGCCGTGCAGGACAATGGAGGTCGGGACTACGGACCCGCGTGCCAAGCTGAACCGTGAACGCGTGCCAGATTTGCATCACGTGTCCGTCACTGCACACGGCCCGCCCCGCCGTCACGGCAACTCAAGTCTTCATCGTCGCGCTCGACGTTGACGTCAACGGCGACTCTATGTCACTCGCTCCTCCGACTCTCATTCCGCGCCCGCTGCTCTTCCCCGCCGCGTTGTTTGGCTCGCGGACGGGCGACAAACACCGCACACGGCGCGTCCAATCACAGCGCGCGCTGCTGTCGCGTCCAGCAATAAATCGACGTGTATTCTCGTTGCTACAGCCCGCAGGGCCGCAAGCACGCCCCCGCACCAAGCCGCGCGCATACAACCCAAGTCCCATGGCCCCCACGCCTTGCCTTCCTCGCCGTCGCGCACTCCCGCTCCCTCGTCTCTGCCCGCATCGACGCACTGACCGGTGGTCCTGCTCCTCGCCGAAGAATCGCCTGTCAACAAGCTGGCTGCCTGTCGATGCCGCCCACCGCCGCTCTCGACGAAGCGCACCCCCATCTGCGCAGCGCCGTCGTCCCCGTCCTGCACAAGCGTCCCCTGCGCATCAGATGGCACGGTGCCGACGGGAACGTGTGAGCACGACGCATATCCCTATCCATGGCCGAAAAAACTCATCTCCCGTCCGATAGCAGTTGCGCCCGCGCCGTCATCAACTTGCCTGTCGATGCCTCTCGACGAAAGACGCCGCCATTGCGCAGCGCCGTCGGCCGCCGGCGCGCTCGCATGAATCGGCCGGTGCCCTCTCGACGCGCCGCCCTCCGTCTTGCGCGCGCAACAACTTCCTGTGCAACGTCGGCACGCGACCTCGACACGCATGATGATGGCTTACCTCGCACGGCACAACGACGCGCTGCGTGCCGCCCGCAGACCCCGCTGTCGCTCGCGTTCGCACCCTGCGAGACAAGACGACGTGTGCGACGCGTGCGACGCGGCCTGGGTCCCTCTCGACACGAACAGCGCTGTGCGCGGCACGCCCTGCAGCGTCCACTTCAACGTCAGCATTCGAGCCCGACGGCTGCGATAATGACTCACCACAAATCCGCGTGGTATGCGGCGCCGACCCGCTCTATTCGCACGCAGCCGACCGCCTTCAACACGACGCAGCTGCGCCCGGGCCGACGGTTACCGTCGTCAAGATGGCTGCCTGTCGATGCAGCGCACCTCTCGACGAGGCACATCGCCATCTGCACAGCGCCGCGCCGTCCTGCACAAGCTCACCACGGCGTCAGCTCACCTCAGAAGCACGCCGACGACAAACGGACATACCTCACGCGCGCGCACCCGTCCCCGTGACGAACACGCTGCACCGCCGACCGCGTCATCTCCATTCCCCGGACGGCGCAGTGGGCTTGACCGAGAGCAGCGGAGCCGCCCGTTTCTTGGCCGCCGCAGGCTCGCACAGCCCTTCTCGACGAAGAGCGCCGTCCGTGCTCCGCGCTGCGTGCCGCTGCTTGCAACCAGCATCCTGTCCAACGTCAGCTCTCGACTCGACAACTACGACAAGAGCTTACCTCACAAGGAAGTCCGCTCGATATGCAACGCGCTCGCCCGGCGTCCAGCGCCTCGCGCTGACCCTGCCGGCCTCGCACGCTGCGAGGGAAGACGAGGCGCGCCAACACCCGCGCATCTCGTGCACCGTCGGACCACACGACGTCCTGGGGACCGGATCAGTGAGTACTTGCATGTGTACTGCTTTCACCGTGCTTGACTGACCGCAGCGTCCGCAGCGATCCTGCGCCCTGGCATGAAAGTTCCGTCAGCATCGGCCCTCGCGCAGCAAGCTGAGGACGTCCCTACCTGAAGCAGCACGACGCGCATACTCAAGCCTCGGGTCCTTGAGCTAAACAGTGAGTACTCACCCATATGTTCTTCGACAATGCCCGTTACTCACGGCGCCCGCGCGTGCCAGCGTCCTGCTCAAAACCACGACGACATCAGATTCACGGCCTCAAGAAGGACCAGGACGAGATGCGTACCTTATGCAGACGCAAGCCCTGCGCCAGGAAGAACATCGAGCACCCAGCGCGGCACGCACCGTCGACGCTGGAACGGCACGCTGGCGTGTTGTTGACGAGCTGCGCGACCATGAGCGGGATCCGCACAGTGAAGGGTTCGACCGGGCCTGGACAATGCGCACATCGAGCCCATGGAGTCTGGGCAAAGTAGGTAGAGTCATAATGTCTCCTTGTGCGAAATATAGCAACGACGTACCGCCGTCTTCGTGCAGAGCGAGCGAGTGCGCATGGCGCTGTCGAATCCTGGATGAAAATGCGAAGGCTCATGAGTAAGGCGCCGGTCTAGCGCATGGGCATTCCTGCACGCGCAGCCCACTCACCTTTGTCCGCGTGTATGGCTCACGTTATGGCTACAGACAGAACATCAAAGCCAATTCCCGACAAGCAAGAAAGCAAACGTACCTCTCAGCTGTAGCCTCGATACGGAACGATGGAACATGCAAGCGAGTGCCTCCGCCATCTGCGCCCGGCCAACAGCTCATCAGCAGACTATCTGGCATGAAGATCGTGCTGGACGGACCTCACCCTCGACGGACGCATTGTCAACGCCGCACAACGAGCACGCCTGGCGCAGCAACGCCGGGCCGAGCGCTGGGCACGGATCCTCTCGATACGACGCAGCCTGGACGGGCGGCTGTGAGCGACGTGAGCGCGGGAGAGCAGTGGAACCGACGCGCCTGTTGCCGGTGATATGTGCGCTGGGGCTCCTGTACGACATCGCACGTCGAGCGGTGGCTCGCGTAGCCACAGAGTCTAGTCAGAACGGTCAGCCCGACGTATTTTAAAAATACAGGAGCGACCCACTGATGCACAGCGCTGGTAGTTCATGAGTGCGGCCTGCCCATGACGCCAGCTTACCCACGTCCGCAGCGCACCTACCTCAATGGCGGTCCTTGCGCAACAAACGCGCCGTCGTCCTGAGAGGCACGAGCGGCCTAGTCAGCTCTCTAGGATGTGTCGAGAAGACAAAGACATACCGGAGTCGGCCGCAGCGAGCCGCGGCGCATCCTAATGCTGCTGGCCAAACAGTTATGCAACGGATTGCACGGGACAATGACGCCGGTGCGCGCCAGCATCACCACGCAAACAACTCACCTGTGACCACTGATGACATGTGCCGAGACCTCCAAAGAGGTTCGTCGCCCGTTAGAACATGTCTGAAGAGCTTTCGTCCATCAGCAAACCCTCAAGTACGGCGCCACAGCGTCCACGCACCGTCAGCGGTCGAGGGCAGCCTCCCCAGCACACGCCGGTGCGAGGCAACGCCGTCCACGGGGGTGTCTGACAGCACGATACAGTCAGCCGGTGCGCTGCTCACCGCAGATATAATACGAATTGACGTACCGGGTGCGGTCTTGCGGCAGCGAGCTGGCAACAAATAACGCCGCCTGGTCAGCGAGAGACGGCGGAGAAACCAACCCATCTACGTTGTGCGGCGGACATGGCGAACGGGACCTGGTGAACAATTGATACGAACGTGTCGCGGCGAACGGCAACAACTGCGCACCAACATTGGACCATGCCGTCGTCGAGAGCAGCGCGTGGGAGAGGGAGTGGGGAGATGAGGGAGGCAGAGAGTTCGCGCGGGCGCGTGAGGAAGACGTCGCCCGGGGCAGTATTTATACATCGTGCGGCGTGCGCACGGGCCCCGCACTTCGTACAATGAGTCAGTCCGGCCTTCGCGCGACGGTCAGGAGCGGCCGCCGAAGGTGACAGGAAGCGTGCTAGATGAATATCATTCAATTAGTGTGGACGCAAGCGTCGCAAAGGCGGTGTGACAGGGCGGAGGGTGCGAGGCACGCGGATGCCGGGTGACGGGGATGTTGGCCACAGGAATTGCGCGGTGCGTTCTCCTGGAGAGAGAGCTCAGCGCAGGATGTGCCCGAGCAGCGAGCGGCGGTGGGCCGTCGGTCGAACAGGACAGAAAGAGAGGATGAGCAACGGCACAGAGGGATCGACCTGCGCAGCGGCCGAGGCGATGTCTCGACTGCTGAAGGACACTAAAATAAACGGGGAAGCGGCGGCGGAGACAGCTATTTTCAAAGGCGGCAAAGACAGCGTTCCCCGCCGCCCATACGTACCGCGCGCACAAGACTGTGCTCGAACAAAATATTCTGCTCAGAAATGCCAGGACCGAGCGCTGTTGAAGACGCATGCCTCGATAGGCAGCGCAGGTCGAGCGTGTCGTACCTTTACCTGTCGCCGTCGCGAAAAGCGTCTGTCCAGCTTCCCGGGACGGCAGTTCAATGATGTCGTGAGCCGGTCGCAAGAAGGATGATCGAGCAGAAGTGGCGACGCGTACCCGCGAGTCAGCACGCGAGATGTTTCGTCTTGGCAGCCGGCGCTGGATCCGAGCATTGATAGAACAAAGACGGCAGCGCGTCCAGCCTGCCTCCAGTCGTGTACATTGTGAGTCCGAACGAGCTGGAAATTACAAGTCAACAAAGCCCGGAGGCATGCAGCACACAGCGGAGGAACTTGGGTCACTTGCATGTCTTGCGGCGGAATTGGTTCGCGTACATCGTAATTCAATTCAAGTAGTTGTCAGGGACGCGAGCGAGCAAAAATGACAGCGACAGGCCGAAAGTCGGTGGCCGTGATCACGCCGACTGTGTGGGCTGCTGCTGCTCAGCGCGAATCACTCCGTGTGGGATCGCGCCGTCTTCCCACAAAATACAGCAACGAGTTCCATTGCTCAACTTGAAAGTGCTACACAAGGGCTTGTGTGTACTACAGAGACTGTAGATCGAGTCTGGAAAAAATGATGCTGAGCTGAGAGGCGAGCGTATGGCCAAAGCAAGCGAGATTGCACGATCGTCGCGGGAGAGCCATATGGAGGGAGCAAGACGCCGCGCCGATTGCGCCTCGTGCACACAGCCCGCCGCCCAAGGTTCAAGTTGAACAGCTGCCGCCTATCCGTCGTTCGTCCCCGAAGTGCACGAGCTCCTGAGCCCTCGAGAGCAGAAATGGCTTCAACACATAGAGGTAGGGTTCTCACAGACGCAACGTGAAGCCTGCCTGACCAGTGGGAGCAGATGATGTTGCCGCGGCGAGCACACAGCGGGGCTACGTCAAGCAACGCAGCAAGTTGAGGAAGATCATGATAGACCAGATCCGTGAGTGCGAGGCCGCATTCAGAGTCTATGTTCTGACCGCGCGGGCTAGGCGAGGTCTCAGGAATCTCGACCGCGCGTCCGAGCTGGAAGCCAGACGGGTACATACGCAACGTCGTCGAGAGGTACAGCGTGACGATCGTCGGCTGGCCGTGGTGGATCATACCCTTCCGCAATCTGAGCGACCTCGGCAGCGCGCAGGACACGTTCAACACGCTGCTGCTCGGCTGGCGGGAGGGCTCGATCCGTTTCGTCCGTCTCTCCCCAGATGAGGCAAAGGACGAAGCGGAGCGCCTCCGCGCACAGCTAGCAGCAGTGGGCCATGTGCCTGCGGTGCGTGCAAAACGGTCGGACGCCGGGTTCTTGAGGCTCGAAGGGAAGAGGGTGAAGGGACGCCGGGTCAAGACGTTCCGAGCGACGCGGGCGCACGAGATGGTGGAGTCTGACGAGGAGGCTGAGCGCAGAGATGGGAAGCGAGAGGTGATGCGGCCGCGCAATGTGGAGGAGGCCATCTCCGGGATGAAGCTCCTGGTTCGTAGTGTAGATCTGTGAGCATGCGGAATGAGCGACCAGAGCAACGTCTGAGACTCACCGGATGTTTGAGCCTGGACGAACGGAACGCGGGCGGTTTTGGCGGCAGTGCGAGACTCAATGAAGAATGCCGGGGCCCGTGCTACAGGATAGCACGATAGTCGAGTGGTTATGCACGCGCGGGCTTGCGGGGGCGAGCGGGGGCGAGCGGATGGGTGGTTCAAGACAGAGGAGAGGCGAATGATGGCAGGATGGCAGCTGGGCGAGCGGCAGCTGTCCGAGTGCCGATCTTCGTGTGTCGTGTCGCAATTTCACAGCAAAGCGCTGTGACGTCGCAGGGATATATATTGCCTGGCGAGGGAGGGTTGCGGTGTCGGGCGAGTGGGCGTTGTCGAGCAAGTGGGCAGGTCGCGATGGAGGTGGTGAACAGAGTCAGAGTCGACGCGGCGAACAGAGTCAGAGTCAACGCGGCGGCGCGTCGAGGCAAAATTCTCACCGTGACATTGACAAGCCACTCGCGCCGCAGAGTCGTCTGGCTCCCTCTCTGCGCACGCATGTCATCCCGCCATGTATACAGGGATGAAGGAGCTCACCTGAGCCATAGCTACGGCTGCTGAATATCTCCCTCGTAGATCTCGCATGGCGGCAAAACCGGGTCCGTAATCACGCGCTGCACCCTTGATGGAATATTCGCTTGCTGTAAGTGTTTCACAGTAAGGAAAATTTATTGTGCTTGGTGAAGAGGATAGCCGACGCCAGTTCAGTGCCTTGAACTGTCATCGGCAATCCCCTTCCCCAAGCACAGTTCAGTCACTGACCTTGACTAGTCTTGCCGACGCACCCCAGAAAATTGGGTGTCAACTCTTCTTTCCTCCCACCACCATCGTCGTCGAATGCACCGTCGGCGTCCTCAACACCTTCCCCATTATCTGGTGACCGATATCTGTGAGTCAATATATTCTTGGACAAGCTGAAAACACCTAGCTGATTCAAGAGCTGATTTCTCTGATTTTCAGAATTTCATTGCGTGTTTGCAAGCCTCGTCGTCGTCGGTCGACGTCTTTGACAACACTCAGCGCCGCATTGGGCAAGAGTTCCCACCGTGGCGGGCGCGCCAACCCCGACCATCACCATCACCATCGTCGCAACGGCTGCTCATGCAGCTTGGTGAGTATTGCTTGCCTGAACTTGCTCAATCATCCAGCTGACACTGCATGCTCTCATTTGCATAGTTGTCCGAACCAACGCCGCGCGCAGCGCCGGGCGGTCTTCCGCGCCTGTGTCCATCCGGCCGGCGCGTCCGCCTCGATTACGACCGACACCTCCTCCATCGACTGCAAGCGCCGGGCAAGAAAACGTCCCATTGCAAGTCAACTCTGCGGCCAACTGAGCGACCGCACGAAGTCGAGCGCCGGCTAGCACGTGGCTGGTGCATCTGTCCGGTGAGTTCTGTCTGCGTCGCTGGCGCTCTGGTTTTGCTCATATTCTTGTTCATAGTGCTCAAGATGACGTACCGGACGCTTTTCGCGGGCACGCGCGTCGAAAACAGCCGGTGCTGAAAACGAGTCCCGGAGATGCCCAGGTATACATTCTTTTAAACTTCGCAGGTTGCAGACATTGACGTGTCGCCACAGCCATTTTCCAGACCTCCCAGCACGAGCTTTTGTGGCCCACGTCTCGCGGCCGAGGTTTCCCAAGCGGCGTCCAGGTCATCAACATCTCAGTCGATCGCGACAGGTCGGCAGGTGAGCACCGCGCTAGCCTCTCGCGTCCTGCGATTGGCTCACCTCATCACCTCCTAGGTCACGCAGCGCCGGCACGCTCTTCGTTAAGCGTCACGGCTCGCGCCTCTGGGCATCACTGCGCTGGAGCGCGCGACAGACACACGGCGACTCTGCGGCCGGTCCAGATATTAAGCCGTTTTCCGGCGCCAAGAGTCTCGCGGCCGAGGGTTTCAAGCGGCGATCGGCAGGTCAGCAATGCGCTATGCAGTCCCTTGCGTTGGAATCTGATGATTGATTTTCCAGCCTCCTCCGACCCGCGATGTGGGCCGCGATGCAGCCATTCCAGGACGATGTGGACAGCGTGAGGGAGCGCGCCAGGCGATGCCTCGCAGCACAGACGAGAGAAGCTGACATTATCCTGCGAAGACGTCGACTATCCAGGATGCCCGCCACCGTGCATGTTTTGAGCTATGGCGCGGGCGGTGGACGCGGTCTACCATTTTTCAGCACGGGCGGCGGCGAGGCGACGAAGATAGCCCCACCCTGTGGCTGCGATCTGCCTGGTACACCCGTTGTGAGTTGCATCTTGCGTGCACAGCTAGGCAGACACTCAACTCTTGCAGGATCTGGCGCATGTCGACTCTGGACACCGCGCAGCATCTCCGGAGGTCGCCGCCGAGACGTCTGCGGGGATCGTCGTCCGTCGTGCTATGGCTTTCCCGCCGCAAGCCAACCTCGTCAAAATGTGATTGGACACACACCACCAGCGGCATCCTGACAGCCTCGTCGTGTAGCTGTTGCAATTTGCGTCAGCTGCGCGATACGGCCCGTATTTGCGCGAATAGCAGACTGTATCGTACGTCATAGAACATTCCTTCCTCCCATGGTCAGTATACTGATGTTTCCAAAGGTGCTGGGTCCACAATGGGCGCGAACACGGCAGTGCGGGCGGACAAGATGCGATTGCGGCGCGGGGCGCCGTCAGCTATGATTACGGGAAGACGATGCGGCCCATCTGCACGTCTGCGCAAATAGTGCAATGAACGGTATGTCAACATTACCTTCCCTCGCACGGTCAGCGTTCTTATTTGGCTGCGTTCCATGCAGCAGGCGCGTTTCGTCCGGGTAGCGCTGTTTCTCAGCGGCGACCTTGCTCACGCTGCGCGGCGCGGCGTCGCAATTGCAAGCAGAACTACACGACCCCTTGCGGTGCGGGCCGCACACCTTTTGATACCACACGAGGCTCTGGCTATCGATTCCACGGTCGCGCGCGGATTGAACGACCATGCAAAAGTTCCCCGGACGATGGTCCTGCACAGGACAGGGTGCTTGGGTGGGGGTGGATGCGTCCTACCGTGCTACGGGGGCACACTGCGAGGCGAAGCGAGGCGGACAATCGTGCGCAGTCATCGAGCGTGAGTCGCGCGCAACTTCTCAGACAAGAACGAGGCTCATGTCATATGCTCAAGCCGACGCATGATTGCCTCTGGACGTCACGGCTGTCCTTGCGCCTGGACTTGCCTTCTCGAAACCGACCTCACCGCAATCTGACGCACACGGCAACCAAGCTGGACGACCCGATGGCACGACACTCGGCGTCATGCAGTCGGCCCTCAATATCTGCGCGGTGAAAACGCGCGTGCCAGCCTGACGGAGACGTGTCAGCCTGAGATTGCGGGGTACGTCATCGTCTCTTTCTCGCGTGGCTGGTATCCTGATCACAAGGTTAGCAGAGGGTGCTGCAGGCGCCGACGCGCCGTCGTACTGTGAGCTCAGCATCGCGCATCGACGAGGCAATGGACACAGGAAAGCACAGGTATCGCAGCCCACCGACGCCGCGTCCCCGCTCGCCAAGAATACACGCCATCGGCACCGTTCTGCTTCACATCACGGCCCGCGTCGTCGTCGTGTGGCGGTCGCTCCTCGACATCTCCGCCGTGCAAACGCCTGATGAAGGCGCGAGTCTGCACGGTTCGTCATCCTTTCCTTGTCCCATGCTCGGTGTCCTGACCATAAGCTTAGCACAGGTGCAGGTGCCGTGTCGCGCGCGCGCAGACTTCACTTGGTGTCCGCAGGTTGACGGGACGACGGACTCGGGAAGACACGGGAAGGCCAACGTCGCGTGAACCCAATCACTGACGCCGCGTCCCTCATGATCACCCTTCCTCCATGACGAGCGCGCCGCCAGCGGACGTCTTATGGCGCAGGAACGGGCGGACGGCGGGCGCAAGCGAGCTAGGCGAGGCACCATGTCGTCGGTGCTGCTCGTGTACCGGTACGTTCAGGTCGTCTCGAGCTGCGGCAACGTACTGACCGCGCCGTCAGATGCGGTTGCAGCGACAAAAACGAGGCCAAATACGCCAGCAAGACACCGAGTGCGCGGCCAGCCCGACGAGCAGAAAGCGCGGAATTTCCGTCACGTCGCACATTGGCAACATCGGCGGGCGAGTCGTAGGGGGAAAATGGTGCAATCTCGTCGAACGAGCGGCGTGTCTCTACGGTGTCCAACTAGTAGTCGAATGGTCACGCTTTGCAATAGCGTCTGTGCGAATAGCGTCAGACTCAGTAGTAGAATACTGTCGGACTGAGTAGAAGAGTAGCATCCGTAAAAAGGCTTCGGCGTGTAATAAGAGTGTCCGTTGGCACTAGTAGTAGAATAGCATCAGACTACTCGAAAAATCGCTGGTTGCCCGCACATCTAACCGTTCGCAAACCCATTGTATTGCAAGCACGCTACGTACATCGCACTATCTACGCGCCGCATGCCTGCGCTCGCCAACTCAGTCCGCGTCAACGAGAATAGTGCAGCGAATGAACCAGGGAATTGCCATGGCTGGACTGGATGAGCCTGCGCCGCTTGCTCGAGTGGGAGCCTGTATCCGATGGCGTGTCCGAAGCGTCCGAGATGTAAGAGCTCGTGCGCTTGGTTCGCGGCTGCCAAGATTCGATCTCAACAGGCTCGCAACCATCGTCGGTGGGCCATCCGTCCTTGGCAAGCCATTGTCCGAATATCTTCAGCAAAGCGTCGGATGATTGAAGGGCTTTACGGGCCGCAGCAATTACTTCTTTGCCAACCTTCTTCTCGTCGCGATAAAGAGGAGAAAAAAGTTCTCTGAGGTCGCGCACAATGTTGGCGCAGGGATCAGGAAGGGCTTCCCGGAATATCTTGTCGGGCAGATTACCGTCTAGGAAAAACGCCATCTTGCCCTTGCCTCCGACAATGGCTTTGTCTTTTGCGCGAACACTGTAGCCTTCGAAGACCGTGCGCACGTCTTCAGAAACGCCGTCGTTTTCCATGGGGCGATATAGAACGAGATTGTACGTCAGGACGTGGACGAAAGATTCCAGGTCGTCGGAGAGTGTGTGCGGCTTGGCTGGGTTGGCGAGCCGCAATCCCGACATAAACTGCCATGTCCCCTGTAGTGGCATGAGACATGGCGGCCAAGCAAAGCAGATGATCACTCACAGTGCGCCAGTCTTGTCGCCGACTCTCCTTCTCCCTCTTCCGGATGAACTTGCACAAATCCCAGTCGATTAAAATGCCTCTGATGACACCGTCCGCGGTCTTGTAGAAGAGAATGTTCCCCGCGCTGATGTCCCGGTGCAAAACTTCCGCGAGTTCGTAAGCCTGTGCGTGCGCTGTCATCGGACTTCAGATAGCATATTCAGAGAAGATTCCGAAAGCAATCATACCTTCGACAGCGTCCCTTATCGCAGCGCACAGATCGCGGGTGCAACTGAACCTTTTCAGCGCGGTCCCAACGATGCCCAAAACAATCCGATAATGCACATGCGGCAGAAGAGTCTTGGTGTGGCAAGCCCACCACGCGGTCCTGTACTCGTCTGCCCTTGTACGCTGCGGCAGGTTGTCGCTCAGCACGTCGCCCGCGCATACCAGCGGCGCGAGGTGGGGGACGCCCTTCTCGTGGAGCAGACGATAGATGTCGCCTTCCTTTTCCAGATCCTCCAGGGCAAGACGCCACGAGTCCTTGAGGTAGACGCACGCACTCGTCTGCACGTCGTAGGCGATGTACCCAGCGGTAGCGCGGCCGGTGAGCACACGGCTGTGGGTCACGGCGCTGGGAGCGACGAAGAACATGTCGACATTTTGCACGTCGTCGTGGACGAGGAACTTGTGAAGGACATCCGGCACGCCATCGGGGAAGTGGCCGGAGGCCGTGAGGACGGCGCGAGCGGCCGCGACTTCGGCGGATGTGGGCACGGTGACAGTCGGATCGCGGCCGCGCTGGGTGGGAGTCATGTGGTTGAAACGCCAGAGGAACTCTGCGAAAAGAGGATTGCCCCGCCACTCGAATATCTCGGTGACGAAGACACCGCCGCGTTCCCATCGCATGAGGCGCGCTTCGCCCGCGCTGAGGAAGACCGAAAAGGAGCAGGTCCGGAATTGGGAAGCGTTCTGTGCCAGCGCGTACGAAATCATCTGGCCTCTGGTGCTCGCAGCCAGTTTAGACTTGCCCTCGAAGATACACTCTTTTCGCTCGTCACCAGTAACGTCGTCCTTCGGATCCACGAAGGGATCTCCCTTGGCCGGCTTCACTTCGAAGAACAGCTCGACGTCGCGATAGTCGGCTCTGTCCCTGGTCACTTGAGGCTCGCCAGGCTGAGGACGGATGAAGGCCGAGATGTCAGGCTTTCGAACCTCCTCGTAGTTTTTGTCTCCCTTCGAGGTCGTGTTGACGAAGACCAGGTTGGGGCAGATTTCACTGGCGTGAACCGCGGCGATCTTACGTGCGTCAGCGGCTGTTGGATGGATGAAGATGGAGCGCTCACAAATTTATTCTCGTAGTCTCTGCCTTCCATGGCCATGTCGATGGAATTCGCAGGGCGCACACCCGGCGCCGACGGCACGAAATCTTCCAGGAACTGAGCCAAGGGGACTGGTCCGACGAACATGTACTGCATGTCGGCGTCGGCCTGTTGATACTTGTGGCCTGCGTCTCCTGTGTTCGGATTGGTAGAGAATGGCTCTGATCCGGAGCGGCCGTGTTTAACGGGAGTGCTTTCAGTTGCTTCCTTCAAGTAGGAGAAAGAGGGCATGTTGAGCGCAAGCAGATTGAAAGAAGATGGGGGGAAGAGACGGACCTACGCAGGCTCTCGAGACAGGCTTTTAAGCAGGATTTCCGGCCACAGACCTGGAGGGTGTGGCCGTGCAGGACAATGGAGGTCGGGACTACGGACCCGCGTGCCAAGCTGAACCGTGAACGCGTGCCAGATTTGCATCACGTGTCCGTCACTGCACACGGCCCGCCCCGTAGTGTTGCGGGAAAAACCTCTGGCCAGTATCCCCCCGGTAAGGTACCGGTGGCGCTCCTAGCCGGGGAGGTATCAAACCGGTACCGTACCAGGGAAATAGTCACGTGATGTTTAGTTCCCACGCAGTAGCAGCTCGATTTTCGCGTACACACGAGGATTTGGAATGGTTTCAATGCATCAGATGAAGATTTAGCAGTGTATGTATCCATAGCCAAATTGCCAGAGCTTAGCCGTAGGTGCCCCGACCTGTACGAATTCGCTGCTGCCTGCTACACAAGTGTCATGATTTGTCAGCAGACGCGGCTTTTGCAAGGCTGCCGCAGCACTCGAGCGTACATTGTAACAACGCGTACAATACATACTGAAACCTCGGGAGGCTTATTGAAACAAGGCATCTGTGCTGAAATCATTGTCCTCTTCATCAGAATCTGGTATGCTCTCGTCCCTAGCCTGACCTGCACTGACTCCGACAGCAGGGTTCCGACGTGCAGGAAGCTGAGCTTCCTCCGCGAGGACATCAGATAAAATTGCAGACCTCAGGTTGATGTGAGGCATCTTGATGAAAGCATTGGCAGGTTCGTACGGTTCTGCCAGGTCTTCACCTTGAACGTCATTGTCGTCATTGTCGTCTTCTTCGTCCGACATCGGTGCGGGTGCGTTTTCTGAAGAGGGGAATACCTTCTTTTCGATGTTGTAGAACTTGACCGAAGGGAATTGATTAGTGTGCGCGCGCACCTGCTCGAATGGTTGGAACACTGTGTACTTCAATAAAGAACGGAGGTTGCTTACCTTGCTCTTAGACATGTGGTACTGTCGGACTTGAGTCATTGCAGACATGTTATGCACGGATAGCCGATTCCTATGCTTTGGAGTAAGCCATGTGAATGTAGAGCCAGTCCGTTCATCGGGCATGGAGTTGACTCGGACGGAATACAGTTTGATAGCGAGATGCTATTCATGACAGCATCAGTCGGCAGCGCTCGGTGAATCATACGGACACGAACACGTACCGGAAGGATGTGCACATTATCAGAGCCAACACGGCCCTTCCACCACTTAAGGACCGCCTGCGGAACCGTATCGTCGAGCGGATGATCGAATGGGAACTGGTGTCGAGCATAGGCTAGAGTTTCCCTGTGAAGTTGGGCTGTAAATGATTTCCCTTTTTTTGCCCACTTCAAGAATGCCTTCTTATGGCCATGAACGATCTCTTTCTCTCCGATGTTGGCTAAGAAGCGGACAACGGACTCGAAAATTGATGGATGCCGAACACCAATGAGTGTCACCTTCTCGCCTTCCGGTAGCCACAGGTCCGACGTGATAAGATCTGATTGATGCACACATAAGACAGCGACGAGATGCAAGCAAAAGAATGGCTCTAACCAGGGTTCAGATATGCTGCAGCAAGGTATGCATTATTAGCTATGTTGCCATCCAGAAAGAGTTGGCGATGTCGCGCATTGAGGATGCCGCGGATGGCGTTCGCGACCTCAGCGTCAAAATACAGCCTAGGATTTTGAAAGGCGTCCTCTGTTGCACGAATAACAGCATGCCAGAATATATAGACGTCGGCAGCAGTTGCCTCCAGAGCCTCCAGGCAGGCTAATGCCTTTGTTGCAGGCAAAGTGGCCGCGATGAACTGGGAGAGACCAGACTCGAACTTGAATGTCTGGTGATCATCCGGTGCAGGCTGAAAATACTCAGCAATTTCCTGCGAATGTTGTCAGCAAGTCATTTCGTCTAGTCGATCCATCAATTGTACCTCATAAAGTCCGTTAGGCGATTCACGGATGACTTTCTTGATCGCAGCTGAGGACCGATGGACAGAGCGAGCAGAGAGCGGGATTGTTGCGAATCTCGTCTTTCCGATAGCCTCCAGGCCGCGTCCTGTCTTTAGTTTTTCACGAGCTTTCTTGAGGGCTGCATGTCCAGCGTGCGAGGTATGAAATAATGTTATTGTCTGCCGCACCACACGGATGATCTGGTTGCGGATTAGATCTGATTAATGCTGGTAGTGTGGACGTTTGCGCACCGGTTTGAAAACATCAATGAGATTAATCTCAAGGATTGTGCGATTCAAGTGATGGCAAACATCCGCAAGATTGAGCGCAGTGGGCATGAGGGCCAGAATTGCAATGGAACGCGAGGCTCGCGTGTTACCCGTGCTATCACATGTCAGGCCGGAAAACCTGGACGGACCGATGGCATTGACAATCTGCGCGAAGTTGTTAGAAATTGCTGAAGTAGTTAAGTTCCAATGCCCACGCACCGGACTTGCGACATTCTCAACGATCCAAGGTGCAGTGTGCGACTCGGAAGTTGCCTCCCGTGTGTCCATCAAGTATACTTCACGGTCTGAGGTCGAGACGTGTACAGTCCAGTAGGACTCACGACCTGTCGAAGTTCCGCCGTCATAGGAGAGAGTGAGGTCTTCCTGACCTTGCAGATACTTGAGTTGCTCCCGGCGGACCCACGATGCTTCGTTTACGATGCCTTCATATTCGAGCTTGTCTCTGGTTGAAGGTGCATATGATGGTAAGGCAATCTCAAGCATCTCCTTCCACTCCGGGCGCGAGACGATATATGTTGGCAAACCCGCGACGCATATGAGTTTAAGAATGGCAAGGTCGAGCTTTCTGTGACGCTCGAGCTTCCCAAGCGCCTTTGCTTGCCGAAAGAACGCATGTGTCGCGGCGCCTGCATCTTGCTTCTCCCCATCTTGTCCAATTCCATCTTGAGCTCCTAGTTCCTTCGCAACCATCATGGATCCTTTCGAATTGGTGAGCTCCTGGACCTGCGCAGACAGTGCCTTTCCAGCTGAATGTATGTGCACTTTCTCCCGCAGCTCTGAGGACAGCTTGGGGCAGTCCTTTGCATGACGAACGACTCGGATCAACGCTCGATGTCGGAAAGTATGATGGCAAGGGTTATCAGGACCTCCGACACAGCGCCAGAGCAGCGTAGTTGGATTGTCGCGGCGATAGCAAGCCTCGGTGAGAGCGTCCATCAGAGGATCCGGCGGCCGTCCTCCCCGGCGCGCATCCTTCTTCGGCTGCACCCATTTGACAAGGTCACCAGGGTTAAGCTCAATCTCCATGTCGCTCCCATCTTCTTCCCCCATCTCGTTCACATACGGAGCTGCGCCGTCCGCAACTCCTTCGGCATCTGATTTCTGTTCATCGAGCTGCTGGTCTTGCAGTACCGGTGAACTACTAGGCTGCTTGTGCGTAGCGACTGTGTTTCCGCCCGAACGCTTTGCAACCTGTAAGCAAAGCTTCTGTTACTTACTGCTGTCGCGCGCTGACAACCTCTTTGGGCACTTACAGTTGACGTTCCAGCAATATGCAGATTCAACGGCGCCGGTTTGAAGACCTCGTCCCACTGCTGCTTGCTCCCCGCATTGCCGGAACTCTCCGCCGGTTCCTTTCCTTTCGAAGCGGCATTTTTCTTCGTGCGTTTGGCTGGCACGGTGAGTG
The DNA here is from genome assembly GCA_019915015.1 of Auriscalpium vulgare. Lineage (NCBI taxonomy): Eukaryota > Fungi > Basidiomycota > Agaricomycetes > Russulales > Auriscalpiaceae > Auriscalpium > Auriscalpium vulgare. The sequence continues at coordinate 648,245 of JAHBBC010000018.1, forward strand.
GCGTGACATTGGTGGCTACACTCAGTCGCCTCTTAACGACGCCTTCTAGACTCAATAACTGCGGCTTCGTGAACGCCGATGTGTGCGCACTTGCCCGTATAAGCATGCCAGGCGCTAGCATATTGGACTTGTATTTGAGACTGTCCTGCACTGTCGGTGAGTCGAGTCCGCAAGTAAGTGAAGCTGAGCGCGCACTGACCATGTCACGTAGGTAACACATTATGTCAGCAAGGTGTCGAATGCGTTGCACGACACAGTCTGTATCCGAGAGGAGATGGATGTCGTCGGGGATGAGATGGTGAGCAAGAGAATTGTGGCTGAGGACAGAGCAGGAGAAGCTGTCGAGCTGTGGGGTGCATGGTAACACGTTGAGTGAAAGCGGCCCAGTCGCTCCGTGTTGTCCTAACCACCATTCTATCATCTCCAACAGCTCGCGGGGCGGCTTCCGTCCAAGAGAATCAGCATAGAAAGCCGTGTGTGGCTCTACGCTGATCGCAACGGACACCCAGTGATTTGTCTCGTGTACGGCTGCTGGCAAGAGCACATCCGCGCCATCGATCCGCACCCCGATCGTCATTCCAACCTCCTTGAGTGATCCATCTTGCAGCTGCGAGCCAGCCAATCGTAGGGGAGTGATGCCGCGCATTGATTGGTAAGATGTTCCGCTAGCATTGAGTCGTGCGCGGTTGCGGTACGTGTCAATGAGCTTGACTGATGCCGCACTCGGCAGTATACATGCCGGCTTGCCTTGTCTTTGCAGACGATGACCTAGCAGCATCCCCAGCTGATCCATATGCTCCGCCGCCAGCCAACGCCGACCACAGTACGATGTAAGCGTCTTTGGATCGACGCCCATCGTCGTTGGGAGGGGTACGTCCCATGGCCAGTCGTCGAGGAGTGCTGACGTGTCTGCAGCAAGGGACTTCACCTCGTCGTTGAGCAAGCCCTCGGTCCAAGTCTTCAACCACGCAGTGGCCAGAGAAAGGCGCGCCTTGGCAGCGAGTATGCGCCGGACCTCGTACCAGTAGGTGAGAACCCACATCGGGGTTTTGAGTGTTTGTTGAGTGACCGACTCTTGAACAGGATAGCCCAGGCAAGCATAGCCTGTCTCTAGGGCGGGGATGACGCGGTTTTGCAGGATTTCCAACACCTCGGTGTGCGGCGGCATCGGCCTAGAGAGCAGGACCATTGCATTTGCGGCCGTTATGAAGCTTTGGCCCTTCGAGAAGAGTGTGCTCTGCTGGAGCAGAGACGGCGCGTTCGCCTCCGGTGGGACAGGGAAATTTTGGATATCGGCATTGCGCAGGGCTGGTGTGGGTAGTAGGACATGTTTAATGTCGTCGGGAATGGGTATTCTTTTGAGGATATCACCCAGAGTTTGAAATGAGTCGATGTCGTGGATGACCTCGTCGTCCGCCATTTGACAGTTTTGAGGGTTGGCAAAATGTGCTAGGCCAGTGTCGAAGGTGAAGATTGCGCCCTCATTTAGTCACTCACTACGGAGTGTAAATGTCGATCACAGCAACGGGTCGATCATACACACGTTGCTGCATACAACACTCTTGCAACTATCCCATGCCGAGGCGGGATGTGTCTAATACCTCCTTAAACATCCGCGTAGCATTGCACAACCACCTTACGACTGCCGGCCATGTCTGCGTGCGAGGCTGCGAGCCTCATGGCTCATGGGCCGGCGCCGGGCGCCGGAGGGGCCGACACACATCACGTGCTGGAGGTATTGTACCGGGTATATTGGGGCCCAGGGCAGGGCAGGTATGGTACCGGTACTATACAGGTACATTACCGGGGAAAAACGTTTTCGGGGAAAAACTCAGGTTTTTCCCGCAACGCTACCGCCCCGCCGTCACGGCAACTCAAGTCTTCATCGTCGCGCTCGACGTTGACGTCAACGGCGACTCTATGTCACTCGCTCCTCCGACTCTCATTCCGCGCCCGCTGCTCTTCCCCGCCGCGTTGTTTGGCTCGCGGACGGGCGACAAACACCGCACACGGCGCGTCCAATCACAGCGCGCGCTGCTGTCGCGTCCAGCAATAAATCGACGTGTATTCTCGTTGCTACAGCCCGCAGGGCCGCAAGCACGCCCCCGCACCAAGCCGCGCGCATACAACCCAAGTCCCATGGCCCCCACGCCTTGCCTTCCTCGCCGTCGCGCACTCCCGCTCCCTCGTCTCTGCCCGCATCGACGCACTGACCGGTGGTCCTGCTCCTCGCCGAAGAATCGCCTGTCAACAAGCTGGCTGCCTGTCGATGCCGCCCACCGCCGCTCTCGACGAAGCGCACCCCCATCTGCGCAGCGCCGTCGTCCCCGTCCTGCACAAGCGTCCCCTGCGCATCAGATGGCACGGTGCCGACGGGAACGTGTGAGCACGACGCATATCCCTATCCATGGCCGAAAAAACTCATCTCCCGTCCGATAGCAGTTGCGCCCGCGCCGTCATCAACTTGCCTGTCGATGCCTCTCGACGAAAGACGCCGCCATTGCGCAGCGCCGTCGGCCGCCGGCGCGCTCGCACGAATCGGCCGGTGCCCTCTCGACGCGCCGCCCTCCGTCTTGCGCGCGCAACAACTTCCTGTGCAACGTCGGCACGCGACCTCGACACGCATGATGATGGCTTACCTCGCACGGCACAACGACGCGCTGCGTGCCGCCCGCAGACCCCGCTGTCGCTCGCGTTCGCACCCTGCGAGACAAGACGACGTGTGCGACGCGTGCGACGCGGCCTGGGTCCCTCTCGACACGAACAGCGCTGTGCGCGGCACGCCCTGCAGCGTCCACTTCAACGTCAGCATTCGAGCCCGACGGCTGCGATAATGACTCACCACAAATCCGCGTGGTATGCGGCGCCGACCCGCTCTATTCGCACGCAGCCGACCGCCTTCAACACGACGCAGCTGCGCCCGGGCCGACGGTTACCGTCGTCAAGATGGCTGCCTGTCGATGCAGCGCACCTCTCGACGAGGCACATCGCCATCTGCACAGCGCCGCGCCGTCCTGCACAAGCTCACCACGGCGTCAGCTCACCTCAGAAGCACGCCGACGACAAACGGACATACCTCACGCGCGCGCACCCGTCCCCGTGACGAACACGCTGCACCGCCGACCGCGTCATCTCCATTCCCCGGACGGCGCAGTGGGCTTGACCGAGAGCAGCGGAGCCGCCCGTTTCTTGGCCGCCGCAGGCTCGCACAGCCCTTCTCGACGAAGAGCGCCGTCCGTGCTCCGCGCTGCGTGCCGCTGCTTGCAACCAGCATCCTGTCCAACGTCAGCTCTCGACTCGACAACTACGACAAGAGCTTACCTCACAAGGAAGTCCGCTCGATATGCAACGCGCTCGCCCGGCGTCCAGCGCCTCGCGCTGACCCTGCCGGCCTCGCACGCTGCGAGGGAAGACGAGGCGCGCCAACACCCGCGCATCTCGTGCACCGTCGGACCACACGACGTCCTGGGGACCGGATCAGTGAGTACTTGCATGTGTACTGCTTTCACCGTGCTTGACTGACCGCAGCGTCCGCAGCGATCCTGCGCCCTGGCATGAAAGTTCCGTCAGCATCGGCCCTCGCGCAGCAAGCTGAGGACGTCCCTACCTGAAGCAGCACGACGCGCATACTCAAGCCTCGGGTCCTTGAGCTAAACAGTGAGTACTCACCCATATGTTCTTCGACAATGCCCGTTACTCACGGCGCCCGCGCGTGCCAGCGTCCTGCTCAAAACCACGACGACATCAGATTCACGGCCTCAAGAAGGACCAGGACGAGATGCGTACCTTATGCAGACGCAAGCCCTGCGCCAGGAAGAACATCGAGCACCCAGCGCGGCACGCACCGTCGACGCTGGAACGGCACGCTGGCGTGTTGTTGACGAGCTGCGCGACCATGAGCGGGATCCGCACAGTGAAGGGTTCGACCGGGCCTGGACAATGCGCACATCGAGCCCATGGAGTCTGGGCAAAGTAGGTAGAGTCATAATGTCTCCTTGTGCGAAATATAGCAACGACGTACCGCCGTCTTCGTGCAGAGCGAGCGAGTGCGCATGGCGCTGTCGAATCCTGGATGAAAATGCGAAGGCTCATGAGTAAGGCGCCGGTCTAGCGCATGGGCATTCCTGCACGCGCAGCCCACTCACCTTTGTCCGCGTGTATGGCTCACGTTATGGCTACAGACAGAACATCAAAGCCAATTCCCGACAAGCAAGAAAGCAAACGTACCTCTCAGCTGTAGCCTCGATACGGAACGATGGAACATGCAAGCGAGTGCCTCCGCCATCTGCGCCCGGCCAACAGCTCATCAGCAGACTATCTGGCATGAAGATCGTGCTGGACGGACCTCACCCTCGACGGACGCATTGTCAACGCCGCACAACGAGCACGCCTGGCGCAGCAACGCCGGGCCGAGCGCTGGGCACGGATCCTCTCGATACGACGCAGCCTGGACGGGCGGCTGTGAGCGACGTGAGCGCGGGAGAGCAGTGGAACCGACGCGCCTGTTGCCGGTGATATGTGCGCTGGGGCTCCTGTACGACATCGCACGTCGAGCGGTGGCTCGCGTAGCCACAGAGTCTAGTCAGAACGGTCAGCCCGACGTATTTTAAAAATACAGGAGCGACCCACTGATGCACAGCGCTGGTAGTTCATGAGTGCGGCCTGCCCATGACGCCAGCTTACCCACGTCCGCAGCGCACCTACCTCAATGGCGGTCCTTGCGCAACAAACGCGCCGTCGTCCTGAGAGGCACGAGCGGCCTAGTCAGCTCTCTAGGATGTGTCGAGAAGACAAAGACATACCGGAGTCGGCCGCAGCGAGCCGCGGCGCATCCTAATGCTGCTGGCCAAACAGTTATGCAACGGATTGCACGGGACAATGACGCCGGTGCGCGCCAGCATCACCACGCAAACAACTCACCTGTGACCACTGATGACATGTGCCGAGACCTCCAAAGAGGTTCGTCGCCCGTTAGAACATGTCTGAAGAGCTTTCGTCCATCAGCAAACCCTCAAGTACGGCGCCACAGCGTCCACGCACCGTCAGCGGTCGAGGGCAGCCTCCCCAGCACACGCCGGTGCGAGGCAACGCCGTCCACGGGGGTGTCTGACAGCACGATACAGTCAGCCGGTGCGCTGCTCACCGCAGATATAATACGAATTGACGTACCGGGTGCGGTCTTGCGGCAGCGAGCTGGCAACAAATAACGCCGCCTGGTCAGCGAGAGACGGCGGAGAAACCAACCCATCTACGTTGTGCGGCGGACATGGCGAACGGGACCTGGTGAACAATTGATACGAACGTGTCGCGGCGAACGGCAACAACTGCGCACCAACATTGGACCATGCCGTCGTCGAGAGCAGCGCGTGGGAGAGGGAGTGGGGAGATGAGGGAGGCAGAGAGTTCGCGCGGGCGCGTGAGGAAGACGTCGCCCGGGGCAGTATTTATACATCGTGCGGCGTGCGCACGGGCCCCGCACTTCGTACAATGAGTCAGTCCGGCCTTCGCGCGACGGTCAGGAGCGGCCGCCGAAGGTGACAGGAAGCGTGCTAGATGAATATCATTCAATTAGTGTGGACGCAAGCGTCGCAAAGGCGGTGTGACAGGGCGGAGGGTGCGAGGCACGCGGATGCCGGGTGACGGGGATGTTGGCCACAGGAATTGCGCGGTGCGTTCTCCTGGAGAGAGAGCTCAGCGCAGGATGTGCCCGAGCAGCGAGCGGCGGTGGGCCGTCGGTCGAACAGGACAGAAAGAGAGGATGAGCAACGGCACAGAGGGATCGACCTGCGCAGCGGCCGAGGCGATGTCTCGACTGCTGAAGGACACTAAAATAAACGGGGAAGCGGCGGCGGAGACAGCTATTTTCAAAGGCGGCAAAGACAGCGTTCCCCGCCGCCCATACGTACCGCGCGCACAAGACTGTGCTCGAACAAAATATTCTGCTCAGAAATGCCAGGACCGAGCGCTGTTGAAGACGCATGCCTCGATAGGCAGCGCAGGTCGAGCGTGTCGTACCTTTACCTGTCGCCGTCGCGAAAAGCGTCTGTCCAGCTTCCCGGGACGGCAGTTCAATGATGTCGTGAGCCGGTCGCAAGAAGGATGATCGAGCAGAAGTGGCGACGCGTACCCGCGAGTCAGCACGCGAGATGTTTCGTCTTGGCAGCCGGCGCTGGATCCGAGCATTGATAGAACAAAGACGGCAGCGCGTCCAGCCTGCCTCCAGTCGTGTACATTGTGAGTCCGAACGAGCTGGAAATTACAAGTCAACAAAGCCCGGAGGCATGCAGCACACAGCGGAGGAACTTGGGTCACTTGCATGTCTTGCGGCGGAATTGGTTCGCGTACATCGTAATTCAATTCAAGTAGTTGTCAGGGACGCGAGCGAGCAAAAATGACAGCGACAGGCCGAAAGTCGGTGGCCGTGATCACGCCGACTGTGTGGGCTGCTGCTGCTCAGCGCGAATCACTCCGTGTGGGATCGCGCCGTCTTCCCACAAAATACAGCAACGAGTTCCATTGCTCAACTTGAAAGTGCTACACAAGGGCTTGTGTGTACTACAGAGACTGTAGATCGAGTCTGGAAAAAATGATGCTGAGCTGAGAGGCGAGCGTATGGCCAAAGCAAGCGAGATTGCACGATCGTCGCGGGAGAGCCATATGGAGGGAGCAAGACGCCGCGCCGATTGCGCCTCGTGCACACAGCCCGCCGCCCAAGGTTCAAGTTGAACAGCTGCCGCCTATCCGTCGTTCGTCCCCGAAGTGCACGAGCTCCTGAGCCCTCGAGAGCAGAAATGGCTTCAACACATAGAGGTAGGGTTCTCACAGACGCAACGTGAAGCCTGCCTGACCAGTGGGAGCAGATGATGTTGCCGCGGCGAGCACACAGCGGGGCTACGTCAAGCAACGCAGCAAGTTGAGGAAGATCATGATAGACCAGATCCGTGAGTGCGAGGCCGCATTCAGAGTCTATGTTCTGACCGCGCGGGCTAGGCGAGGTCTCAGGAATCTCGACCGCGCGTCCGAGCTGGAAGCCAGACGGGTACATACGCAACGTCGTCGAGAGGTACAGCGTGACGATCGTCGGCTGGCCGTGGTGGATCATACCCTTCCGCAATCTGAGCGACCTCGGCAGCGCGCAGGACACGTTCAACACGCTGCTGCTCGGCTGGCGGGAGGGCTCGATCCGTTTCGTCCGTCTCTCCCCAGATGAGGCAAAGGACGAAGCGGAGCGCCTCCGCGCACAGCTAGCAGCAGTGGGCCATGTGCCTGCGGTGCGTGCAAAACGGTCGGACGCCGGGTTCTTGAGGCTCGAAGGGAAGAGGGTGAAGGGACGCCGGGTCAAGACGTTCCGAGCGACGCGGGCGCACGAGATGGTGGAGTCTGACGAGGAGGCTGAGCGCAGAGATGGGAAGCGAGAGGTGATGCGGCCGCGCAATGTGGAGGAGGCCATCTCCGGGATGAAGCTCCTGGTTCGTAGTGTAGATCTGTGAGCATGCGGAATGAGCGACCAGAGCAACGTCTGAGACTCACCGGATGTTTGAGCCTGGACGAACGGAACGCGGGCGGTTTTGGCGGCAGTGCGAGACTCAATGAAGAATGCCGGGGCCCGTGCTACAGGATAGCACGATAGTCGAGTGGTTATGCACGCGCGGGCTTGCGGGGGCGAGCGGGGGCGAGCGGATGGGTGGTTCAAGACAGAGGAGAGGCGAATGATGGCAGGATGGCAGCTGGGCGAGCGGCAGCTGTCCGAGTGCCGATCTTCGTGTGTCGTGTCGCAATTTCACAGCAAAGCGCTGTGACGTCGCAGGGATATATATTGCCTGGCGAGGGAGGGTTGCGGTGTCGGGCGAGTGGGCGTTGTCGAGCAAGTGGGCAGGTCGCGATGGAGGTGGTGAACAGAGTCAGAGTCGACGCGGCGAACAGAGTCAGAGTCAACGCGGCGGCGCGTCGAGGCAAAATTCTCACCGTGACATTGACAAGCCACTCGCGCCGCAGAGTCGTCTGGCTCCCTCTCTGCGCACGCATGTCATCCCGCCATGTATACAGGGATGAAGGAGCTCACCTGAGCCATAGCTACGGCTGCTGAATATCTCCCTCGTAGATCTCGCATGGCGGCAAAACCGGGTCCGTAATCACGCGCTGCACCCTTGATGGAATATTCGCTTGCTGTAAGTGTTTCACAGTAAGGAAAATTTATTGTGCTTGGTGAAGAGGATAGCCGACGCCAGTTCAGTGCCTTGAACTGTCATCGGCAATCCCCTTCCCCAAGCACAGTTCAGTCACTGACCTTGACTAGTCTTGCCGACGCACCCCAGAAAATTGGGTGTCAACTCTTCTTTCCTCCCACCACCATCGTCGTCGAATGCACCGTCGGCGTCCTCAACACCTTCCCCATTATCTGGTGACCGATATCTGTGAGTCAATATATTCTTGGACAAGCTGAAAACACCTAGCTGATTCAAGAGCTGATTTCTCTGATTTTCAGAATTTCATTGCGTGTTTGCAAGCCTCGTCGTCGTCGGTCGACGTCTTTGACAACACTCAGCGCCGCATTGGGCAAGAGTTCCCACCGTGGCGGGCGCGCCAACCCCGACCATCACCATCACCATCGTCGCAACGGCTGCTCATGCAGCTTGGTGAGTATTGCTTGCCTGAACTTGCTCAATCATCCAGCTGACACTGCATGCTCTCATTTGCATAGTTGTCCGAACCAACGCCGCGCGCAGCGCCGGGCGGTCTTCCGCGCCTGTGTCCATCCGGCCGGCGCGTCCGCCTCGATTACGACCGACACCTCCTCCATCGACTGCAAGCGCCGGGCAAGAAAACGTCCCATTGCAAGTCAACTCTGCGGCCAACTGAGCGACCGCACGAAGTCGAGCGCCGGCTAGCACGTGGCTGGTGCATCTGTCCGGTGAGTTCTGTCTGCGTCGCTGGCGCTCTGGTTTTGCTCATATTCTTGTTCATAGTGCTCAAGATGACGTACCGGACGCTTTTCGCGGGCACGCGCGTCGAAAACAGCCGGTGCTGAAAACGAGTCCCGGAGATGCCCAGGTATACATTCTTTTAAACTTCGCAGGTTGCAGACATTGACGTGTCGCCACAGCCATTTTCCAGACCTCCCAGCACGAGCTTTTGTGGCCCACGTCTCGCGGCCGAGGTTTCCCAAGCGGCGTCCAGGTCATCAACATCTCAGTCGATCGCGACAGGTCGGCAGGTGAGCACCGCGCTAGCCTCTCGCGTCCTGCGATTGGCTCACCTCATCACCTCCTAGGTCACGCAGCGCCGGCACGCTCTTCGTTAAGCGTCACGGCTCGCGCCTCTGGGCATCACTGCGCTGGAGCGCGCGACAGACACACGGCGACTCTGCGGCCGGTCCAGATATTAAGCCGTTTTCCGGCGCCAAGAGTCTCGCGGCCGAGGGTTTCAAGCGGCGATCGGCAGGTCAGCAATGCGCTATGCAGTCCCTTGCGTTGGAATCTGATGATTGATTTTCCAGCCTCCTCCGACCCGCGATGTGGGCCGCGATGCAGCCATTCCAGGACGATGTGGACAGCGTGAGGGAGCGCGCCAGGCGATGCCTCGCAGCACAGACGAGAGAAGCTGACATTATCCTGCGAAGACGTCGACTATCCAGGATGCCCGCCACCGTGCATGTTTTGAGCTATGGCGCGGGCGGTGGACGCGGTCTACCATTTTTCAGCACGGGCGGCGGCGAGGCGACGAAGATAGCCCCACCCTGTGGCTGCGATCTGCCTGGTACACCCGTTGTGAGTTGCATCTTGCGTGCACAGCTAGGCAGACACTCAACTCTTGCAGGATCTGGCGCATGTCGACTCTGGACACCGCGCAGCATCTCCGGAGGTCGCCGCCGAGACGTCTGCGGGGATCGTCGTCCGTCGTGCTATGGCTTTCCCGCCGCAAGCCAACCTCGTCAAAATGTGATTGGACACACACCACCAGCGGCATCCTGACAGCCTCGTCGTGTAGCTGTTGCAATTTGCGTCAGCTGCGCGATACGGCCCGTATTTGCGCGAATAGCAGACTGTATCGTACGTCATAGAACATTCCTTCCTCCCATGGTCAGTATACTGATGTTTCCAAAGGTGCTGGGTCCACAATGGGCGCGAACACGGCAGTGCGGGCGGACAAGATGCGATTGCGGCGCGGGGCGCCGTCAGCTATGATTACGGGAAGACGATGCGGCCCATCTGCACGTCTGCGCAAATAGTGCAATGAACGGTATGTCAACATTACCTTCCCTCGCACGGTCAGCGTTCTTATTTGGCTGCGTTCCATGCAGCAGGCGCGTTTCGTCCGGGTAGCGCTGTTTCTCAGCGGCGACCTTGCTCACGCTGCGCGGCGCGGCGTCGCAATTGCAAGCAGAACTACACGACCCCTTGCGGTGCGGGCCGCACACCTTTTGATACCACACGAGGCTCTGGCTATCGATTCCACGGTCGCGCGCGGATTGAACGACCATGCAAAAGTTCCCCGGACGATGGTCCTGCACAGGACAGGGTGCTTGGGTGGGGGTGGATGCGTCCTACCGTGCTACGGGGGCACACTGCGAGGCGAAGCGAGGCGGACAATCGTGCGCAGTCATCGAGCGTGAGTCGCGCGCAACTTCTCAGACAAGAACGAGGCTCATGTCATATGCTCAAGCCGACGCATGATTGCCTCTGGACGTCACGGCTGTCCTTGCGCCTGGACTTGCCTTCTCGAAACCGACCTCACCGCAATCTGACGCACACGGCAACCAAGCTGGACGACCCGATGGCACGACACTCGGCGTCATGCAGTCGGCCCTCAATATCTGCGCGGTGAAAACGCGCGTGCCAGCCTGACGGAGACGTGTCAGCCTGAGATTGCGGGGTACGTCATCGTCTCTTTCTCGCGTGGCTGGTATCCTGATCACAAGGTTAGCAGAGGGTGCTGCAGGCGCCGACGCGCCGTCGTACTGTGAGCTCAGCATCGCGCATCGACGAGGCAATGGACACAGGAAAGCACAGGTATCGCAGCCCACCGACGCCGCGTCCCCGCTCGCCAAGAATACACGCCATCGGCACCGTTCTGCTTCACATCACGGCCCGCGTCGTCGTCGTGTGGCGGTCGCTCCTCGACATCTCCGCCGTGCAAACGCCTGATGAAGGCGCGAGTCTGCACGGTTCGTCATCCTTTCCTTGTCCCATGCTCGGTGTCCTGACCATAAGCTTAGCACAGGTGCAGGTGCCGTGTCGCGCGCGCAGACTTCACTTGGTGTCCGCAGGTTGACGGGACGACGGACTCGGGAAGACACGGGAAGGCCAACGTCGCGTGAACCCAATCACTGACGCCGCGTCCCTCATGATCACCCTTCCTCCATGACGAGCGCGCCGCCAGCGGACGTCTTATGGCGCAGGAACGGGCGGACGGCGGGCGCAAGCGAGCTAGGCGAGGCACCATGTCGTCGGTGCTGCTCGTGTACCGGTACGTTCAGGTCGTCTCGAGCTGCGGCAACGTACTGACCGCGCCGTCAGATGCGGTTGCAGCGACAAAAACGAGGCCAAATACGCCAGCAAGACACCGAGTGCGCGGCCAGCCCGACGAGCAGAAAGCGCGGAATTTCCGTCACGTCGCACATTGGCAACATCGGCGGGCGAGTCGTAGGGGGAAAATGGTGCAATCTCGTCGAACGAGCGGCGTGTCTCTACGGTGTCCAACTAGTAGTCGAATGGTCACGCTTTGCAATAGCGTCTGTGCGAATAGCGTCAGACTCAGTAGTAGAATACTGTCGGACTGAGTAGTAGAGTAGCATCCGTAAAAAGGCTTCGGCGTGTAATAAGAGCGTCCGTTGGCACTAGTAGTAGAATAGCATCAGACTACTCGAAAAATCGCTGGTTGCCCGCACATCTAACCGTTCGCAAACCCATTGTATTGCAAGCACGCTACGTACATCGCACTATCTACGCGCCGCATGCCTGCGCTCGCCAACTCAGTCCGCGTCAACGAGAATAGTGCAGCGAATGAACCAGGGAATTGCCATGGCTGGACTGGATGAGCCTGCGCCGCTTGCTCGAGTGGGAGCCTGTATCCGATGGCGTGTCCGAAGCGTCCGAGATGTAAGAGCTCGTGCGCTTGGTTCGCGGCTGCCAAGATTCGATCTCAACAGGCTCGCAACCATCGTCGGTGGGCCATCCGTCCTTGGCAAGCCATTGTCCGAATATCTTCAGCAAAGCGTCGGATGATTGAAGGGCTTTACGGGCCGCAGCAATTACTTCTTTGCCAACCTTCTTCTCGTCGCGATAAAGAGGAGAAAAAAGTTCTCTGAGGTCGCGCACAATGTTGGCGCAGGGATCAGGAAGGGCTTCCCGGAATATCTTGTCGGGCAGATTACCGTCTAGGAAAAACGCCATCTTGCCCTTGCCTCCGACAATGGCTTTGTCTTTTGCGCGAACACTGTAGCCTTCGAAGACCGTGCGCACGTCTTCAGAAACGCCGTCGTTTTCCATGGGGCGATATAGAACGAGATTGTACGTCAGGACGTGGACGAAAGATTCCAGGTCGTCGGAGAGTGTGTGCGGCTTGGCTGGGTTGGCGAGCCGCAATCCCGACATAAACTGCCATGTCCCCTGTAGTGGCATGAGACATGGCGGCCAAGCAAAGCAGATGATCACTCACAGTGCGCCAGTCTTGTCGCCGACTCTCCTTCTCCCTCTTCCGGATGAACTTGCACAAATCCCAATCGATTAAAATGCCTCTGATGACACCGTCCGCGGTCTTGTAGAAGAGAATGTTCCCCGCGCTGATGTCCCGGTGCAAAACTTCCGCGAGTTCGTAAGCCTGTGCATGCGCTGTCATCGGACTTCAGATAGCATATTCAGAGAAGATTCCGAAAGCAATCATACCTTCGACAGCGTCCCTTATCGCAGCGCACAGATCGCGGGTGCAACTGAACCTTTTCAGCGCGGTCCCAACGATGCCCAAAACAATCCGATAATGCACATGCGGCAGAAGAGTCTTGGTGTGGCAAGCCCACCACGCGGTCCTGTACCCGTCTGCCCTTGTACGCTGCGGCAGGTTGTCGCTCAGCACGTCGCCCGCGCATACCAGCGGCGCGAGGTGGGGGACGCCCTTCTCGTGGAGCAGACGATAGATGTCGCCTTCCTTTTCCAGATCCTCCAGGGCAAGACGCCACGAGTCCTTGAGGTAGACGCACGCACTCGTCTGCACGTCGTAGGCGATGTACCCAGCGGTAGCGCGGCCGGTGAGCACACGGCTGTGGGTCACGGCGCTGGGAGCGACGAAGAACATGTCGACATTTTGCACGTCGTCGTGGACGAGGAACTTGTGAAGGACATCCGGCACGCCATCGGGGAAGTGGCCGGAGGCCGTGAGGACGGCGCGAGCGGCCGCGACTTCGGCGGATGTGGGCACGGTGACAGTCGGATCGCGGCCGCGCTGGGTGGGAGTCATGTGGTTGAAACGCCAGAGGAACTCTGCGAAAAGAGGATTGCCCCGCCACTCGAATATCTCGGTGACAAAGACACCGCCGCGTTCCCATCGCATGAGGCGCGCTTCGCCCGCGCTGAGGAAGACCGAAAAGGAGCAGGTCCGGAATTGGGAAGCGTTCTGTGCCAGCGCGTACGAAATCATCTGGCCTCTGGTGCTCGCAGCCAATTTAGACTTTCCCTCGAAGATACACTCTTTTCGCTCGTCAACAGTAACGTCGGCCTTTGGATCCACGAAGGGATCTCCCTTGGCCGGCTTCACTTCGAAGAACAGCTCGACGTCGCGATAGTCGGCGTTGTCCCTGGTCACTTGAGGCTCGCCAGGCTGAGGACGGATGAAGGCCGAGATGTCAGGCTTTCGAACCTCCTCGTAGTTTTTGTCTCCCTTCGAGGTCGTGTTGACGAAGACAAGGTTGGGGCAGATTTCACTGGCGTGAACCGCGGCGATCTTACATGCGTCAGCGGCTGTTGGATAGATGAAGATGGAGTGCTCACAAATTTATTCTCGTAGTCTCTGCCTTCCATGGCCATGTCGATGGAATTCGCAGGGCGCACACCCGGCGCCGACGGCACGAAATCTTCCAGGAACTGAGCCAAGGGGACTGGTCCGACGAACATGTACTGCATGTCGGCGTCGGCCTGCTGATACTTGTGGCCTGCGTCTCCTGTGTTCGGATTGGTAGAGAAAGGCTCTGATCCGGAGCGGCCGTGTTTAACGGGAGTGCTTTCAGTTGCTTCCTTCAAGTAGGAGAAAGAGGGCATGTTGAGCGCAAGCAGATTGAAAGAAGATGGGGGGAAGAGACGGACCTACGCAGGCTCTCGAGACAGGCTTTTAAGCAGGATTTCCGGCCACAGACCTGGAGGGTGTGGCCGTGCAGGACAATGGAGGTCGGGATTAAGGACCCGCGTGCCAAGCTCAACCGTGAACGCGTGCCAGATTTGCATCACGTGTCCGTCACTGCACAGTAGTGTTGCGGGAAAAACCTCTGGCCAGTATCCCCCCGGTAAGGTACCGGTGGCGCTCCTAGCCGGGGAGGTATCAAACCGGTACCGTACCAGGGAAATAGTCACGTGATGTTTAGTTCCCACGCAGTAGCAGCTCGATTTTCGCGTACACACGAGGATTTGGAATGGTTTCAATGCATCAGATGAAGATTTAGCAGTGTATGTATCCATAGCCAAATTGCCAGAGCTTAGCCGTAGGTGCCCCGACCTGTACGAATTCGCTGCTGCCTGCTACACAAGTGTCATGATTTGTCAGCAGACGCGGCTTTTGCAAGGCTGCCGCAGCACTCGAGCGTACATTGTAACAACGCGTACAATACATACTGAAACCTCGGGAGGCTTATTGAAACAAGGCATCTGTGCTGAAATCATTGTCCTCTTCATCAGAATCTGGTATGCTCTCGTCCCTAGCCTGACCTGCACTGACTCCGACAGCAGGGTTCCGACGTGCAGGAAGCTGAGCTTCCTCCGCGAGGACATCAGATAAAATTGCAGACCTCAGGTTGATGTGAGGCATCTTGATGAAAGCATTGGCAGGTTCGTACGGTTCTGCCAGGTCTTCACCTTGAACGTCATTGTCGTCTTCTTCGTCCGACATCGGTGCGGGTGCGTTTTCTGAAGAGGGGAATACCTTCTTTTCGATGTTGTAGAACTTGACCGAAGGGAATTGATTAGTGTGCGCGCACACCTGCTCGAATGGTTGGAACACTGTGTACTTCAATAAAGAACGGAGGTTGCTTACCTTGCTCTTAGACATGTGGTACTGTCGGACTTGAGTCATTGCAGACATGTTATGCACGGATAGCCGATTCCTATGCTTTGGAGTAAGCCATGTGAATGTAGAGCCAGTCCGTTCATCGGGCATGGAGTTGACTCGGACGGAATACAGTTTGATAGCGAGATGCTATTCATGACAGCATCAGTCGGCAGCGCTCGGTGAATCATACGGACACGAACACGTACCGGAAGGATGTGCACATTATCAGAGCCAACACGGCCCTTCCACCACTTAAGGACCGCCTGCGGAACCGTATCGTCGAGCGGATGATCGAATGGGAACTGGTGTCGAGCATAGGCTAGAGTTTCCCTGTGAAGTTGGGCTGTAAATGATTTCCCTTTTTTTGCCCACTTCAAGAATGCCTTCTTATGGCCATGAACGATCTCTTTCTCTCCGATGTTGGCTAAGAAGCGGACAACGGACTCGAAAATTGATGGATGCCGAACACCAATGAGTGTCACCTTCTCGCCTTCCGGTAGCCACAGGTCCGACGTGATAAGATCTGATTGATGCACACATAAGACAGCGACGAGATGCAAGCAAAAGAATGGCTCTAACCAGGGTTCAGATATGCTGCAGCAAGGTATGCATTATTAGCTATGTTGCCATCCAGAAAGAGTTGGCGATGTCGCGCATTGAGGATGCCGCGGATGGCGTTCGCGACCTCAGCGTCAAAATACAGCCTAGGATTTTGAAAGGCGTCCTCTGTTGCACGAATAACAGCATGCCAGAATATATAGACGTCGGCAGCAGTTGCCTCCAGAGCCTCCAGGCAGGCTAATGCCTTTGTTGCAGGCAAAGTGGCCGCGATGAACTGGGAGAGACCAGACTCGAACTTGAATGTCTGGTGATCATCCGGTGCAGGCTGAAAATACTCAGCAATTTCCTGCGAATGTTGTCAGCAAGTCATTTCGTCTAGTCGATCCATCAATTGTACCTCATAAAGTCCGTTAGGCGATTCACGGATGACTTTCTTGATCGCAGCTGAGGACCGATGGACAGAGCGAGCAGAGAGCGGGATTGTTGCGAATCTCGTCTTTCCGATAGCCTCCAGGCCGCGTCCTGTCTTTAGTTTTTCACGAGCTTTCTTGAGGGCTGCATGTCCAGCGTGCGAGGTATGAAATAATGTTATTGTCTGCCGCACCACACGGATGATCTGGTTGCGGATTAGATCTGATTAATGCTGGTAGTGTGGACGTTTGCGCACCGGTTTGAAAACATCAATGAGATTAATCTCAAGGATTGTGCGATTCAAGTGATGGCAAACATCCGCAAGATTGAGCGCAGTGGGCATGAGGGCCAGAATTGCAATGGAACGCGAGGCTCGCGTGTTACCCGTGCTATCACATGTCAGGCCGGAAAACCTGGACGGACCGATGGCATTGACAATCTGCGCGAAGTTGTTAGAAATCGCTGAAGTAGTTAAGTTCCAATGCCCACGTACCGGACTTGCGACATTCTCAACGATCCAAGGTGCAGTGTGCGACTCGGAAGTTGCCTCCCGTGTGTCCATCAAGTATACTTCACGGTCTGAGGTCGAGACGTGTACAGTCCAGTAGGACTCACGACCTGTCGAAGTTCCGCCGTCATAGGAGAGAGTGAGGTCTTCCTGACCTTGCAGATACTTGAGTTGCTCCCGGCGGACCCACGATGCTTCGTTTACGATGCCTTCATATTCGAGCTTGTCTCTGGTTGAAGGTGCATATGATGGTAAGGCAATCTCAAGCATCTCCTTCCACTCCGGGCGCGAGACGATATATGTTGGCAAACCCGCGACGCATATGAGTTTAAGAATGGCAAGGTCGAGCTTTCTGTGACGCTCGAGCTTCCCAAGCGCCTTTGCTTGCCGAAAGAACGCATGTGTCGCGGCGCCTGCATCTTGCTTCTCCCCATCTTGTCCAATTCCATCTTGAGCTCCTAGTTCCTTCGCAACCATCATGGATCCTTTCGAATTGGTGAGCTCCTGGACCTGCGCAGACAGTGCCTTTCCAGCTGAATGTATGTGCACTTTCTCCCGCAGCTCTGAGGACAGCTTGGGGCAGTCCTTTGCATGACGAACGACTCGGATCAACGCTCGATGTCGGAAAGTATGATGGCAAGGGTTATCAGGACCTCCGACACAGCGCCAGAGCAGCGTAGTTGGATTGTCGCGGCGATAGCAAGCCTCGGTGAGAGCGTCCATCAGAGGATCCGGCGGCCGTCCTCCCCGGCGCGCATCCTTCTTCGGCTGCACCCATTTGACAAGGTCACCAGGGTTAAGCTCAATCTCCATGTCGCTCCCATCTTCTTCCCCCATCTCGTTCACATACGGAGCTGCGCCGTCCGCAACTCCTTCGGCATCTGATTTCTGTTCATCGAGCTGCTGGTCTTGCAGTACCGGTGAACTACTAGGCTGCTTGTGCGTAGCGACTGTGTTTCCGCCCGAACGCTTTGCAACCTGTAAGCAAAGCTTCTGTTACTTACTGCTGTCGCGCGCTGACAACCTCTTTGGGCACTTACAGTTGACGTTCCAGCAATATGCAGATTCAACGACGCCGGTTTGAAGACCTCGTCCCACTGCTGCTTGCTCCCCGCATTGCCGGAACTCTCCGCCGGTTCCTTTCCTTTCGAAGCGGCATTTTTCTTCGTGCGTTTGGCTGGCACGGTGAGTGGCGTGACATTGGTGGCTACACTCAGTCGCCTCTTAACGACGCCTTCTAGACTCAATAACTGCGGCTTCGTGAACGCCGATGTGTGCGCACTTGCCCGTATAAGCATGCCAGGCGCTAGCATATTGGACTTGTATTTGAGACTGTCCTGCACTGTCGGTGAGTCGAGTCCGCAAGTAAGTGAAGCTGAGCGCGCACTGACCATGTCACGTAGGTAACACATTATGTCAGCAAGGTGTCGAATGCGTTGCACGACACAGTCTGTATCCGAGAGGAGATGGATGTCGTCGGGGATGAGATGGTGAGCAAGAGAATTGTGGCTGAGGACAGAGCAGGAGAAGCTGTCGAGCTGTGGGGTGCATGGTAACACGTTGAGTGAAAGCGGCCCAGTCGCTCCGTGTTGTCCTAACCACCATTCTATCATCTCCAACAGCTCGCGGGGCGGCTTCCGTCCAAGAGAATCAGCATAGAAAGCCGTGTGTGGCTCTACGCTGACCGCAATGGACACCCAGTGATTTGTCTCGTGTACGGCTGCTGGCAAGAGCACATCCGCGCCATCGATCCGCACCCCGATCGTCATTCCAACCTCCTTGAGTGATCCATCTTGCAGCTGCGAGCCAGCCAATCGTAGGGGAGTGATGCCGCGCATTGATTGGTAAGATGTTCCGCTAGCATTGAGTCGTGCGCGGTTGCGGTACGTGTCAATGAGCTTGACTGATGCCGCACTCGGCAGTATACATGCCGGCTTGCCTTGTCTTTGCAGACGATGACCTAGCAGCATCCCCAGCTGATCCATATGCTCCGCCGCCAGCCAACGCCGACCACAGTACGATGTAAGCGTCTTTGGATCGACGCCCATCGTCGTTGGGAGGGGTACGTCCCATGGCCAGTCGTCGAGGAGTGCTGACGTGTCTGCAGCAAGGGACTTCACCTCGTCGTTGAGCAAGCCCTCGGTCCAAGTCTTCAACCACGCAGTGGCCAGAGAAAGGCGCGCCTTGGCAGCGAGTATGCGCCGGACCTCGTACCAGTAGGTGAGAACCCACATCGGGGTTTTGAGTGTTTGTTGAGTGACCGACTCTTGAACAGGATAGCCCAGGCAAGCATAGCCTGTCTCTAGGGCGGGGTTGACGCGGTTTTGCAGGATTTCCAACACCTCGGTGTGCGGCGGCATCGGCCTAGAGAGCAGGACCATTGCATTTGCGGCCGTTATGAAGCTTTGGCCCTTCGAGAAGAGTGTGCTCTGCTGGAGCAGAGACGGCGCGTTCGCCTCCGGTGGGACAGGGAAATCTTGGATATCGGCATTGCGCAGGGCTGGTGTGGGTAGTAGGACATGTTTAATGTCGTCGGGAATGGGTATTCTTTTGAGGATATCACCCAGAGTTTGAAATGAGTCGATGTCGTGGATGACCTCGTCGTCCGCCATTTGACAGTTTTGAGGGTTGGCAAAATGTGCTAGGCCAGTGTCGAAGGTGAAGATTGCGCCCTCATTTAGTCACTCACTACGGAGTGTAAATGTCGATCACAGCAACGGGTCGATCATACACACGTTGCTGCATACAACACTCTTGCAACTATCCCATGCCGAGGCGGATGTGTCTAATACCTCCTTAAACATCCGCGTAGCATTGCACAACCACCTTACGACTGCCGGCCATGTCTGCGTGCGAGGCTGCGAGCCTCATGGCTCATGGGCCGGCGCCGGGCGCCGGAGGGGCCGACACACATCACGTGCTGGAGGTATTGTACCGGGTATATTGGGGCCCAGGGCAGGGCAGGTATGGTACCGGTACTATACAGGTACATTACCGGGGAAAAACTTTTTCGGGGAAAAACTCAGGTTTTTCCCGCAACGCTACTGCACAGTGCACACGGCCCCCCGCCGTCACGGCAACTCAAGTCTTCATCGACGTTGACGTCAACGCGACTCTATGTCACTCGCTCCTCCGACTCTCATTCCGCGCCCGCTGCTCTTCCCCGCCGCGTTGTTTGGCTCGCGGACGGGCGACAAACACCGCACGCGGCGCGTCCAATCACAGCGCGCGCTGCTGTCGCGTCCAGCAATAAATCGACGTGTATTCTCGTTGCTACAGCCCGCAGGGCCGCAAGCACGCCCCCGCACCAAGCCGCGCGCATACAACCCAAGTCCATGGCCCCCACCCCTTGCCTTCCTCGCCGTCGCGCACTCCCGCTCTCTCGTCTCTGCCGCGCATCGACGCACTGACCGGTGGTCCTGCTCCTCGCCGAAAGAATCGCCTGTCAACAAGCTGGCTGCCTGTCGATGCCGCCCACCGCCGCTCTCGACGAAGCGCACCCCCATCTGCGCAGCGCCGTCGTCCCCGTCCTGCACAAGCGTCCCCTGCGCATCAGATGGCACGGTGCCGACGGGAACGTGTGAGCACGACGCATATCCCTATCCATGGCCGAAAAAACTCATCTCTCGTCCGATAGCAGTTGCGCCCGCGCCGTCATCAACTTGCCTGTCGATGCCTCTCGACGAAGACGCCGCCATTGCGCAGCGCCGTCGGCCGCCGGCGCGCTCGCACGAATCGCCGGTGCCCTCTCGACGCGCCGCCCTCCGTCTTGCGCGCGCAACAACTTCCTGTGCAACGTCGGCACGCGACCTCGACACGCATGATGATGGCTTACCTCGCACGGCACAACGACGCGCTGCGTGCCGCCCGCAGACCCCGCTGTCGCTCGCGTTCGCACCCTGCAAGACAAGACGACGTGTGCGACGCGTGCGACGCGGCCTGGTTCCCTCTCGACACGAACAGCGCTGTGCGCGGCACGCCCTGCAGCGTCCACTTCAACGTCAGCATTCGAGCCCGACGGCTGCGATAATGACTCACCACAAGTCCGCGTGGTATGCGGGCGCCGACACCGCTCTATTCGCACGCAGCCGACCGCCTTCAACACGACGCAGCTGCGCCCGGGCCGACGGTTACCGTCGTCAAGATGGCTGCCTGTCGATGCAGCGCACCTCTCGACGAGGCACATCGCCATCTGCACAGCGCCGCGCCGTCCTGCACAAGCTCACCACGGCGTCAGCTCACCTCAGAAGCACGCCGACGACAAACGGACATACCTCACGCGCGCGCACCCGTCCCCGTGACGAACACGCTGCACCGCCGACCGCGTCATCTCCATTCCCCGGACGGCGCAGTGGGCTTGACCGAGAGCAGCGGAGCCGCCGTTTCTTGGCCGCCGCAGGCTCGCACAGCCCTTCTCGACGAAGAGCGCCGTCCGTGCTCCGCGCTGCGTGCCGCTGCTTGCAACCAGCATCCTGTCCAACGTCAGCTCTCGACTCGACAACTACGACAAGAGCTTACCTCACAAGGAAGTCCGCTCGATATGCAACGCGCTCGCCGGCGTCCCAGCGCCTCGCGCTGACCCTGCCGGCCTCGCACGCTGCGAGGGAAGACGAGGCGCGCCAACACCCGCGCATCTCGTGCACCGTCGGACCACACGACGTCCTGGGGACCGGATCAGTGAGTACTGCATGTGTACTGCTTTCACCGTGCTTGACTGACCGCAGCGTCCGCAGCGATCCTGCGCCCTGGCATGAAAGTTCCGTCAGCATCGGCCCTCGCGCAGCAAGCTGAGGACGTCCCTACCTGAAGCAGCACGACGCGCATACTCAAGCTCGGGTCCTTGAGCTAAACAGTGAGTACTCACCCATATGTTCTTCGACAATGCCCGTACTCACGGCGCCCGCGCGTGCCAGCGTCCTGCTCAAAACCACGACGACATCAGATTCACGGCCTCAAGAAGGACCAGGACGAGATGCGTACCTTATGCAGACGCAAGCCCTGCGCCAGGAAGAACATCGAGCACCCAGCGCGGCACGCACCGTCGACGCTGGAACGGCACGCTGGCGTGTTGTTGACGAGCTGCGCGACCATGAGCGGGATCCGCACAGTGAAGGGTTCGACCGGGCCTGGACAATGCGCACATCGAGCCCATGGAGTCTGGGCAAAGTAGTAGAGTCATATGTCTCCTTGTGCGAAATATAGCAACGACGTACCGCCGTCTTCGTGCAGAGCGAGCGAGTGCGCATGGCGCTGTCGAATCCTGGATGAAAATGCGAAGGCTCATGAGTAAGGCGCCGGTCTAGCGCATGGGCATTCCTGCACGCGCAGCCCACTCACCTTTGTCCGCGTGTATGGCTCACGTTATGGCTACAGACAGAACATCAAAGCCAATTCCCGACAAGCAAGAAGCAAACGTACCTCTCAGCTGTAGCCTCGATACGGAACGATGGAACATGCAAGCGAGTGCCTCCGCCATCTGCGCCCGGCCAACAGCTCATCAGCAGACTATCTGGCATGAAGATCGTGCTGGACGGACCTCACCCTCGACGGACGCATTGTCAACGCCGCACAACGAGCACGCCTGGCGCAGCAACGCCGGGCCGAGCGCTGGGCACGGATCCTCTCGATACGACGCAGCCTGGACGGGCGGCTGTGAGCGACGTGAGCGCGGGAGAGCAGTGGAACCGACGCGCCTGTTGCCGGTGATATGTGCGCTGGGGCTCTGTACGACATCGCACGTCGAGCGGTGGCTCGCGTAGCCACAGAGTCTAGTCAGAACGGTCAGCCCGACGTATTTTAAAAATACAGGAGCGACCCACTGATGCACAGCGCTGGTAGTTCATGAGTGCGGCCTGCCCATGACGCCAGCTTACCCACGTCCGCAGCGCACCTACCTCAATGGCGGTCCTTGCGCAACAAACGCGCCGTCGTCCTGAGAGGCACGAGCGGCCTAGTCAGCTCTCTAGGATGTGTCGAGAAGACAAAGACATACCGGAGTCGGCCGCAGCGAGCCGCGGCGCATCCTAATGCTGCTGGCCAAACAGTTATGCAACGGATTGCACGGGACAATGACGCCGGTGCGCGCCAGCATCACCACGCAAACAACTCACCTGTGACCACTGATGACATGTGCCGAGACCTCCAAAGAGGTTCGTCGCCCGTTAGAACATGTCTGAAGAGCTTTCGTCCATCAGCAAACCCTCAAGTACGGCGCCACAGCGTCCACGCACCGTCAGCGGTCGAGGGCAGCCTCCCCAGCACACGCCGGTGCGAGGCAACGCCGTCCACGGGGGTGTCTGACAGCACGATACAGTCAGCCGGTGCGCTGCTCACCGCAGATATAATACGAATTGACGTACCGGGTGCGGTCTTGCGGCAGCGAGCTGGCAACAAATAACGCCGCCTGGTCAGCGAGAGACGGCGGAGAAACCAACCCATCTACGTTGTGCGGCGGACATGGCGAACGGGACCTGGTGAACAATTGATACGAACGTGTCGCGGCGAACGGCAACAACTGCGCACCAACATTGGACCATGCCGTCGTCGAGAGCAGCGCGTGGGAGAGGGAGTGGGGAGATGAGGGAGGCAGAGAGTTCGCGCGGGCGCGTGAGGAAGACGTCGCCCGGGGCAGTATTTATACATCGTGCGGCGTGCGCACGGGCCCCGCACTTCGTACAATGAGTCAGTCCGGCCTTCGCGCGACGGTCAGGAGCGGCCGCCGAAGGTGACAGGAAGCGTGCTAGATGAATATCATTCAATTAGTGTGGACGCAAGCGTCGCAAAGGCGGTGTGACAGGGCGGAGGGTGCGAGGCACGCGGATGCCGGGTGACGGGGATGTTGGCCACAGGAATTGCGCGGTGCGTTCTCCTGGAGAGAGAGCTCAGCGCAGGATGTGCCCGAGCAGCGAGCGGCGGTGGGCCGTCGGTCGAACAGGACAGAAAGAGAGGATGAGCAACGGCACAGAGGGATCGACCTGCGCAGCGGCCGAGGCGATGTCTCGACTGCTGAAGGACACTAAAATAAACGGGGAAGCGGCGGCGGAGACAGCTATTTTCAAAGGCGGCAAAGACAGCGTTCCCCGCCGCCCATACGTACCGCGCGCACAAGACTGTGCTCGAACAAAATATTCTGCTCAGAAATGCCAGGACCGAGCGCTGTTGAAGACGCATGCCTCGATAGGCAGCGCAGGTCGAGCGTGTCGTACCTTTACCTGTCGCCGTCGCGAAAAGCGTCTGTCCAGCTTCCCGGGACGGCAGTTCAATGATGTCGTGAGCCGGTCGCAAGAAGGATGATCGAGCAGAAGTGGCGACGCGTACCCGCGAGTCAGCACGCGAGATGTTTCGTCTTGGCAGCCGGCGCTGGATCCGAGCATTGATAGAACAAAGACGGCAGCGCGTCCAGCCTGCCTCCAGTCGTGTACATTGTGAGTCCGAACGAGCTGGAAATTACAAGTCAACAAAGCCCGGAGGCATGCAGCACACAGCGGAGGAACTTGGGTCACTTGCATGTCTTGCGGCGGAATTGGTTCGCGTACATCGTAATTCAATTCAAGTAGTTGTCAGGGACGCGAGCGAGCAAAAATGACAGCGACAGGCCGAAAGTCGGTGGCCGTGATCACGCCGACTGTGTGGGCTGCTGCTGCTCAGCGCGAATCACTCCGTGTGGGATCGCGCCGTCTTCCCACAAAATACAGCAACGAGTTCCATTGCTCAACTTGAAAGTGCTACACAAGGGCTTGTGTGTACTACAGAGACTGTAGATCGAGTCTGGAAAAAATGATGCTGAGCTGAGAGGCGAGCGTATGGCCAAAGCAAGCGAGATTGCACGATCGTCGCGGGAGAGCCATATGGAGGGAGCAAGACGCCGCGCCGATTGCGCCTCGTGCACACAGCCCGCCGCCCAAGGTTCAAGTTGAACAGCTGCCGCCTATCCGTCGTTCGTCCCCGAAGTGCACGAGCTCCTGAGCCCTCGAGAGCAGAAATGGCTTCAACACATAGAGGTAGGGTTCTCACAGACGCAACGTGAAGCCTGCCTGACCAGTGGGAGCAGATGATGTTGCCGCGGCGAGCACACAGCGGGGCTACGTCAAGCAACGCAGCAAGTTGAGGAAGATCATGATAGACCAGATCCGTGAGTGCGAGGCCGCATTCAGAGTCTATGTTCTGACCGCGCGGGCTAGGCGAGGTCTCAGGAATCTCGACCGCGCGTCCGAGCTGGAAGCCAGACGGGTACATACGCAACGTCGTCGAGAGGTACAGCGTGACGATCGTCGGCTGGCCGTGGTGGATCATACCCTTCCGCAATCTGAGCGACCTCGGCAGCGCGCAGGACACGTTCAACACGCTGCTGCTCGGCTGGCGGGAGGGCTCGATCCGTTTCGTCCGTCTCTCCCCAGATGAGGCAAAGGACGAAGCGGAGCGCCTCCGCGCACAGCTAGCAGCAGTGGGCCATGTGCCTGCGGTGCGTGCAAAACGGTCGGACGCCGGGTTCTTGAGGCTCGAAGGGAAGAGGTGAAGGGACGCCGGGTCAAGACGTTCCGAGCGACGCGGGCGCACGAGATGGTGGAGTCTGACGAGGAGGCTGAGCGCAGAGATGGGAAGCGAGAGGTGATGCGGCCGCGCAATGTGGAGGAGGCCATCTCCGGGATGAAGCTCCTGGTTCGTAGTGTAGATCTGTGAGCATGCGGAATGAGCGACCAGAGCAACGTCTGAGACTCACCGGATGTTTGAGCCTGGACGAACGGAACGCGGGCGGTTTTGGCGGCAGTGCGAGACTCAATGAAGAATGCCGGGGCCCGTGCTACAGGATAGCACGATAGTCGAGTGGTTATGCACGCGCGGGCTTGCGGGGGCGAGCGGGGGCGAGCGGATGGGTGGTTCAAGACAGAGGAGAGGCGAATGATGGCAGGATGGCAGCTGGGCGAGCGGCAGCTGTCCGAGTGCCGATCTTCGTGTGTCGTGTCGCAATTTCACAGCAAAGCGCTGTGACGTCGCAGGGATATATATTGCCTGGCGAGGGAGGGTTGCGGTGTCGGGCGAGTGGGCGTTGTCGAGCAAGTGGGCAGGTCGCGATGGAGGTGGTGAACAGAGTCAGAGTCGACGCGGCGAACAGAGTCAGAGTCAACGCGGCGGCGCGTCGAGGCAAAATTCTCACCGTGACATTGACAAGCCACTCGCGCCGCAGAGTCGTCTGGCTCCCTCTCTGCGCACGCATGTCATCCCGCCATGTATACAGGGATGAAGGAGCTCACCTGAGCCATAGCTACGGCTGCTGAATATCTCCCTCGTAGATCTCGCATGGCGGCAAAACCGGGTCCGTAATCACGCGCTGCACCCTTGATGGAATATTCGCTTGCTGTAAGTGTTTCACAGTAAGGAAAATTTATTGTGCTTGGTGAAGAGGATAGCCGACGCCAGTTCAGTGCCTTGAACTGTCATCGGCAATCCCCTTCCCCAAGCACAGTTCAGTCACTGACCTTGACTAGTCTTGCCGACGCACCCCAGAAAATTGGGTGTCAACTCTTCTTTCCTCCCACCACCATCGTCGTCGAATGCACCGTCGGCGTCCTCAACACCTTCCCCATTATCTGGTGACCGATATCTGTGAGTCAATATATTCTTGGACAAGCTGAAAACACCTAGCTGATTCAAGAGCTGATTTCTCTGATTTTCAGAATTTCATTGCGTGTTTGCAAGCCTCGTCGTCGTCGGTCGACGTCTTTGACAACACTCAGCGCCGCATTGGGCAAGAGTTCCCACCGTGGCGGGCGCGCCAACCCCGACCATCACCATCACCATCGTCGCAACGGCTGCTCATGCAGCTTGGTGAGTATTGCTTGCCTGAACTTGCTCAATCATCCAGCTGACACTGCATGCTCTCATTTGCATAGTTGTCCGAACCAACGCCGCGCGCAGCGCCGGGCGGTCTTCCGCGCCTGTGTCCATCCGGCCGGCGCGTCCGCCTCGATTACGACCGACACCTCCTCCATCGACTGCAAGCGCCGGGCAAGAAAACGTCCCATTGCAAGTCAACTCTGCGGCCAACTGAGCGACCGCACGAAGTCGAGCGCCGGCTAGCACGTGGCTGGTGCATCTGTCCGGTGAGTTCTGTCTGCGTCGCTGGCGCTCTGGTTTTGCTCATATTCTTGTTCATAGTGCTCAAGATGACGTACCGGACGCTTTTCGCGGGCACGCGCGTCGAAAACAGCCGGTGCTGAAAACGAGTCCCGGAGATGCCCAGGTATACATTCTTTTAAACTTCGCAGGTTGCAGACATTGACGTGTCGCCACAGCCATTTTCCAGACCTCCCAGCACGAGCTTTTGTGGCCCACGTCTCGCGGCCGAGGTTTCCCAAGCGGCGTCCAGGTCATCAACATCTCAGTCGATCGCGACAGGTCGGCAGGTGAGCACCGCGCTAGCCTCTCGCGTCCTGCGATTGGCTCACCTCATCACCTCCTAGGTCACGCAGCGCCGGCACGCTCTTCGTTAAGCGTCACGGCTCGCGCCTCTGGGCATCACTGCGCTGGAGCGCGCGACAGACACACGGCGACTCTGCGGCCGGTCCAGATATTAAGCCGTTTTCCGGCGCCAAGAGTCTCGCGGCCGAGGGTTTCAAGCGGCGATCGGCAGGTCAGCAATGCGCTATGCAGTCCCTTGCGTTGGAATCTGATGATTGATTTTCCAGCCTCCTCCGACCCGCGATGTGGGCCGCGATGCAGCCATTCCAGGACGATGTGGACAGCGTGAGGGAGCGCGCCAGGCGATGCCTCGCAGCACAGACGAGAGAAGCTGACATTATCCTGCGAAGACGTCGACTATCCAGGATGCCCGCCACCGTGCATGTTTTGAGCTATGGCGCGGGCGGTGGACGCGGTCTACCATTTTTCAGCACGGGCGGCGGCGAGGCGACGAAGATAGCCCCACCCTGTGGCTGCGATCTGCCTGGTACACCCGTTGTGAGTTGCATCTTGCGTGCACAGCTAGGCAGACACTCAACTCTTGCAGGATCTGGCGCATGTCGACTCTGGACACCGCGCAGCATCTCCGGAGGTCGCCGCCGAGACGTCTGCGGGGATCGTCGTCCGTCGTGCTATGGCTTTCCCGCCGCAAGCCAACCTCGTCAAAATGTGATTGGACACACACCACCAGCGGCATCCTGACAGCCTCGTCGTGTAGCTGTTGCAATTTGCGTCAGCTGCGCGATACGGCCCGTATTTGCGCGAATAGCAGACTGTATCGTACGTCATAGAACATTCCTTCCTCCCATGGTCAGTATACTGATGTTTCCAAAGGTGCTGGGTCCACAATGGGCGCGAACACGGCAGTGCGGGCGGACAAGATGCGATTGCGGCGCGGGGCGCCGTCAGCTATGATTACGGGAAGACGATGCGGCCCATCTGCACGTCTGCGCAAATAGTGCAATGAACGGTATGTCAACATTACCTTCCCTCGCACGGTCAGCGTTCTTATTTGGCTGCGTTCCATGCAGCAGGCGCGTTTCGTCCGGGTAGCGCTGTTTCTCAGCGGCGACCTTGCTCACGCTGCGCGGCGCGGCGTCGCAATTGCAAGCAGAACTACACGACCCCTTGCGGTGCGGGCCGCACACCTTTTGATACCACACGAGGCTCTGGCTATCGATTCCACGGTCGCGCGCGGATTGAACGACCATGCAAAAGTTCCCCGGACGATGGTCCTGCACAGGACAGGGTGCTTGGGTGGGGGTGGATGCGTCCTACCGTGCTACGGGGGCACACTGCGAGGCGAAGCGAGGCGGACAATCGTGCGCAGTCATCGAGCGTGAGTCGCGCGCAACTTCTCAGACAAGAACGAGGCTCATGTCATATGCTCAAGCCGACGCATGATTGCCTCTGGACGTCACGGCTGTCCTTGCGCCTGGACTTGCCTTCTCGAAACCGACCTCACCGCAATCTGACGCACACGGCAACCAAGCTGGACGACCCGATGGCACGACACTCGGCGTCATGCAGTCGGCCCTCAATATCTGCGCGGTGAAAACGCGCGTGCCAGCCTGACGGAGACGTGTCAGCCTGAGATTGCGGGGTACGTCATCGTCTCTTTCTCGCGTGGCTGGTATCCTGATCACAAGGTTAGCAGAGGGTGCTGCAGGCGCCGACGCGCCGTCGTACTGTGAGCTCAGCATCGCGCATCGACGAGGCAATGGACACAGGAAAGCACAGGTATCGCAGCCCACCGACGCCGCGTCCCCGCTCGCCAAGAATACACGCCATCGGCACCGTTCTGCTTCACATCACGGCCCGCGTCGTCGTCGTGTGGCGGTCGCTCCTCGACATCTCCGCCGTGCAAACGCCTGATGAAGGCGCGAGTCTGCACGGTTCGTCATCCTTTCCTTGTCCCATGCTCGGTGTCCTGACCATAAGCTTAGCACAGGTGCAGGTGCCGTGTCGCGCGCGCGCAGACTTCACTTGGTGTCCGCAGGTTGACGGGACGACGGACTCGGGAAGACACGGGAAGGCCAACGTCGCGTGAACCCAATCACTGACGCCGCGTCCCTCATGATCACCCTTCCTCCATGACGAGCGCGCCGCCCCAGCGGACTTATGGCGCAGGAACGGGCGGACGGCGGGCGCAAGCGAGCTAGGCGAGGCACCATGTCGTCGGTGCTGCTCGTGTACCGGTACGTTCAGGTCGTCTCGAGCTGCGGCAACGTACTGACCGCGCCGTCAGATGCGGTTGCAGCGACAAAAACGAGGCCAAATACGCCAGCAAGACACCGAGTGCGCGGCCAGCCCGACGAGCAGAAAGCGCGGAATTTCCGTCACGTCGCACATTGGCAACATCGGCGGGCGAGTCGTAGGGGGAAAATGGTGCAATCTCGTCGAACGAGCGGCGTGTCTCTACGGTGTCCAACTAGTAGTCGAATGGTCACGCTTTGCAATAGCGTCTGTGCGAATAGCGTCAGACTCAGTAGTAGAATACTGTCGGACTGAGTAGAAGAGTAGCATCCGTAAAAGGCTTCGGCGTGTAATAAGAGTGTCCGTTGGCACTAGTAGTAGAATAGCATCAGACTACTCGAAAAATCGCTGGTTGCCCGCACATCTAACCGTTCGCAAACCCATTGTATTGCAAGCACGCTACGTACATCGCACTATCTACGCGCCGCATGCCTGCGCTCGCCAACTCAGTCCGCGTCAACGAGAATAGTGCAGCGAATGAACCAGGGAATTGCCATGGCTGGACTGGATGAGCCTGCGCCGCTTGCTCGAGTGGGAGCCTGTATCCGATGGCGTGTCCGAAGCGTCCGAGATGTAAGAGCTCGTGCGCTTGGTTCGCGGCTGCCAAGATTCGATCTCAACAGGCTCGCAACCATCGTCGGTGGGCCATCCGTCCTTGGCAAGCCATTGTCCGAATATCTTCAGCAAAGCGTCGGATGATTGAAGGGCTTTACGGGCCGCAGCAATTACTTCTTTGCCAACCTTCTTCTCGTCGCGATAAAGAGGAGAAAAAAGTTCTCTGAGGTCGCGCACAATGTTGGCGCAGGGATCAGGAAGGGCTTCCCGGAATATCTTGTCGGGCAGATTACCGTCTAGGAAAAACGCCATCTTGCCCTTGCCTCCGACAATGGCTTTGTCTTTTGCGCGAACACTGTAGCCTTCGAAGACCGTGCGCACGTCTTCAGAAACGCCGTCGTTTTCCATGGGGCGATATAGAACGAGATTGTACGTCAGGACGTGGACGAAAGATTCCAGGTCGTCGGAGAGTGTGTGCGGCTTGGCTGGGTTGGCGAGCCGCAATCCCGACATAAACTGCCATGTCCCCTGTAGTGGCATGAGACATGGCGGCCAAGCAAAGCAGATGATCACTCACAGTGCGCCAGTCTTGTCGCCGACTCTCCTTCTCCCTCTTCCGGATGAACTTGCACAAATCCCAGTCGATTAAAATGCCTCTGATGACACCGTCCGCGGTCTTGTAGAAGAGAATGTTCCCCGCGCTGATGTCCCGGTGCAAAACTTCCGCGAGTTCGTAAGCCTGTGCGTGCGCTGTCATCGGACTTCAGATAGCATATTCAGAGAAGATTCCGAAAGCAATCATACCTTCGACAGCGTCCCTTATCGCAGCGCACAGATCGCGGGTGCAACTGAACCTTTTCAGCGCGGTCCCAACGATGCCCAAAACAATCCGATAATGCACATGCGGCAGAAGAGTCTTGGTGTGGCAAGCCCACCACGCGGTCCTGTACTCGTCTGCCCTTGTACGCTGCGGCAGGTTGTCGCTCAGCACGTCGCCCGCGCATACCAGCGGCGCGAGGTGGGGGACGCCCTTCTCGTGGAGCAGACGATAGATGTCGCCTTCCTTTTCCAGATCCTCCAGGGCAAGACGCCACGAGTCCTTGAGGTAGACGCACGCACTCGTCTGCACGTCGTAGGCGATGTACCCAGCGGTAGCGCGGCCGGTGAGCACACGGCTGTGGGTCACGGCGCTGGGAGCGACGAAGAACATGTCGACATTTTGCACGTCGTCGTGGACGAGGAACTTGTGAAGGACATCCGGCACGCCATCGGGGAAGTGGCCGGAGGCCGTGAGGACGGCGCGAGCGGCCGCGACTTCGGCGGATGTGGGCACGGTGACAGTCGGATCGCGGCCGCGCTGGGTGGGAGTCATGTGGTTGAAACGCCAGAGGAACTCTGCGAAAAGAGGATTGCCCCGCCACTCGAATATCTCGGTGACGAAGACACCGCCGCGTTCCCATCGCATGAGGCGCGCTTCGCCCGCGCTGAGGAAGACCGAAAAGGAGCAGGTCCGGAATTGGGAAGCGTTCTGTGCCAGCGCGTACGAAATCATCTGGCCTCTGGTGCTCGCAGCCAGTTTAGACTTGCCCTCGAAGATACACTCTTTTCGCTCGTCACCAGTAACGTCGTCCTTCGGATCCACGAAGGGATCTCCCTTGGCCGGCTTCACTTCGAAGAACAGCTCGACGTCGCGATAGTCGGCTCTGTCCCTGGTCACTTGAGGCTCGCCAGGCTGAGGACGGATGAAGGCCGAGATGTCAGGCTTTCGAACCTCCTCGTAGTTTTTGTCTCCCTTCGAGGTCGTGTTGACGAAGACCAGGTTGGGGCAGATTTCACTGGCGTGAACCGCGGCGATCTTACGTGCGTCAGCGGCTGTTGGATGGATGAAGATGGAGCGCTCACAAATTTATTCTCGTAGTCTCTGCCTTCCATGGCCATGTCGATGGAATTCGCAGGGCGCACACCCGGCGCCGACGGCACGAAATCTTCCAGGAACTGAGCCAAGGGGACTGGTCCGACGAACATGTACTGCATGTCGGCGTCGGCCTGTTGATACTTGTGGCCTGCGTCTCCTGTGTTCGGATTGGTAGAGAATGGCTCTGATCCGGAGCGGCCGTGTTTAACGGGAGTGCTTTCAGTTGCTTCCTTCAAGTAGGAGAAAGAGGGCATGTTGAGCGCAAGCAGATTGAAAGAAGATGGGGGGAAGAGACGGACCTACGCAGGCTCTCGAGACAGGCTTTTAAGCAGGATTTCCGGCCACAGACCTGGAGGGTGTGGCCGTGCAGGACAATGGAGGTCGGGACTACGGACGCGCGTGCCAAGCTGAACCGTGAACGCGTGCCAGATTTGCATCACGTGTCCGTCACTGCACACGGCCCGCCCCGCCGTCACGGCAACTCAAGTCTTCATCGACGTTAACGTCAACGGCGACTCTATGTCACTCGCTCCTCCGACTCTCATTCCGCGCCCGCTGCTCTTCCCCGCCGCGTTGTTTGGCTCGCGGACGGGCGACAAACACCGCACGCGGCGCGTCCAATCACAGCGCGCGCTGCTGTCGCGTCCAGCAATAAATCGACGTGTATTCTCGTTGCTACAGCCCGCAGGGCCGCAAGCACGCCCCCGCACCAAGCCGCGCGCATACAACCCAAGTCCCATGGCCCCCACGCCTTGCCTTCCTCGCCGTCGCGCACTCCCGCTCCCTCGTCTCTGCCCGCATCGACGCACTGACCGGTGGTCCTGCTCCTCGCCGAAGAATCGCCTGTCAACAAGCTGGCTGCCTGTCGATGCCGCCCACCGCCGCTCTCGACGAAGCGCACCCCCATCTGCGCAGCGCCGTCGTCCCCGTCCTGCACAAGCGTCCCCTGCGCATCAGATGGCACGGTGCCGACGGGAACGTGTGAGCACGACGCATATCCCTATCCATGGCCGAAAAAACTCATCTCCCGTCCGATAGCAGTTGCGCCCGCGCCGTCATCAACTTGCCTGTCGATGCCTCTCGACGAAAGACGCCGCCATTGCGCAGCGCCGTCGGCCGCCGGCGCGCTCGCACGAATCGGCCGGTGCCCTCTCGACGCGCCGCCCTCCGTCTTGCGCGCGCAACAACTTCCTGTGCAACGTCGGCACGCGACCTCGACACGCATGATGATGGCTTACCTCGCACGGCACAACGACGCGCTGCGTGCCGCCCGCAGACCCCGCTGTCGCTCGCGTTCGCACCCTGCGAGACAAGACGACGTGTGCGACGCGTGCGACGCGGCCTGGGTCCCTCTCGACACGAACAGCGCTGTGCGCGGCACGCCCTGCAGCGTCCACTTCAACGTCAGCATTCGAGCCCGACGGCTGCGATAATGACTCACCACAAATCCGCGTGGTATGCGGCGCCGACCCGCTCTATTCGCACGCAGCCGACCGCCTTCAACACGACGCAGCTGCGCCCGGGCCGACGGTTACCGTCGTCAAGATGGCTGCCTGTCGATGCAGCGCACCTCTCGACGAGGCACATCGCCATCTGCACAGCGCCGCGCCGTCCTGCACAAGCTCACCACGGCGTCAGCTCACCTCAGAAGCACGCCGACGACAAACGGACATACCTCACGCGCGCGCACCCGTCCCCGTGACGAACACGCTGCACCGCCGACCGCGTCATCTCCATTCCCCGGACGGCGCAGTGGGCTTGACCGAGAGCAGCGGAGCCGCCCGTTTCTTGGCCGCCGCAGGCTCGCACAGCCCTTCTCGACGAAGAGCGCCGTCCGTGCTCCGCGCTGCGTGCCGCTGCTTGCAACCAGCATCCTGTCCAACGTCAGCTCTCGACTCGACAACTACGACAAGAGCTTACCTCACAAGGAAGTCCGCTCGATATGCAACGCGCTCGCCCGGCGTCCAGCGCCTCGCGCTGACCCTGCCGGCCTCGCACGCTGCGAGGGAAGACGAGGCGCGCCAACACCCGCGCATCTCGTGCACCGTCGGACCACACGACGTCCTGGGGACCGGATCAGTGAGTACTTGCATGTGTACTGCTTTCACCGTGCTTGACTGACCGCAGCGTCCGCAGCGATCCTGCGCCCTGGCATGAAAGTTCCGTCAGCATCGGCCCTCGCGCAGCAAGCTGAGGACGTCCCTACCTGAAGCAGCACGACGCGCATACTCAAGCCTCGGGTCCTTGAGCTAAACAGTGAGTACTCACCCATATGTTCTTCGACAATGCCCGTTACTCACGGCGCCCGCGCGTGCCAGCGTCCTGCTCAAAACCACGACGACATCAGATTCACGGCCTCAAGAAGGACCAGGACGAGATGCGTACCTTATGCAGACGCAAGCCCTGCGCCAGGAAGAACATCGAGCACCCAGCGCGGCACGCACCGTCGACGCTGGAACGGCACGCTGGCGTGTTGTTGACGAGCTGCGCGACCATGAGCGGGATCCGCACAGTGAAGGGTTCGACCGGGCCTGGACAATGCGCACATCGAGCCCATGGAGTCTGGGCAAAGTAGGTAGAGTCATAATGTCTCCTTGTGCGAAATATAGCAACGACGTACCGCCGTCTTCGTGCAGAGCGAGCGAGTGCGCATGGCGCTGTCGAATCCTGGATGAAATGCGAAGGCTCATGAGTAAGGCGCCGGTCTAGCGCATGGGCATTCCTGCACGCGCAGCCCACTCACCTTTGTCCGCGTGTATGGCTCACGTTATGGCTACAGACAGAACATCAAAGCCAATTCCCGACAAGCAAGAAAGCAAACGTACCTCTCAGCTGTAGCCTCGATACGGAACGATGGAACATGCAAGCGAGTGCCTCCGCCATCTGCGCCCGGCCAACAGCTCATCAGCAGACTATCTGGCATGAAGATCGTGCTGGACGGACCTCACCCTCGACGGACGCATTGTCAACGCCGCACAACGAGCACGCCTGGCGCAGCAACGCCGGGCCGAGCGCTGGGCACGGATCCTCTCGATACGACGCAGCCTGGACGGGCGGCTGTGAGCGACGTGAGCGCGGGAGAGCAGTGGAACCGACGCGCCTGTTGCCGGTGATATGTGCGCTGGGGCTCCTGTACGACATCGCACGTCGAGCGGTGGCTCGCGTAGCCACAGAGTCTAGTCAGAACGGTCAGCCCGACGTATTTTAAAAATACAGGAGCGACCCACTGATGCACAGCGCTGGTAGTTCATGAGTGCGGCCTGCCCATGACGCCAGCTTACCCACGTCCGCAGCGCACCTACCTCAATGGCGGTCCTTGCGCAACAAACGCGCCGTCGTCCTGAGAGGCACGAGCGGCCTAGTCAGCTCTCTAGGATGTGTCGAGAAGACAAAGACATACCGGAGTCGGCCGCAGCGAGCCGCGGCGCATCCTAATGCTGCTGGCCAAACAGTTATGCAACGGATTGCACGGGACAATGACGCCGGTGCGCGCCAGCATCACCACGCAAACAACTCACCTGTGACCACTGATGACATGTGCCGAGACCTCCAAAGAGGTTCGTCGCCCGTTAGAACATGTCTGAAGAGCTTTCGTCCATCAGCAAACCCTCAAGTACGGCGCCACAGCGTCCACGCACCGTCAGCGGTCGAGGGCAGCCTCCCCAGCACACGCCGGTGCGAGGCAACGCCGTCCACGGGGGTGTCTGACAGCACGATACAGTCAGCCGGTGCGCTGCTCACCGCAGATATAATACGAATTGACGTACCGGGTGCGGTCTTGCGGCAGCGAGCTGGCAACAAATAACGCCGCCTGGTCAGCGAGAGACGGCGGAGAAACCAACCCATCTACGTTGTGCGGCGGACATGGCGAACGGGACCTGGTGAACAATTGATACGAACGTGTCGCGGCGAACGGCAACAACTGCGCACCAACATTGGACCATGCCGTCGTCGAGAGCAGCGCGTGGGAGAGGGAGTGGGGAGATGAGGGAGGCAGAGAGTTCGCGCGGGCGCGTGAGGAAGACGTCGCCCGGGGCAGTATTTATACATCGTGCGGCGTGCGCACGGGCCCCGCACTTCGTACAATGAGTCAGTCCGGCCTTCGCGCGACGGTCAGGAGCGGCCGCCGAAGGTGACAGGAAGCGTGCTAGATGAATATCATTCAATTAGTGTGGACGCAAGCGTCGCAAAGGCGGTGTGACAGGGCGGAGGGTGCGAGGCACGCGGATGCCGGTGATGGGGATGTTGGCCACAGGAATTGCGCGGTGCGTTCTCCTGGAGAGAGAGCTCAGCGCAGGATGTGCCCGAGCAGCGAGCGGCGGTGGGCCGTCGGTCGAACAGGACAGAAAGAGAGGATGAGCAGATGGATCGGCCTGCGCAGCGGCCGAGGCGATGTCTCGACTGCTGAAGGACACTAAAATAAACGGGGAAGCGGCGGCGGAGACAGCTATTTTCAAAGGCGGCAAAGACAGCGTTCCCGCCGCCCATACGTACCGCGCGCACAAGACTGTGCTCGAACAAAAATTCTGCTCTCAGAAATGCCAGGACGACGCATGCCTCGATAGGCAGCGCAGGTCGAGCGTGTCGTACCTTTACCTGTCGCCGTCGCGAAAAGCGTCTGTCCAGCTTCCCGGGACGGCAGTTCAATGATGTCGTGAGCCGGTCGCAAGAAGGATGATCGAGCAGAAGTGGCGACGCGTACCCGCGAGTCAGCACGCGAGATGTTTCGTCTTGGCAGCCGGCGCTGGATCCGAGCATTGATAGAACAAAGACGGCAGCGCGTCCAGCCTGCCTCCAGTCGTGTACATTGTGAGTCCGAACGAGCTGGAAATTACAAGTCAACAAAGCCCGGAGGCATGCAGCACACAGCGGAGGAACTTGGGTCACTTGCATGTCTTGCGGCGGAATTGGTTCGCGTACATCGTAATTCAATTCAAGTAGTTGTCAGGGACGCGAGCGAGCAAAAATGACAGCGACAGGCCGAAAGTCGGTGGCCGTGATCACGCCGACTGTGTGGGCTGCTGCTGCTCAGCGCGAATCACTCCGTGTGGGATCGCGCCGTCTTCCCACAAAATACAGCAACGAGTTCCATTGCTCAACTTGAAAGTGCTACACAAGGGCTTGTGTGTACTACAGAGACTGTAGATCGAGTCTGGAAAAAATGATGCTGAGCTGAGAGGCGAGCGTATGGCCAAAGCAAGCGAGATTGCACGATCGTCGCGGGAGAGCCATATGGAGGGAGCAAGACGCCGCGCCGATTGCGCCTCGTGCACACAGCCCGCCGCCCAAGGTTCAAGTTGAACAGCTGCCGCCTATCCGTCGTTCGTCCCCGAAGTGCACGAGCTCCTGAGCCCTCGAGAGCAGAAATGGCTTCAACACATAGAGGTAGGGTTCTCACAGACGCAACGTGAAGCCTGCCTGACCAGTGGGAGCAGATGATGTTGCCGCGGCGAGCACACAGCGGGGCTACGTCAAGCAACGCAGCAAGTTGAGGAAGATCATGATAGACCAGATCCGTGAGTGCGAGGCCGCATTCAGAGTCTATGTTCTGACCGCGCGGGCTAGGCGAGGTCTCAGGAATCTCGACCGCGCGTCCGAGCTGGAAGCCAGACGGGTACATACGCAACGTCGTCGAGAGGTACAGCGTGACGATCGTCGGCTGGCCGTGGTGGATCATACCCTTCCGCAATCTGAGCGACCTCGGCAGCGCGCAGGACACGTTCAACACGCTGCTGCTCGGCTGGCGGGAGGGCTCGATCCGTTTCGTCCGTCTCTCCCCAGATGAGGCAAAGGACGAAGCGGAGCGCCTCCGCGCACAGCTAGCAGCAGTGGGCCATGTGCCTGCGGTGCGTGCGAAACGGTCGGACGCCGGGTTCTTGAGGCTCGAAGGGAAGAGGGTGAAGGGACGCCGGGTCAAGACGTTCCGAGCGACGCGGGCGCACGAGATGGTGGAGTCTGACGAGGAGGCTGAGCGCAGAGATGGGAAGCGAGAGGTGATGCGGCCGCGCAATGTGGAGGAGGCCATCTCCGGGATGAAGCTCCTGGTTCGTAGTGTAGATCTGTGAGCATGCGGAATAGCGACCAGAGCAACGTCTGAGACTCACCGGATGTTTGAGCCTGGACGAACGGAACGCGCCGCGGTTTTGGCGGCAGTGCGAGACTCAATGAAGAATGCCGGGGCCGTGCTACAGGATAGCACGATAGTCGAGTGGTTATGCACGCGCGGGCAAGCGGGGCGAGCGAGTGGGTGGTTCAAGACAGAGGAGAGGCGAATGATGGCAGGATGGCAGCTGGGCGAGCGGCAGCTGTCCGAGTGCCGATCTTCGTGTGTCGTGTCGCAATTTCACAGCAAAGCGCTGTGACGTCGCAGGGATATATATTGCCTGGCGAGGGAGGGTTGCGGTGTCGGGCGAGTGGGCGTTGTCGAGCAAGTGGGCAGGTCGCGATGGAGGTGGTGAACAGAGTCAGAGTCGACGCGGCGAACAGAGTCAGAGTCAACGCGGCGGCGCGTCGAGGCAAAATTCTCACCGTGACATTGACAAGCCAC
The DNA here is from genome assembly GCA_019915015.1 of Auriscalpium vulgare. Classification (NCBI taxonomy): domain Eukaryota; kingdom Fungi; phylum Basidiomycota; class Agaricomycetes; order Russulales; family Auriscalpiaceae; genus Auriscalpium; species Auriscalpium vulgare. The sequence continues at coordinate 686,705 of JAHBBC010000018.1, forward strand.
TCGCGCCGCAGAGTCGTCTGGCTCCCTCTCTGCGCACGCATGTCATCCCGCCATGTATACAGGGATGAAGGAGCTCACCTGAGCCATAGCTACGGCTGCTGAATATCTCCCTCGTAGATCTCGCATGGCGGCAAAACCGGGTCCGTAATCACGCGCTGCACCCTTGATGGAATATTCGCTTGCTGTAAGTGTTTCACAGTAAGGAAAATTTATTGTGCTTGGTGAAGAGGATAGCCGACGCCAGTTCAGTGCCTTGAACTGTCATCGGCAATCCCCTTCCCCAAGCACAGTTCAGTCACTGACCTTGACTAGTCTTGCCGACGCACCCCAGAAAATTGGGTGTCAACTCTTCTTTCCTCCCACCACCATCGTCGTCGAATGCACCGTCGGCGTCCTCAACACCTTCCCCATTATCTGGTGACCGATATCTGTGAGTCAATATATTCTTGGACAAGCTGAAAACACCTAGCTGATTCAAGAGCTGATTTCTCTGATTTTCAGAATTTCATTGCGTGTTTGCAAGCCTCGTCGTCGTCGGTCGACGTCTTTGACAACACTCAGCGCCGCATTGGGCAAGAGTTCCCACCGTGGCGGGCGCGCCAACCCCGACCATCACCATCACCATCGTCGCAACGGCTGCTCATGCAGCTTGGTGAGTATTGCTTGCCTGAACTTGCTCAATCATCCAGCTGACACTGCATGCTCTCATTTGCATAGTTGTCCGAACCAACGCCGCGCGCAGCGCCGGGCGGTCTTCCGCGCCTGTGTCCATCCGGCCGGCGCGTCCGCCTCGATTACGACCGACACCTCCTCCATCGACTGCAAGCGCCGGGCAAGAAAACGTCCCATTGCAAGTCAACTCTGCGGCCAACTGAGCGACCGCACGAAGTCGAGCGCCGGCTAGCACGTGGCTGGTGCATCTGTCCGGTGAGTTCTGTCTGCGTCGCTGGCGCTCTGGTTTTGCTCATATTCTTGTTCATAGTGCTCAAGATGACGTACCGGACGCTTTTCGCGGGCACGCGCGTCGAAAACAGCCGGTGCTGAAAACGAGTCCCGGAGATGCCCAGGTATACATTCTTTTAAACTTCGCAGGTTGCAGACATTGACGTGTCGCCACAGCCATTTTCCAGACCTCCCAGCACGAGCTTTTGTGGCCCACGTCTCGCGGCCGAGGTTTCCCAAGCGGCGTCCAGGTCATCAACATCTCAGTCGATCGCGACAGGTCGGCAGGTGAGCACCGCGCTAGCCTCTCGCGTCCTGCGATTGGCTCACCTCATCACCTCCTAGGTCACGCAGCGCCGGCACGCTCTTCGTTAAGCGTCACGGCTCGCGCCTCTGGGCATCACTGCGCTGGAGCGCGCGACAGACACACGGCGACTCTGCGGCCGGTCCAGATATTAAGCCGTTTTCCGGCGCCAAGAGTCTCGCGGCCGAGGGTTTCAAGCGGCGATCGGCAGGTCAGCAATGCGCTATGCAGTCCCTTGCGTTGGAATCTGATGATTGATTTTCCAGCCTCCTCCGACCCGCGATGTGGGCCGCGATGCAGCCATTCCAGGACGATGTGGACAGCGTGAGGGAGCGCGCCAGGCGATGCCTCGCAGCACAGACGAGAGAAGCTGACATTATCCTGCGAAGACGTCGACTATCCAGGATGCCCGCCACCGTGCATGTTTTGAGCTATGGCGCGGGCGGTGGACGCGGTCTACCATTTTTCAGCACGGGCGGCGGCGAGGCGACGAAGATAGCCCCACCCTGTGGCTGCGATCTGCCTGGTACACCCGTTGTGAGTTGCATCTTGCGTGCACAGCTAGGCAGACACTCAACTCTTGCAGGATCTGGCGCATGTCGACTCTGGACACCGCGCAGCATCTCCGGAGGTCGCCGCCGAGACGTCTGCGGGGATCGTCGTCCGTCGTGCTATGGCTTTCCCGCCGCAAGCCAACCTCGTCAAAATGTGATTGGACACACACCACCAGCGGCATCCTGACAGCCTCGTCGTGTAGCTGTTGCAATTTGCGTCAGCTGCGCGATACGGCCCGTATTTGCGCGAATAGCAGACTGTATCGTACGTCATAGAACATTCCTTCCTCCCATGGTCAGTATACTGATGTTTCCAAAGGTGCTGGGTCCACAATGGGCGCGAACACGGCAGTGCGGGCGGACAAGATGCGATTGCGGCGCGGGGCGCCGTCAGCTATGATTACGGGAAGACGATGCGGCCCATCTGCACGTCTGCGCAAATAGTGCAATGAACGGTATGTCAACATTACCTTCCCTCGCACGGTCAGCGTTCTTATTTGGCTGCGTTCCATGCAGCAGGCGCGTTTCGTCCGGGTAGCGCTGTTTCTCAGCGGCGACCTTGCTCACGCTGCGCGGCGCGGCGTCGCAATTGCAAGCAGAACTACACGACCCCTTGCGGTGCGGGCCGCACACCTTTTGATACCACACGAGGCTCTGGCTATCGATTCCACGGTCGCGCGCGGATTGAACGACCATGCAAAAGTTCCCCGGACGATGGTCCTGCACAGGACAGGGTGCTTGGGTGGGGGTGGATGCGTCCTACCGTGCTACGGGGGCACACTGCGAGGCGAAGCGAGGCGGACAATCGTGCGCAGTCATCGAGCGTGAGTCGCGCGCAACTTCTCAGACAAGAACGAGGCTCATGTCATATGCTCAAGCCGACGCATGATTGCCTCTGGACGTCACGGCTGTCCTTGCGCCTGGACTTGCCTTCTCGAAACCGACCTCACCGCAATCTGACGCACACGGCAACCAAGCTGGACGACCCGATGGCACGACACTCGGCGTCATGCAGTCGGCCCTCAATATCTGCGCGGTGAAAACGCGCGTGCCAGCCTGACGGAGACGTGTCAGCCTGAGATTGCGGGGTACGTCATCGTCTCTTTCTCGCGTGGCTGGTATCCTGATCACAAGGTTAGCAGAGGGTGCTGCAGGCGCCGACGCGCCGTCGTACTGTGAGCTCAGCATCGCGCATCGACGAGGCAATGGACACAGGAAAGCACAGGTATCGCAGCCCACCGACGCCGCGTCCCCGCTCGCCAAGAATACACGCCATCGGCACCGTTCTGCTTCACATCACGGCCCGCGTCGTCGTCGTGTGGCGGTCGCTCCTCGACATCTCCGCCGTGCAAACGCCTGATGAAGGCGCGAGTCTGCACGGTTCGTCATCCTTTCCTTGTCCCATGCTCGGTGTCCTGACCATAAGCTTAGCACAGGTGCAGGTGCCGTGTCGCGCGCGCAGACTTCACTTGGTGTCCGCAGGTTGACGGGACGACGGACTCGGGAAGACACGGGAAGGCCAACGTCGCGTGAACCCAATCACTGACGCCGCGTCCCTCATGATCACCCTTCCTCCATGACGAGCGCGCCGCCAGCGGACGTCTTATGGCGCAGGAACGGGCGGACGGCGGGCGCAAGCGAGCTAGGCGAGGCACCATGTCGTCGGTGCTGCTCGTGTACCGGTACGTTCAGGTCGTCTCGAGCTGCGGCAACGTACTGACCGCGCCGTCAGATGCGGTTGCAGCGACAAAAACGAGGCCAAATACGCCAGCAAGACACCGAGTGCGCGGCCAGCCCGACGAGCAGAAAGCGCGGAATTTCCGTCACGTCGCACATTGGCAACATCGGCGGGCGAGTCGTAGGGGGAAAATGGTGCAATCTCGTCGAACGAGCGGCGTGTCTCTACGGTGTCCAACTAGTAGTCGAATGGTCACGCTTTGCAATAGCGTCTGTGCGAATAGCGTCAGACTCAGTAGTAGAATACTGTCGGACTGAGTAGTAGAGTAGCATCCGTAAAAAGGCTTCGGCGTGTAATAAGAGCGTCCGTTGGCACTAGTAGTAGAATAGCATCAGACTACTCGAAAAATCGCTGGTTGCCCGCACATCTAACCGTTCGCAAACCCATTGTATTGCAAGCACGCTACGTACATCGCACTATCTACGCGCCGCATGCCTGCGCTCGCCAACTCAGTCCGCGTCAACGAGAATAGTGCAGCGAATGAACCAGGGAATTGCCATGGCTGGACTGGATGAGCCTGCGCCGCTTGCTCGAGTGGGAGCCTGTATCCGATGGCGTGTCCGAAGCGTCCGAGATGTAAGAGCTCGTGCGCTTGGTTCGCGGCTGCCAAGATTCGATCTCAACAGGCTCGCAACCATCGTCGGTGGGCCATCCGTCCTTGGCAAGCCATTGTCCGAATATCTTCAGCAAAGCGTCGGATGATTGAAGGGCTTTACGGGCCGCAGCAATTACTTCTTTGCCAACCTTCTTCTCGTCGCGATAAAGAGGAGAAAAAAGTTCTCTGAGGTCGCGCACAATGTTGGCGCAGGGATCAGGAAGGGCTTCCCGGAATATCTTGTCGGGCAGATTACCGTCTAGGAAAAACGCCATCTTGCCCTTGCCTCCGACAATGGCTTTGTCTTTTGCGCGAACACTGTAGCCTTCGAAGACCGTGCGCACGTCTTCAGAAACGCCGTCGTTTTCCATGGGGCGATATAGAACGAGATTGTACGTCAGGACGTGGACGAAAGATTCCAGGTCGTCGGAGAGTGTGTGCGGCTTGGCTGGGTTGGCGAGCCGCAATCCCGACATAAACTGCCATGTCCCCTGTAGTGGCATGAGACATGGCGGCCAAGCAAAGCAGATGATCACTCACAGTGCGCCAGTCTTGTCGCCGACTCTCCTTCTCCCTCTTCCGGATGAACTTGCACAAATCCCAATCGATTAAAATGCCTCTGATGACACCGTCCGCGGTCTTGTAGAAGAGAATGTTCCCCGCGCTGATGTCCCGGTGCAAAACTTCCGCGAGTTCGTAAGCCTGTGCATGCGCTGTCATCGGACTTCAGATAGCATATTCAGAGAAGATTCCGAAAGCAATCATACCTTCGACAGCGTCCCTTATCGCAGCGCACAGATCGCGGGTGCAACTGAACCTTTTCAGCGCGGTCCCAACGATGCCCAAAACAATCCGATAATGCACATGCGGCAGAAGAGTCTTGGTGTGGCAAGCCCACCACGCGGTCCTGTACCGTCTGCCCTTGTACGCTGCGGCAGGTTGTCGCTCAGCACGTCGCCCGCGCATACCAGCGGCGCGAGGTGGGGGACGCCCTTCTCGTGGAGCAGACGATAGATGTCGCCTTCCTTTTCCAGATCCTCCAGGGCAAGACGCCACGAGTCCTTGAGGTAGACGCACGCACTCGTCTGCACGTCGTAGGCGATGTACCCAGCGGTAGCGCGGCCGGTGAGCACACGGCTGTGGGTCACGGCGCTGGGAGCGACGAAGAACATGTCGACATTTTGCACGTCGTCGTGGACGAGGAACTTGTGAAGGACATCCGGCACGCCATCGGGGAAGTGGCCGGAGGCCGTGAGGACGGCGCGAGCGGCCGCGACTTCGGCGGATGTGGGCACGGTGACAGTCGGATCGCGGCCGCGCTGGGTGGGAGTCATGTGGTTGAAACGCCAGAGGAACTCTGCGAAAAGAGGATTGCCCCGCCACTCGAATATCTCGGTGACAAAGACACCGCCGCGTTCCCATCGCATGAGGCGCGCTTCGCCCGCGCTGAGGAAGACCGAAAAGGAGCAGGTCCGGAATTGGGAAGCGTTCTGTGCCAGCGCGTACGAAATCATCTGGCCTCTGGTGCTCGCAGCCAATTTAGACTTTCCCTCGAAGATACACTCTTTTCGCTCGTCAACAGTAACGTCGGCCTTTGGATCCACGAAGGGATCTCCCTTGGCCGGCTTCACTTCGAAGAACAGCTCGACGTCGCGATAGTCGGCGTTGTCCCTGGTCACTTGAGGCTCGCCAGGCTGAGGACGGATGAAGGCCGAGATGTCAGGCTTTCGAACCTCCTCGTAGTTTTTGTCTCCCTTCGAGGTCGTGTTGACGAAGACAAGGTTGGGGCAGATTTCACTGGCGTGAACCGCGGCGATCTTACATGCGTCAGCGGCTGTTGGATAGATGAAGATGGAGTGCTCACAAATTTATTCTCGTAGTCTCTGCCTTCCATGGCCATGTCGATGGAATTCGCAGGGCGCACACCCGGCGCCGACGGCACGAAATCTTCCAGGAACTGAGCCAAGGGGACTGGTCCGACGAACATGTACTGCATGTCGGCGTCGGCCTGCTGATACTTGTGGCCTGCGTCTCCTGTGTTCGGATTGGTAGAGAAAGGCTCTGATCCGGAGCGGCCGTGTTTAACGGGAGTGCTTTCAGTTGCTTCCTTCAAGTAGGAGAAAGAGGGCATGTTGAGCGCAAGCAGATTGAAAGAAGATGGGGGGAAGAGACGGACCTACGCAGGCTCTCGAGACAGGCTTTTAAGCAGGATTTCCGGCCACAGACCTGGAGGGTGTGGCCGTGCAGGACAATGGAGGTCGGGATTAAGGACCCGCGTGGCACGTGCCAAGCTCAACCGTGAACGCGTGCCAGATTTGCATCACGTGTCCGTCACTGCACACGGCCCGCCCCGCCGTCACGGCAACTCAAGTCTTCATCGACGTTGACGTCAACGGCGACTCTATGTCACTCGCTCCTCCGACTCTCATTCCGCGCCCGCTGCTCTTCCCCGCCGCGTTGTTTGGCTCGCGGACGGGCGACAAACACCGCACGCGGCGCGTCCAATCACAGCGCGCGCTGCTGTCGCGTCCAGCAATAAATCGACGTGTATTCTCGTTGCTACAGCCCGCAGGGCCGCAAGCACGCCCCCGCACCAAGCCGCGCGCATACAACCCAAGTCCCATGGCCCCCACGCCTTGCCTTCCTCGCCGTCGCGCACTCCCGCTCTCTCGTCTCTGCCCGCATCGACGCACTGACCGGTGGTCCTGCTCCTCGCCGAAGAATCGCCTGTCAACAAGCTGGCTGCCTGTCGATGCCGCCCACCGCCGCTCTCGACGAAGCGCACCCCCATCTGCGCAGCGCCGTCGTCCCCGTCCTGCACAAGCGTCCCCTGCGCATCAGATGGCACGGTGCCGACGGGAACGTGTGAGCACGACGCATATCCCTATCCATGGCCGAAAAAACTCATCTCTCGTCCGATAGCAGTTGCGCCCGCGCCGTCATCAACTTGCCTGTCGATGCCTCTCGACGAAAGACGCCGCCATTGCGCAGCGCCGTCGGCCGCCGGCGCGCTCGCACGAATCGGCCGGTGCCCTCTCGACGCGCCGCCCTCCGTCTTGCGCGCGCAACAACTTCCTGTGCAACGTCGGCACGCGACCTCGACACGCATGATGATGGCTTACCTCGCACGGCACAACGACGCGCTGCGTGCCGCCCGCAGACCCCGCTGTCGCTCGCGTTCGCACCCTGCAAGACAAGACGACGTGTGCGACGCGTGCGACGCGGCCTGGGTCCCTCTCGACACGAACAGCGCTGTGCGCGGCACGCCCTGCAGCGTCCACTTCAACGTCAGCATTCGAGCCCGACGGCTGCGATAATGACTCACCACAAGTCCGCGTGGTATGCGGCGCCGACCCGCTCTATTCGCACGCAGCCGACCGCCTTCAACACGACGCAGCTGCGCCCGGGCCGACGGTTACCGTCGTCAAGATGGCTGCCTGTCGATGCAGCGCACCTCTCGACGAGGCACATCGCCATCTGCACAGCGCCGCGCCGTCCTGCACAAGCTCACCACGGCGTCAGCTCACCTCAGAAGCACGCCGACGACAAACGGACATACCTCACGCGCGCGCACCCGTCCCCGTGACGAACACGCTGCACCGCCGACCGCGTCATCTCCATTCCCCGGACGGCGCAGTGGGCTTGACCGAGAGCAGCGGAGCCGCCCGTTTCTTGGCCGCCGCAGGCTCGCACAGCCCTTCTCGACGAAGAGCGCCGTCCGTGCTCCGCGCTGCGTGCCGCTGCTTGCAACCAGCATCCTGTCCAACGTCAGCTCTCGACTCGACAACTACGACAAGAGCTTACCTCACAAGGAAGTCCGCTCGATATGCAACGCGCTCGCCCGGCGTCCAGCGCCTCGCGCTGACCCTGCCGGCCTCGCACGCTGCGAGGGAAGACGAGGCGCGCCAACACCCGCGCATCTCGTGCACCGTCGGACCACACGACGTCCTGGGGACCGGATCAGTGAGTACTTGCATGTGTACTGCTTTCACCGTGCTTGACTGACCGCAGCGTCCGCAGCGATCCTGCGCCCTGGCATGAAAGTTCCGTCAGCATCGGCCCTCGCGCAGCAAGCTGAGGACGTCCCTACCTGAAGCAGCACGACGCGCATACTCAAGCCTCGGGTCCTTGAGCTAAACAGTGAGTACTCACCCATATGTTCTTCGACAATGCCCGTTACTCACGGCGCCCGCGCGTGCCAGCGTCCTGCTCAAAACCACGACGACATCAGATTCACGGCCTCAAGAAGGACCAGGACGAGATGCGTACCTTATGCAGACGCAAGCCCTGCGCCAGGAAGAACATCGAGCACCCAGCGCGGCACGCACCGTCGACGCTGGAACGGCACGCTGGCGTGTTGTTGACGAGCTGCGCGACCATGAGCGGGATCTGCACAGTGAAGGGTTCGACCGGGCCTGGACAATGCGCACATCGAGCCCATGGAGTCTGGGCAAAGTAGGTAGAGTCATAATGTCTCCTTGTGCGAAATATAGCAACGACGTACCGCCGTCTTCGTGCAGAGCGAGCGAGTGCGCATGGCGCTGTCGAATCCTGGATGAAAATGCGAAGGCTCATGAGTAAGGCGCCGGTCTAGCGCATGGGCATTCCTGCACGCGCAGCCCACTCACCTTTGTCCGCGTGTATGGCTCACGTTATGGCTACAGACAGAACATCAAAGCCAATTCCCGACAAGCAAGAAAGCAAACGTACCTCTCAGCTGTAGCCTCGATACGGAACGATGGAACATGCAAGCGAGTGCCTCCGCCATCTGCGCCCGGCCAACAGCTCATCAGCAGACTATCTGGCATGAAGATCGTGCTGGACGGACCTCGCCCTCGACGGACGCATTGTCAACGCCGCACAACGAGCACGCCTGGCGCAGCAACGCCGGGCCGAGCGCTGGGCACGGATCCTCTCGATACGACACAGCCCGGACGGGCGGCCATGAGCGACGTGAGCGCGGGTGAGCAGTGGAACCGACACGCCTGTTGCCGGTGACATGCGCGCTGGGGCTCCTGTACGACCATCGCACGTCGAGCGGTGAGTTGCTTAGCTGCAGAGTCTAGACAGAACGGTCAGCCCGACGTATTTTAAAAATACAGGAGCGACCCACTGATGCACAGCGCTGGTAGTTCATGAGTGCGGCCTGCCCATGACGCCGGCTTACCCACGTCCGCAGCGTATCCTGCTCGACATTATGCCCGTCTCACGGGCTAACATCACAGCGTCAAAGAAGATTCCGCGAGAAACAAGATAACAACAAACGTACCAACAAACGCGCCGTCGTGCTGAGAGGCACGAGTGGCCTAGTCAGCTCTCTAGGATGTGTCGAGAAGACGAAGACCTACCGGACTCGGCCGCAGCGAACCGCGGCGCATCCTGATGCTGTTGGCCAAACAGTTATTCAACGTATTGCGCGGGGCAATGTGACGTGACGCCGGTGCGCCTCAGCATCGCCACGCAACGGCTCACCTGTGACGACTGACGACATGTGCAGAGACCTTCAAGGAGGCTCGTCATAGGCAACGCCCGTTGGATCATGTCTGGAGAGCTCTCGTCATTAGCAACCCTTCAAGTACGACGTCACAGCGTCCACGCACCGTCAGCGGTCGAGGGCAGCATGCGCAGACGAGCCTGCCCAGCACACGCCTGTGCGAGGCAACGCGATGTCTGTTAACAAGATACAGTCAGCCTGTGCGCTGCGCACCGCAGATCCCATTCGAATCAACGTACCGGGCGCGGTCTTGCGGCAGCGAGCTGGCAGCAGTGACGCTGCCTAGTCAGCGGCCTGTTCAACGGTCAGCGAGTAACGATGGAGAAAATATCAAGCCCTACCCATCGACGTTGTGCGGCGGACATGGTGAACGGAACCTGGAGAACAATTAATACGAACGTGTCGCGGCGAGCGGCAACAACTGCGCACCAACATCGGACCACGCCCGCCGTCGTCGGAGAGCAGCGTGTGAGAGAGGGAGTGGTGAGGAGATGGGGGAGGCAGAGACTTCGCGCGGGCGCGTGAGGAAGACGTCGCCCAGGGCAGTATTTATACATCGGGCGGCGTGCGCACGGGCCCCGCACATTGTACGGTGAGTCAGTGCGGCCTTCGCGCGACGGACAGTAGCGGCCGCCGACGGTGACAGGATGCGTGCTAGATGTAATTCATCAATTAGTACGGACGGAAGCGTCGCAAAGGCGGTGTGACAGGGCGAAGGGTGCGAGGCACGCGGATGCCGGGTGATGGGGATGTTGGCCACAGGCATTGCGCGGTGCATTCTCCTGGAGAGAGAGCTCAGCGCAGGATGTGCCCGAGCAGCGAGCTTCTGTGGGCCATCGGTCGAACAGGACAGAAAGAGGGGATGGTGCAGATGGATCGGCCTGCGCTGCGGCCGAGGCGATGTCTCGACCGCTGAAGCACGCTAAAATAAACGGGGAAGCGGCGGCGGAGACAGCTATTTTCAATGGCGGCAAAGACAGCGTTCCCCGCCGCCCATACGTACCGCGCGCACAAGACTGTGCTCGAACAAAATATTCTGCTCTCAGAAATGCCAGGACGACGCATGCCTCGATAGGCAGGGCATGTCGAACATGTCATACCTTTACCTGTGGCCGTCGCGAAAAGCGTCTGGACAGCTTCCCGGGACTGCAGTTCAATGATGTCGTGAGCCGGTCGCAAGAAGGATGATCGAGCAGAAGTGGCGACGCGTACCCGCGAGTCAGCACGCGAGATGTTTCGTCTTGGCAGCCGGCGCTGGATCCAAGCATTGATAGAACAAAGACGGCAGCGCGTCCAGCCTGCCTCCAGTTGTGTACATTGTGAGTCCGAACGAGCTGGAAATTACAAGTCAACAAAGCCCGGAGGCATGCAGCACACAGCGGAGGAACTTGGGTCACTTGCATGTCTTGCGGCGGAATTGGTTCGCGTACATCGTAATTCAATTCAAGTAGTTGTCAGGGACGCGAGCGAGCAAAAATGACAGCGACAGGCCGAAAGTCGGTGGCCGTGATCACGCCGACTGTGTGGGCTGCTGCTGCTCAGCGCGAATCACTCCGTGTGGGATCGCGCCGTCTTCCCGCAAAATACAGCAACGAGTTCCATTGCTCAACTTGAAAGTGCTACACAAGGGCTTGTGTGTACTACAGAGACTGTAGATCGAGTCTGGAAAAAATGATGCTGAGCTGAGAGGCGAGCGTATGGCCAAAGCAAGCGAGATTGCACGATCGTCGCGGGAGAGCCATATGGAGGGAGCAAGACGCCGCGCCGATTGCGCCTCGTGCACACAGCCCGCCGCCCAAGGTTCAAGTTGAACAGCTGCCGCCTATCCGTCGTTCGTCCCCGAAGTGCACGAGCTCCTGAGCCCTCGAGAGCAGAAATGGCTTCAACACATAGAGGTAGGGTTCTCACAGACGCAACGTGAAGCCTGCCTGACCAGTGGGAGCAGATGATGTTGCCGCGGCGAGCACACAGCGGGGCTACGTCAAGCAACGCAGCAAGTTGAGGAAGATCATGATAGACCAGATCCGTGAGTGCGAGGCCGCATTCAGAGTCTATGTTCTGACCGCGCGGGCTAGGCGAGGTCTCAGGAATCTCGACCGCGCGTCCGAGCTGGAAGCCAGACGGGTACATACGCAACGTCGTCGAGAGGTACAGCGTGACGATCGTCGGCTGGCCGTGGTGGATCATACCCTTCCGCAATCTGAGCGACCTCGGCAGCGCGCAGGACACGTTCAACACGCTGCTGCTCGGCTGGCGGGAGGGCTCGATCCGTTTCGTCCGTCTCTCCCCAGATGAGGCAAAGGACGAAGCGGAGCGCCTCCGCGCACAGCTAGCAGCAGTGGGCCACGTGCCTGCGGTGCGTGCGAAGCGGTCGGACGCCGGGTTCTTGAGGCTTGAAGCAAAGAGGGTGAAGGGACGCCGGGTCAAGACGTTCCGAGCGATGCGGGCGCACGAGATGGTGGAATCTGACGACGAGGCTGGGGGCAGGGATGGGAAGCGAGAGGTGATGCGGCCACGCAACGTGGAGGAGGCCATCTCCGGGATGAAACTCCTGGTCCGTAGTGTAGATCTGTGAGAATGCGGAATTAGCGACCAGAGCGACGTCTGAGACTCACCGAATGTTCGAGCCTGGACGAACGGAACGCGCCGCGGTTTTGGCGGCAGTGCGAGACTCAATGAAGCGTGCCGGGGTCCGTATGACAGGATAGCACGATAGTCGAGTGGTTATGCTCGCGCGGGCGAGCGGGAGCGAGAGAGTGGGTGGTTCAAGACGGAGGAGAGACGAATGATGGCAGGATGGCAGCTGGGCGAGCGGCAGCTGTCCGAGTGCCGATCTTCGTGTGTTGTGTCGCAATTTCACAGCAAAGCGCTGTGACGTCGCATGGATATATATTGCCTGGCGAGGGAGGGTTGCGGTGTCGGGCGAGTGGGCGTTGTCGAGCAAGTGGGCAGGTCGCGATGGAGGTGGTGAACAGAGTCAGAGTCGACGCGGCGAACAGAGTCAGAGTCAACGCGGCGGCGCGTCGAGGCAAAATTCTCACCGTGACATTGACAAGCCACTCGCGCCGCAGAGTCGTCTGGCTCCCTCTCTGCGCACGCATGTCATCCCGCCATGTATACAGGGATGAAGGAGCTCACCTGAGCCATAGCCACAGCTGCTGAATATCTCCCTCGTAGATCTTGCATGGCGGCAAATCCGGGTCCGTAATCACGCGCTGCACCCTTGATGGAATATTCGCTTGCTGTAAGTGTTTCACAGTAAGGAAAATTTATTGTGCTTGGTGAAGAGGATAGCCGATGCCAGTTCAGTGCCTTGAACTGTCATCGGCAATCCCCTTCCCCAAGCACAGTCCCGTCACTGACCTTGACTGGTCTTGCCGACGCACCCCAGAAAATTGGGCGTCAACTCTTCTTTCCTCCCACCACCATCGTCGTGGAATGCGCCGTCGGCGTCCTCAACACCTTCCCCATTATCTGGTGACCGATATCTGTGAGTCAATATATTCTTGGACAAGCTGAAAACACCTAGCTGATTCAAGAGCTGATTTCTCTGATTTTCAGAATTTCATTGCGTGTTTGCAAGCCTCGTCGTCGTCGGTCGACGTCTTTGACAACACTCAGCGCCGCATTGGGCAAGAGTTCCCACCGTGGCGGGCGCGCCAACCCCGACCATCACCATCACCATCGTCGCAACGGCTGCTCATGCAGCTTGGTGAGTATTGCTTGCCTGAACTTGCTCAATCATCCAGCTGACACTGCATGCTCTCATTTGCATAGTTGTCCGAACCAACGCCGCGCGCAGCGCCGGGCGGTCTTCCGCGCCTGTGTCCATCCGGCCGGCGCGTCCGCCTCGATTACGACCGACACCTCCTCCATCGACTGCAAGCGCCGGGCAAGAAAACGTCCCATTGCAAGTCAACTCTGCGGCCAACTGAGCGACCGCACGAAGTCGAGCGCCGGCTAGCACGTGGCTGGTGCATCTGTCCGGTGAGTTCTGTCTGCGTCGCTGGCGCTCTGGTTTTGCTCATATTCTTGTTCATAGTGCTCAAGATGACGTACCGGACGCTTTTCGCGGGCACGCGCGTCGAAAACAGCCGGTGCTGAAAACGAGTCCCGGAGATGCCCAGGTATACATTCTTTTAAACTTCGCAGGTTGCAGACATTGACGTGTCGCCACAGCCATTTTCCAGACCTCCCAGCACGAGCTTTTGTGGCCCACGTCTCGCGGCCGAGGTTTCCCAAGCGGCGTCCAGGTCATCAACATCTCAGTCGATCGCGACAGGTCGGCAGGTGAGCACCGCGCTAGCCTCTCGCGTCCTGCGATTGGCTCACCTCATCACCTCCTAGGTCACGCAGCGCCGGCACGCTCTTCGTTAAGCGTCACGGCTCGCGCCTCTGGGCATCACTGCGCTGGAGCGCGCGACAGACACACGGCGACTCTGCGGCCGGTCCAGATATTAAGCCGTTTTCCGGCGCCAAGAGTCTCGCGGCCGAGGGTTTCAAGCGGCGATCGGCAGGTCAGCAATGCGCTATGCAGTCCCTTGCGTTGGAATCTGATGATTGATTTTCCAGCCTCCTCCGACCCGCGATGTGGGCCGCGATGCAGCCATTCCAGGACGATGTGGACAGCGTGAGGGAGCGCGCCAGGCGATGCCTCGCAGCACAGACGAGAGAAGCTGACATTATCCTGCGAAGACGTCGACTATCCAGGATGCCCGCCACCGTGCATGTTTTGAGCTATGGCGCGGGCGGTGGACGCGGTCTACCATTTTTCAGCACGGGCGGCGGCGAGGCGACGAAGATAGCCCCACCCTGTGGCTGCGATCTGCCTGGTACACCCGTTGTGAGTTGCATCTTGCGTGCACAGCTAGGCAGACACTCAACTCTTGCAGGATCTGGCGCATGTCGACTCTGGACACCGCGCAGCATCTCCGGAGGTCGCCGCCGAGACGTCTGCGGGGATCGTCGTCCGTCGTGCTATGGCTTTCCCGCCGCAAGCCAACCTCGTCAAAATGTGATTGGACACACACCACCAGCGGCATCCTGACAGCCTCGTCGTGTAGCTGTTGCAATTTGCGTCAGCTGCGCGATACGGCCCGTATTTGCGCGAATAGCAGACTGTATCGTACGTCATAGAACATTCCTTCCTCCCATGGTCAGTATACTGATGTTTCCAAAGGTGCTGGGTCCACAATGGGCGCGAACACGGCAGTGCGGGCGGACAAGATGCGATTGCGGCGCGGGGCGCCGTCAGCTATGATTACGGGAAGACGATGCGGCCCATCTGCACGTCTGCGCAAATAGTGCAATGAACGGTATGTCAACATTACCTTCCCTCGCACGGTCAGCGTTCTTATTTGGCTGCGTTCCATGCAGCAGGCGCGTTTCGTCCGGGTAGCGCTGTTTCTCAGCGGCGACCTTGCTCACGCTGCGCGGCGCGGCGTCGCAATTGCAAGCAGAACTACACGACCCCTTGCGGTGCGGGCCGCACACCTTTTGATACCACACGAGGCTCTGGCTATCGATTCCACGGTCGCGCGCGGATTGAACGACCATGCAAAAGTTCCCCGGACGATGGTCCTGCACAGGACAGGGTGCTTGGGTGGGGGTGGATGCGTCCTACCGTGCTACGGGGGCACACTGCGAGGCGAAGCGAGGCGGACAATCGTGCGCAGTCATCGAGCGTGAGTCGCGCGCAACTTCTCAGACAAGAACGAGGCTCATGTCATATGCTCAAGCCGACGCATGATTGCCTCTGGACGTCACGGCTGTCCTTGCGCCTGGACTTGCCTTCTCGAAACCGACCTCACCGCAATCTGACGCACACGGCAACCAAGCTGGACGACCCGATGGCACGACACTCGGCGTCATGCAGTCGGCCCTCAATATCTGCGCGGTGAAAACGCGCGTGCCAGCCTGACGGAGACGTGTCAGCCTGAGATTGCGGGGTACGTCATCGTCTCTTTCTCGCGTGGCTGGTATCCTGATCACAAGGTTAGCAGAGGGTGCTGCAGGCGCCGACGCGCCGTCGTACTGTGAGCTCAGCATCGCGCATCGACGAGGCAATGGACACAGGAAAGCACAGGTATCGCAGCCCACCGACGCCGCGTCCCCGCTCGCCAAGAATACACGCCATCGGCACCGTTCTGCTTCACATCACGGCCCGCGTCGTCGTCGTGTGGCGGTCGCTCCTCGACATCTCCGCCGTGCAAACGCCTGATGAAGGCGCGAGTCTGCACGGTTCGTCATCCTTTCCTTGTCCCATGCTCGGTGTCCTGACCATAAGCTTAGCACAGGTGCAGGTGCCGTGTCGCGCGCGCGCAGACTTCACTTGGTGTCCGCAGGTTGACGGGACGACGGACTCGGGAAGACACGGGAAGGCCAACGTCGCGTGAACCCAATCACTGACGCCGCGTCCCTCATGATCACCCTTCCTCCATGACGAGCGCGCCGCCAGCGGACGTCTTATGGCGCAGGAACGGGCGGACGGCGGGCGCAAGCGAGCTAGGCGAGGCACCATGTCGTCGGTGCTGCTCGTGTACCGGTACGTTCAGGTCGTCTCGAGCTGCGGCAACGTACTGACCGCGCCGTCAGATGCGGTTGCAGCGACAAAAACGAGGCCAAATACGCCAGCAAGACACCGAGTGCGCGGCCAGCCCGACGAGCAGAAAGCGCGGAATTTCCGTCACGTCGCACATTGGCAACATCGGCGGGCGAGTCGTAGGGGGAAAATGGTGCAATCTCGTCGAACGAGCGGCGTGTCTCTACGGTGTCCAACTAGTAGTCGAATGGTCACGCTTTGCAATAGCGTCTGTGCGAATAGCGTCAGACTCAGTAGTAGAATACTGTCGGACTGAGTAGTAGAGTAGCATCCGTAAAAAGGCTTCGGCGTGTAATAAGAGCGTCCGTTGGCACTAGTAGTAGAATAGCATCAGACTACTCGAAAAATCGCTGGTTGCCCGCACATCTAACCGTTCGCAAACCCATTGTATTGCAAGCACGCTACGTACATCGCACTATCTACGCGCCGCATGCCTGCGCTCGCCAACTCAGTCCGCGTCAACGAGAATAGTGCAGCGAATGAACCAGGGAATTGCCATGGCTGGACTGGATGAGCCTGCGCCGCTTGCTCGAGTGGGAGCCTGTATCCGATGGCGTGTCCGAAGCGTCCGAGATGTAAGAGCTCGTGCGCTTGGTTCGCGGCTGCCAAGATTCGATCTCAACAGGCTCGCAACCATCGTCGGTGGGCCATCCGTCCTTGGCAAGCCATTGTCCGAATATCTTCAGCAAAGCGTCGGATGATTGAAGGGCTTTACGGGCCGCAGCAATTACTTCTTTGCCAACCTTCTTCTCGTCGCGATAAAGAGGAGAAAAAAGTTCTCTGAGGTCGCGCACAATGTTGGCGCAGGGATCAGGAAGGGCTTCCCGGAATATCTTGTCGGGCAGATTACCGTCTAGGAAAAACGCCATCTTGCCCTTGCCTCCGACAATGGCTTTGTCTTTTGCGCGAACACTGTAGCCTTCGAAGACCGTGCGCACGTCTTCAGAAACGCCGTCGTTTTCCATGGGGCGATATAGAACGAGATTGTACGTCAGGACGTGGACGAAAGATTCCAGGTCGTCGGAGAGTGTGTGCGGCTTGGCTGGGTTGGCGAGCCGCAATCCCGACATAAACTGCCATGTCCCCTGTAGTGGCATGAGACATGGCGGCGAAGCAAAGCAGATGATCACTCACAGTGCGCCAGTCTTGTCGCCGACTCTCCTTCTCCCTCTTCCGGATGAACTTGCACAAATCCCAATCGATTAAAATGCCTCTGATGACACCGTCCGCGGTCTTGTAGAAGAGAATGTTCCCCGCGCTGATGTCCCGGTGCAAAACTTCCGCGAGTTCGTAAGCCTGTGCATGCGCTGTCATCGGACTTCAGATAGCATATTCAGAGAAGATTCCGAAAGCAATCATACCTTCGACAGCGTCCCTTATCGCAGCGCACAGATCGCGGGTGCAACTGAACCTTTTCAGCGCGGTCCCAACGATGCCCAAAACAATCCGATAATGCACATGCGGCAGAAGAGTCTTGGTGTGGCAAGCCCACCACGCGGTCCTGTACTCGTCTGCCCTTGTACGCTGCGGCAGGTTGTCGCTCAGCACGTCGCCCGCGCATACCAGCGGCGCGAGGTGGGGGACGCCCTTCTCGTGGAGCAGACGATAGATGTCGCCTTCCTTTTCCAGATCCTCCAGGGCAAGACGCCACGAGTCCTTGAGGTAGACGCACGCACTCGTCTGCACGTCGTAGGCGATGTACCCAGCGGTAGCGCGGCCGGTGAGCACACGGCTGTGGGTCACGGCGCTGGGAGCGACGAAGAACATGTCGACATCTTGCACGTCGTCGTGGACGAGGAACTTGTGAAGGACATCCGGCACGCCATCGGGGAAGTGGCCGGAGGCAGTGAGGACGGCGCGAGCGGCCGCGACTTCGGCGGATGTGGGCACGGTGACAGTCGGATCGCGGCCGCGCTGGGTGGCAGTCATGTGGTTGAAACGCCAGAGGAACTCTGCGAAAAGAGGATTGCCCCGCCACTCGAATATCTCGGTGACAAAGACACCGCCGCGTTCCCATCGCATGAGGCGCGCTTCGCCCGCGCTGAGGAAGACCGAAAAGGAGCAGGTCCGGAATTGGGAAGCGTTCTGTGCCAGCGCGTACGAAATCATCTGGCCTCTGGTGCTCGCAGCCAGTTTAGACTTGCCCTCGAAGATACACTCTTTTCGCTCGTCACCAGTAACGTCGTCCTTCGGATCCACGAAGGGATCTCCCTTGGCCGGCCTCACTTCGAAGAACAGCTCGACGTCGCGATAGTCGGCTCTGTCCCTGGTCACTTGAGGCTCGCCAGGCTGAGGACGGATGAAGGCCGAGATGTCAGGCTTTCGAACCTCCTCGTAGTTTTTGTCTCCCTTCGAGGTCGTGTTGACGAAGACCAGGCTGGGGCAGATTTCACTGGCGTGAACCGCGGCGATCTTACGTGCGTCAGCGGCTGTTGGATGAATGAAAATGGAGTGCTCACAAATTTATTCTCGTAGTCTCTGCCTTCCATGGCCATGTCGATGGAATTCGCAGGGCGCACACCCGGCGCCGACGGCACGAAATCTTCCAGGAACTGAGCCAAGGGGACTGGTCCGACGAACATGTACTGCATGTCGGCGTCGGCCTGTTGATACTTGTGGCCTGCGTCTCCTGTGTTCGGATTGGTAGAGAATGGCTCTGATCCGGAGCGGCCGTGTTTAACGGGAGTGCTTTCAGTTGCTTCCTTCAAGTAGGAGAAAGAGGGCATGTTGAGCGCAAGCAGATTGAAAGAAGATGGGGGGAAGAGACGGACCTACGCAGGCTCTCGAGACAGGCTTTTAAGCAGGATTTCCGGCCACAGACCTGGAGGGTGTGGCCGTGCAGGACAATGGAGGTCGGGATTAAGGACCCGCGACGCGCGTGCCAACTGAAGCTGATTCCTGAACCGTGAACGCGTGCCAGATTTGCATCACGTGTCCGTCACTGCACACGGCCCGCCCCGCCGTCACGGCAACTCAAGTCTTCATCGTCGCGCTCGACGTTAACGTCAACGGCGACTCTATGTCACTCGCTACTCCTACTGTCATTCCGCGCCCGCTGCTCTTCCCCACATGACTTCCATGTCCTCCTCCACCACATCCAATTCCACTCAGGCTGCCAACTTGAAGGCTTCGGCCGCGCCCGACACGCGCCGGGACCTCGTGCAGGAGATGGACGACCTCAGTGACGAGGAAGCGGAGCTGGAGGAAATAGTGCTATTCCCTTGTGTCTAGACGGCTGTGAATGCTTGTCCACAGACGCTCATTCCCATTGTCGACGGCCTCCGTTCACTGGTCAACTTCTTTTTCTTAACACTTCAACACACGCACCGTACGCCTTCCATGGCATTCTGTAGAAGGGCTCATCAGGCTGGAGGCCATCTCAGTAGATCTCGAGGGCAAAGTGCGGGCGCGCCCACCTGTCACCGGTGGACTGACAGAAGCTCTGCTGAGACTCTTGCGCGGTAGAGGACACGCTGCTGGGCAAGCGGCCTGCGGAGGTCGGTGGGACGCATGTTGCTGACAATGTGATGCGCTGGGTCGAGCGCATCTCGCGGATTGGCCGAGCCAAGGTGCGTCTGCATACCCTTCTGCTGGAAATGCGAACTCTTATGTGGTACCATCTGCTGCAGAAACCCTCCACCGCCTACCTGCTCGCCGATCGCGCGCCGCATGCAACGCCGATCTCCCCAGCCTGAATGCCAGCAAGCGCGGACGATGGGACGAGGGCCGCGAAAATAAATTGCGTTCATTCTACCGCGCTCCGAGTCAAGCTGGTTCTCACCGCGTAATTCAGCCCAAGCTGAGTCTTGACTCGCGACGCATTGAGGAGGTAGACACACCGACCGGCCTGGATCCCCACGCGAAGGGTGCGTACGTAGCAACAAAAAGTAATAGGTAAGTTTTCCATTTGCTGTCGGCCGCTTTCTTGGATTGCATCGAACCTACCCTGACCTAATCTTTTGACAGCCCCAATCCATCCGCTGAGCGTGTGCAGGTCTTATCCAAGCTTGTCGGCACTGACGACTCCCCAAGAAGGTGAGTTACAGTACATTTACCCATTGCGCCGCCTTGTAGCGAGCCGAACCCGGCACCTCCTGGCGGCGTCTCGTATAAACCACAACATACAACTTACCTCTCTTTCCCCAGACTACGTATCTTACAGCGTCCCCCGTCAAGCTTGAGGCGCCATGCACCGATGCGGACCAGAGTCTGCGCCGTCGTCAGCCATGGAGTGGGCGCTGGTCTCAGCCGAGGAGGTTCATGGACGGTCGGGGATCCGGAGGCAGCGCACCGGCTTTTGACTCTGGATGACCCACGCCATCCTCCATGGTCTCCCGGGTCTTTCGAGGGGACCGCGCCCACGACCAGGCTCGCGACGTACTCCGCGCCCAAGGCATACCTGCGCATGTTCTCGCTCACGCTTGCGGCCGAATCCTCGCGGGAGTTTACCCAGATCTAAGCCACGAGGTAGCACTCATAACAAACGACTTATCGGATGACTGTGTGACGCGCATGCTGGCGAGCGTTTGCCATCCCCTCTGGGGCCACAACAGCACTGTCTCCTGCCACTGTCCCTTGCCTGCTGGGCGATTGCTGGGGCTCACAAAATCTTCCTATCCTGCGCGGGAGACGTACCCCTCATGAATAAGGAGCACGAACAGCCGACCTACAGTGACACGAGCTCGACCGGGCCCTCGTTTCTCAGCAAGATATCACGCGCACCTCCATCCTGCGGGCCACCAACACTGCAGTCCCCGGTCTCCATGCTTCCGCACCACTCCTCCGCACAATTGAGCTCGTCAGCCTGCTTCCACAGGCATTCTCGGCGAAGCCGATGGCCCCCAGCTCTTTGCCATTGCTCGACGCGGCCTCGTTTCGCTGCCTCACTAGACCCACAGCAGCACGAATACATGCGCCCGATCTCATCTTCAGCAGCAACTAGGGACTGGCAGAGCGTGGGGCGTTGAGATCGGCCTGTGAAACGAGGAGGGCACGGCTTCGATGCGCGCGATGCACCAAAGTTACATATGCGAATCATATTTTGTATGCGGGATTTTCGGATTCCTGAACCGGGACTCTCAGGGTGTGTACCCTCGGTGAGCGCATCGCTTCGCAGCCTTACTAAGGTGAATGGCGTGGGCCGTTGGGTTCCAACGATCAAATCCTCTCATTGTGGTCCACTGATGCCAATTGCTTGCCAATGACCGTGATGGCTAATTGACGGAAAGATGTCCTGTCACCGGGTCACCTATGATACGGTCATCCTTCAACAGAACTTACCAAGACAACTGCGACCTCTTCACATACTCCTGTCTATGGGAAGGCGGTGGACAATCAATCTATGCACGAAGTACACTGTAAGTCCGCACTCTGCTGAGCTCACTACTCACGCTCATAATCACAGCGCCACCAATCGTGATCCTGTCACTCATGTGCGCGACCTTATGTCCGGCTTTGGGGCATAGCCGCCGCGTCTCCTGGACGATTGCGCAGTACAATATTGGCATCACCCATTTGCCGCGGGGTAGTGTCGCGACCACGGTCCGCGTCGACTCGGACAGCTGGGTTGACACTCCATCCATCGCTCAGCTCTTTGCTATAAGTACCCGCCCCCGATGGCATGTTCTTCCAGCCCAGTGCTACCGTGTCAGCTGCACTACGCCTCCGAGCTTCTGGTCCTGGTTGACCATCCTCCTTGATCACTTTCCCCACTCATTCGTCCATTTTTATCGTGAACACTGAAATGCGCGCCTCCATGTTCATTGTGATCCTCGCCACGGCGCTGGCCTCCGTTGTACATGCTGCGCCCGTGCCATCGAATCCATTCATCGCAGAGTATGATCTCATCTTTCTGCCCGCCCGCTCCCTGATCTCAATACTCTGGCAGTGGACTGGCGGCGCGGAATCCGAGCGCGCTCGATGTCGATGCGGGCAACGACCAGCTGTGGGTTTTTAGCCAGCTCTGTCTTGCCATGCAATCTGATACAACTTTGCCAAGGTCCCCTGTGATAACAAAGCGGCTTCCTGAGCTCTCCTTCAACTCACTTCCCAATTTTTTCCGGAACCTCATCTCGATTGCCGACGTAGTGAACTAGAGCGCACCACCGCCCGCTGCTGCGAACCTCAAGTGCTAAGGCTTCCCCGTGACAGCGCGGGTGGGTCGTCTAGGCGGGTCGACAGCTTAAGGGAAGAGCGAACAATGTATTGGGTCGTTTGTAAGCTAGGATTCAATTGTAGGATATATTGTGCCTCAGACGTATTCATAGAGCGCCGCAAAGCTTTGTGCACAGGAAGGGATCCGCCGTGAGCCCAAGATGCATAGATGCCTTCATTTTCAACAGAGCAGGGCGGCGTGACTACGCATGACGGTCAGCTGGCGATGAACTCCAGACAGACGAGTCGTTCCAGTGAACATAGAGGTGCATGGGAGAAGTGTGGGACGGCGGCAGCTGGCAGGCGACAACAACTGGGAGGGTGAGCGGCGATGGCTGTGACATGAGGAAAAGGAATAAACTCCAGTTACGACGCTGTGGTTGGGGCGGCCGCGTTGTAGACGCAGGTCGTCACGGCTGCCTGGTGTGGCGCCATACATAACTGCGCAAGCCGGTCTTGCAGTTGTCGGGGGCCGGACGGCCGGGCGTGCGGGCAGCGGAAGGCGAGTGAAGCAGTGAAAGGCGTCAGCGACGAGCGTGTCGGCCGCTGAATGCAAACGACCCAACACGAAAGTGGACGCAGATACTTATGTCAGCGATCCGGCATATCGCCGTGGACCGCTGGACCTAGGCACGATTCCAGATAAGATTGGCGGGTGTACTCCCGACGAATAAATTATTCGAATCATCACGTGATCTTTTGTCGACACTGGTTCATGGAGAAAGAAGGGCTTTTGGAATGGTTTCTCCCCGGAAAAGGAGGTTTCTAGAGTACTTGTACATGCTCTCAACATTTCGTAGCTTAGCCGTAGATGCCCCGGCCTGTACGAAAATCGGGATGCACCTGCCGGCGAGTCCGGGCCGGGCCGGGGCTGTAAGATGCAACGACGCGAAATGAGCCACACCGGGCGGGGGCACGATGAACATATTCAAGTAAACTTTCAGAGCACATCTTAGAGTCGCTTCACGCAGTTGGTTGCTCTTTCTAGCATGCAATATATGGATTATCTATGAGATACTTCCAAGACATGACTACACTTAGTAGTGCAGGCTTGAAGCAGCATTGGCAGCCAGCTTGGGATGCCAAACCACTACAAGAAATCTTAAATATATCTGTGGAGTATCCATGCCAAAGTTTGATACCTTATTTGTAGATGGGGTAGGTAAGATACCGGTACTTTACAGGTATAATACCGGGGAAAAACTGTTTCGGGGAAAAACCTGGATTTTTCCCGCAACCCTAGACAAGGACCACCAAGGCACACGACCGGATGCACGACGAAGACGACTGCCAGTTGTGTACGAGGAGGGCGGCGACGAGGGGCGGTGCGCGGCGAGTCGGAGAGCAGGAGCGTGCGGCGAGGGCGGCGTGCAGGGACGCACAGGGAGGGCGACGAAGATGACACGCAGCAAAAACGACGGGCATGGGCGCGCGCAGCGAGGGCAACGCGCATGGGCGCACAGCGAGGACGGGGCTCAGGAATGAGCAGGGAAGGCAACGCGCAGGGCCGCGCACTGATCGCAAGGAGGAGGGGGCTAGGCATAGAGTCCGACACGCAAAGCGAGTGCGGCGAGTGCGACGAGCAGAACGTGTAGCAGAACGCGTGCGCGTGGACCAGGCGAGCCCGCACAGGTCGGGCAGGGCGCCGACGGCGGCGGCCCATGGCAGCGGTAGGGTGCCCGAGCGGCGGCGCTCAGACCGGGCGGCATGCGCCCGGTCCTGGCGGGGTCCCTCGATGCGCGCGCGCTCCAGCTGCTCCAGCATCGCTGGGCGCGCTGAGCCCGCGCGGTACGGGCGGGATCCCGCCAGGACCGGGCGGGGTGCACATACGAGCCCTGCCTGGTCTGGCACGGAACTGAAGTCCCTCCCTCCGTGGCGCAAGTACCGCAAGCGCGAGGACCATGGACGCATGGCGCGAATAACTCGACAAGGTGCGACTGGGTGAAATCTAATAGCCTCTCGGTCGAAATCTAATAGTAGCCTCTCGGCCAAGGTCATGACGCCACCTTGGGCAGAGATAGCTCCTCCTCAGCCCGGATTTGGCCCTGCGACTCTGTCGGCAACTATTCGCGCACTGCTTCGCTGCCCGCGGCGGAACGCGAGTTGAGCCAGAGTCGCAGCGGTCTTGTTGACGCAAATTCTTAAGCGGCAAGCTGGAGATGGAGAAAAAGAGGATAGTCGGTGTTTCGGAAGACAAGGTCGGCGTAAAGCGGCCCGATTCGAACCCGACGGCACCGGTGGCGGTGCTACTTCCCACCCATGACATTACAACTTGAAGTCTTGAAGTACGTCGCAATCCTTGCCGGGCAAAACGACCCATGCTGCGGATGTCTTGTCATCGTCTTGTTGACGTCTTAGCCTGGGTTTCATGGATGTACACACGAGAAAAACGCACAGGCATGGACTCAAGCTAAGGTTGCCACAAGCAAGGAGTGGGCAGAGACTATGTTCTTCCATTCGATTTTCTGTAACTCTTTGCAAACCTCTCGCAGAACCCCTTGTATCCATCCGGGCGCGCTCTGACTAGACATTCCCGCCCTCCGCTCTACCTTCATTCGACGGTCGAGAGGAGGCACACATTGTACAACATCAATTTCTGAACCAGACCGCCAGCGCGGTGCTTAGTTCCACACCACCTGAGCAAGTCGATGTTAATCTACAGGCACGTACAATGTCTCCACAAAATGGGGATCTTCAAGGGGCGCACACTTCGCGCAGCAGTTCGAGCTCAGAGATGACGGCGCACTAGACTGCACATCGCGCAGGATCGACGGACTCGGCTTGACGGCCTGGACGATCCGACGTTGGGCGGGGGGGGGGGGGGGGGGGGGGGGCTGCGTGTGCGAGGGGAGCGAGACGCCAGGGGATGCGGCGCCATACACACTCCTCGATCGGTGCTCCGTCGTCGCACTCGGGGCCGGCGAGGCCTAATAATAATATTGCTTTCTGTATAGTCAGTCGCACGCTGGGCGTTCCAATGATTCGTTTCTTCAGACGTGACCGGGAATGTATGTGCCTAGCTCGAGCGCTGCGCGACGATCGTCCTGCGCACGGTCCACGGATCTGCTGTGAGGCAACGGTCGTCGGCGCGTCGACAGTTCATGCACATGCACTCCTCGGACCCGCACGTTGAGCTTGAGTTGGTGGGCCTGTGCATATATCCGTGGCCCCAGCTTGACAGTCGCGCGCACTCGGACTCGTCGCAGTACGCCCGGGACAAGGTCTTTCGAGTAGCGCTCGCTTAGTATACGGCACCCACCACGGTCCCGCTCCTGGGGACTGTCCCGATGAGCACCCATTTGGATCAAGCTACGTACCACACCCCGACTCGTTGCAGTAAGGCCTCAACAACGCCTCCAGCGGACGTCTGATCTGGCGGACTCCCACTCGCGCTTGCCTCTTCCCCATGGTCTCGGAATCCGTCGCTGGCGTCGACCAAGATCGTGGCGAGCGCGCACAGGCCGCCCTATTACGAGCAAGTTCAATTAAACTGTACCGTAGATGAACATGAAAGCACACCGAGCATGATGCTATCCATACCCGCGCGACATGCGTTTGCCATTGCGTTCGAAGATAACTTGAAATTTGTATGCGCCGTCTGTCATGAGCGCCCAGTATTGAAGACCGGGTGCTGGTTGTCATTAATATCGGTCGGCCAAAAGAACGTACATCCGAACACACCGGGCCCAACGCTGACTCCAGGCGGTCGTACGCCTCCCGCTGAACATTCCGTTTGCCCGCGCAACTCGTCTTGTCCGCAATGACTCTGCGGGATCCTTGCCATCGCCTCCACCGTGTGCTGCATGACTGTGCTCATCGCCCCATAAACGCAGGCGCTTGGCTTCTGAACGGGGCAGCGTGTCGGACATGGCCTGCGCGCGCGTTTGACGACCTGGCGATTTAGCGTGGTGATCGACGTCCTGCCGGAGTGAAACGTTCATTGAAGTTAAGAAGGCATCCCATGTGTTCCCGCCGGGGTAGAGTTGCGAGGTCGGCGTAGCGCTGCGAAGTCGGGGTACGGCGCGCAAAGGGAGATGGGTGCGGTGATGAGCGTTGGCGGGTGCGGGTGTGAGTAGAGTATCCTCAGCGGAAGACATCGATCGATCCCTGCGGTGTTATGCTAGAGAAAGAAGAAGTAAGTCTATAGCTACACACCAGGCGATTGTTGTGCGAGTCGATAGAGTTTGTTCGCCGTCAAACGCGCAGAGGCAAGTAGAGGCGGGCGGCGGGAGGAAGGTCGACAGGACGAGCTACGTATGGCTCGACGCGAGGAGTAGTGGAGGCACCGCAGGACGCACGAGCAGCGGGAAGCGCACGGATGATGTCGACGTGGAACTCTGGGAGGGTAGAGCGCGACAGTGAGTCAACGACAGCAAGGCAGTCGGGGAAGACACGACTCATGATGGTACAAACAGATGCTCTTGCACGGGGACCAGGGTAGCGTCAATGGTAGAGCGCAGTTGCTTCGATGGGCCAGGGGCTGTCAGGATGCTCGAAGGCGAGTCATGGCTGCAATCGCGCTGGCGGCTCTGGGTTGTTGCTCATTTGATACTGCCCGCGAAGATGGACAGACAGAACTTTGAGGAGCGACATAGTGTGACAGAAGAGTCCCTGTCAAAGGAGCTCACCCAAGGTGTGTCCGCGGGTGGTGGAAGGAAGGAAGAACAAGGCTCGATAGTCGATTCGATTCGGCGACCAAGTCGCACGCACGCTCGCACCTTCACAGAGCCCACAACCAACTTGAACGACATATCTACCGGACTCTGACCTTTGGCTCGCATCTGTTGCGATGGTCTTCGGCACACAGGTTCACTGGTACGTTCATCCATTCATAGCCTGTGAAAAAACAATCTCACCAACTGCAAGATCTGTCGACAGACAAGGACCACGCGCTGCAGCTACTAAGTACGCGCAAATCTGGGCAGCCGTAACACCATTCTCAAAGCCTCAGGATTCACCGAGGAGCAGAAGATCTGCCGAGTAGGACTTGTGTGTTAAATCCGCAGAAGTCTGGGGGTGCGTCGTCCTCCGTTGTTGTCTCTGCGGTAACTAACGACTTGCATAGACTTTTTCATTCTCTTATACATAACCACGTCAAGCACCGCTCCATACACCCTGCAAGCAAGAGCGCAAACGATCACCAAGCATTTCTTCTGTCGCCCTGAAGATCGCGCTGCAGCGACATCGGCTTTTAGTACGCATTGCGCCCGCCTTCGACATCGTAGGGAACCCTGCCACACGTCGAAAGGCCTCACAAGCAAGCGCCTGGCGGATACGCGGTCCTGGCGAAGCTACTGGTAGGTTTTTTCGTTGCTTTCATGACCATGTACTCACCGAGGCCGCTCGCAGCTCGTCACTGTCGCAACGTTGGTTGGTCCCTTCCGTCTCCTCGAGGACATGTCAACGCCAAACCTAGCTTGACACAAGCTATTCGATGCAGGCCAGATGTCGGATTACGCCCAGAGGTGCGCAGAATTGTTCATTCACAGTTTGGAGAGGTACTGACGACCTGACTACGGAACAGAGCTCGATAACTCCCCAGCCATGACGGTCCACCGACTTCCAATCACACAGGCATTTACCGCTGTTGCACCAAGACGCTGGCAACAGACGCAAGATGGACTGCCCCGCGCAAGCAGGACGAGGTCGCGTGCGGCAATGTGTACATCGTGCGGAAGTTGACGGCGATGGCGGTGGAGCTGGAACAGGCATGACAGCGGTACGTCCTCCCCTTTTCGACCGCGCGTCGCCGTTCTCACTTCCACCCAGGCTCCTAGCTCGCTGTGCTGAAGCTCGTAGTCATGAAAGTCTTCTTTGTATGCACGGAACCGACGACTTTGTTTGCATTCAGACTCGCATCCTCCTGCGTGAACACTAGCGCGACGAATCGCTCGTCTCGACCCGGGACGTTCAAAGCTGAGCCGCAATTGCTGAACTCGCTGCTGTGCGGCTAGGACGGGCGGCGAAGGTTGTGTCTTGCCGATGCCTCGTGCCCAAAGACTCGCAAGGGTGCGCATGATTTCCTCGCAAGCCGAACGCGCGCGACCCATTACGAAGGTCCCCTGCTCGACATCGGGGCACAGCAGAAAATGAAAGATATTGCTCCAACTTCAACTCGAAGGCTCTGGCGAAGCTACGGGGATGGGAAGCGGGCGCCTGATCTCATCGCATCGCAGAAGCTCGGCTGACGAAACAGGTACAGCGCTGATTCTTATCGCCCATATGCGTTCACAAGGGTCCACAAGGGTCCACAGCCCCGCCAATCTCTTTTCTCGTCGCCCACGTACCCTACCCACCAACATCGTCCCCGAGCAAATTCTACCAGCATGCGTCTTGCTATGCGCGGATCGACAACTGTCGTCCAGCAAGCCTCGTCTACAACGTTCTCAGTCCAGAGAACCCGGCGCCCGGCCGACTCGCCCATATTCGACACTGCGGTAACGCTGGCGAATCTGTTCGCTCAGGTAGCAACTCTGGTGCCCATTCCGGCGGTGTCGGCTGCCGCGACGACTCTCATGGGCATCTTGGATACGTACACGGTGCGTGTTCATCATAACTGTGCCTACCAATCAAGTCTAAGTCGTTGCGTGCAGAGTGTACAAAGCCAGCGTGATCGCTGTTTCCGCCTTGCGCAGCGCGCCGTCACGATCTTACGCGAACTGGAAGACGCAATGGAAGGCAATTGGTACAATGCACCTGAAGCATTGACTGACAACATTGTGAAATTCGAGCAGTACGTCTCAGACTCGCTGGGTCACAAAGTTGTGACAGACCCGCTTCTCCTAGGGTACTGCTCTCCGTACGCGACGTCATGGGGCAGATTGCTGCCGCCAACGTAGCCCGCCGCGTTTTTTTTAGCTCCAAATTCTCGAGCATACTAGATGACTATGATCATCGTCTGCAGGATGCTCAGGCGTCGTTCCAGGTATGTTTCCTTTGGCCCACCACATGTTTGATGG
The DNA here is from genome assembly GCA_019915015.1 of Auriscalpium vulgare. Taxonomy (NCBI): domain Eukaryota; kingdom Fungi; phylum Basidiomycota; class Agaricomycetes; order Russulales; family Auriscalpiaceae; genus Auriscalpium; species Auriscalpium vulgare. The sequence continues at coordinate 716,045 of JAHBBC010000018.1, forward strand.
TGGTTGATGTAACTTGTATGGAGCTTTGTGCTACGGTTGCTCTTCAACATGCAGTACAATCACAATCTGGGAAGCTTGTTGCTATTCATCAGGCTGTCATCTCGACGGAGCATAAGAATACTTCAAGTATGAAGGATGAGTATGGGGTATGTCTATATGCTATGCAGACTGAAATATATACTGAATGTTCTGTACAGTTTCATAGATACCATCAATCTGATATCCAGATACAGAGGAGGTACACTCATGGAACAGGCTGGTTCTCAGGAACATCAGACGGAGTTGTGGATGGAAAGAATGTTTTGGTTAAAGTATATGACGGACCAATCAAAATGGCAAATCAAGTTAGTTCTGCTGCTGCATCACTACTTTGTATCTTGCTGATCTAGCATGTGAAATGAAAGCAATGGCAGGAAGAAGTGAAAATTTTGCAAATGCTATTGTGAGTATGTTATTTGATTTTTGTTATATATTTCTGAACAAAATATCTTAGTCATGCAAACCTGCCCCATTTAGTTGGGTATTCTGATGAAGAAACACCCACACCATTTATCTTGCTCACAGATGGTAAGATTTACTAGCTCCAGTCATTTGTCAAGTCACATGTTGACAAACTTGCAGTTCATACACACAACTATACATCTTATATGCGTAACATTGCTCAAATTGAAGAGCCAGGGCTGGCAATGACAAAAGTTATTCAAGCGGTAGGCAATATGTTGGCAGAGGCTAAAGGAAGAAACCCTAATGTGTACTTCTCTTTTTAGGCTCAAGATGTATATGTTAGTAAAATCATTTCTAGCTCTTTTGCTTTAGTCTAACCTGAGGCAGTCTGCCGCTTCATTCCTGATGAATAATCTATCACTAAATGATGAGGAGATTTGTCTATTTATCCGGGTGAGCCTTAGTGTACTAGTCAACAATATTCGAAATATATTGACAAGTCATCATAGAACAGCACTATTGGTGTTGACATCAAGGATTTTAAGATCATGGTTGGTTTGCCACCCAGAGGAACTGCACTATGTCCAGCAGAGATTAAGTATGAATATATGTCAAATGGGGAAAGAGCAACCTGGAGAAATAAGTTTTACTACTTTGTTGAAAGTTGTATCCTTCAAAATGTAAGTCATTATCTCATCCTAAGCCAAGTCAAAAAGGTACTGACCAAGATACTAGCTTCACTATAAAACTCTCAATGGAGATTATCTCTGTATATCTAATCGATTTTCTGCAACAGTTTGCTATCATGCAATGATGCAGGATGCAGGTACAAAACTTCTCTCAAATATTACACTTTATAGTAGGCTGATGAGTTTTGAGTTGTAGAACCAGAAGCTGGCCCATTTTATTCTTTTCAGTTCATCCAAGTATATCCAAGAAACAGTCACCCAGGCGATGTTGGATATTTCACAAGCAACAGTCCTCAATTCAACCGTCTATGCAGCATCTTTGACCAAAACCCCGATGCAAAATATACTATTATGGTCGGAATGCAATTGAGCAAGAACAGTTTCAACCCCAGCAATATGCCTTCCCCTATCTTCAAACAGGGGACCATACAAAAACTTACATCCTCTGGGGAATCAAGGTAATGATGGTGCTAAATTTTACTCTCATAGCAACACACTGACAACATGACTTGTAGATTCCAATGCTCTATTTGCATTCCACAACCTCCTCTTGGCACAGCTCGAAGACTCCTGTCATTGGTGTATGACTGTTATGTAGCATACAGCATCAAGGACTTTGATTCCATTTGGACTGGCAATGAGCCGGTTGGTACACAGTTACATCCTAGCTGCAGTGAGTCATATATTTATTGCTCATCATAATTGATTAATAATATTGTTATTTAGTCACAGCAGTTTCACGTGAAGATATTTACTGGCTTGATTGCTCAGCGGACGAAACCCAGCAAACCAATGGATATAACCAGGATAACCACATGATGCTTCAGTTTGACTTGGTTGTTACAGTCAATCCAAGTACCAACAGCTATCAAGTTGAAACTATTCTTCCAAGTAGAACACTGGGCTGTATAAAAAGTTGCATCTCTTTAACCTTACTAGAGTCAACTGGGCTAAAGTGAGCAGTCTGTAAGGATAATCTCATTTAAATTACTTACACAGTAGTAGATATGCAATTGCCCCACTTAGAAAGAAAAACTCTAATGGCAGAAGTAGGTCTCATTCATAGGCAACCCATCATGGGGAGGGGCTGGTGCAACAATAGAGGAGGGCTGAGAGAGGTTCACCTTGTGACACAGCTAAATGTGCAGGCTCATAGTCTGAGAACACAGGTTATAGTGTGTTTTCCCCAGAAAAATATAATGGGGTGAAGAGCATGGGAGCAACAACAAATGCCGGCAGGGAGAGGACAGCGCAGGCGGGCAGCAACCGGCGGAAACGGACGGGAGAACGGGACAAGCAGGCAAAGCAGGATAGAGGAACGGTGATGGGCACCCACAGGTAGTAGGGTGGTAAATGTGTATGATACCAGATCCCTAGAGCGCTGAGGAGGGTACCGTGATGATGTGTGTGTGTGAGTGGGTGTCAGGGTCCCGAAGATGATCGGAAAGTGTGTCTCCGACGAGGTGCGGGAGGTGTGTGCGGTCGGAGAGGTGGATCGGAGTGCGCGAACGGTCGGAGCGCTGTGCCGACGATGGTTATGTGGCGAGGACACGTGGTGCGAGCGACAGAGAGCGACTGGACACTGTATGTACAACCGTCAAAGAAGGTGTGCAGAGTATGGCTCCGATGCGTGATGCGCAACGGCGTTGCAAGGTGGTCGGAACGACAATGAGGGGTGCGGGCAACGACGCTGAACCGTTCCGATCGTGCGAACGGGTCGGAGGAGTGGAGGCGTGGGTCGGAACGTGGGGTCGAGCGGTGGGAATAGTGCGATCGAGGGTGCGACCGCGGCAGGACGAATGGAGGCGAGGCTGCGATCTCCGATGTCGCAAGACGGTCGGAGCGACAAGGAGTCGTGCAGGCAACGACGCAGAACGGTGTGGACGGTCGGAGGAGCGGGGGTGGTGGTTGGAAGATAGAAATGAGTGGTGCGAGCACACTAATCGATGTTGCGAGCGCTGCGGGACGAGCAGAACGCGACTGCGATCTCCGATGTCTCAAGACGGTCGGAGTGATGAAGCGCGAGGGCGACGGCAGATGGGACGACAATGGAACAAGATGAGAGCAAGGAGAACGATGAGCTAAGTGCGTGAGACGACGACGAAGACAAAGGCAAAGGCAAAGGCGACAGAGCTAGCCTCGAGCTAACTATACGATAGAGACGGTGTCGCGCATCGACATGGTTTGAGGGATTTCCCTCCGTAATCAAGCAAGATCCAATCGAGATCGTATTCGACGATAGCCGACTGAACTACACAACTTTGCCATGAATTCAAACGCCTGTGCTGTCCATCCCCGTTCCCCACATTCCTTTGTTTCAACCAATTCTTTGCACTTTTGCTTCTCGCTCTGCTTCACCCTCATTATGCCCTTCTCTCTGGTATCCAGTGTTTGGGGAGCGGTCGACCACCTTCGCGCCGCTACAGCACGTCTCAGCCGAGCTACAACCGGTGCCAGTATGTGCGATCACGCGCAGGAGCTCTAACAACGCTAATCACGAGGTCCACGATGTTTTGCAGCGTATGCGGCATTGCCCGACGAGGAGCTGCAGCGTTCCCGTGAAGAGGTCGAGCAGGAAGAACTGGAGACCCAACAGTATTCGCTGGCGGAGTTCTTCTCGCTAGAACCGCGTCCGTCAATTACCCAACATCTCGCATCGTCACTTTGGAGCGACGCCCTTGCAGGACGGCTCAGCCCCTTGCCCGACTCCAAACCTACCGGACTGTTCACCTTTGCGTCAGAACCCTTTGAGGCCCCGTTTCTCAGCTCACTGCCATTCCTTCGTCCGGAACTCGACATTGCTTCCCCCCGTCGTCGCCTGTGGTGCGGAGAGGTCAGCGGACCGTCAAAACTGGACGGAGAGCATCTTCACGTGCGGTTTGTCTACGGTGGGATCACGCAGTTCGCGCGCGTCATGCATTACTTCGGCCAGGACGATCAGTGCGCTGTATTTGCGGCAACTCTGGCGCGCGCACCTCATACCTCCCCCTACATTCGTCCCCGTTATGTCTTCCTCGAGGTCCCGCTGGCACAATGTGAACTGACCGCACTCCCCGACGAAATCATCTTCGCCCCCATCATCAACATATCCGACTCGGATAGCGATACCATTGATCCACACGATGTCATCCTCGAACGACCCGACATCCTCGATCCTTCCTTTCCTGGCCCCTCTATTTGCGATCCCGAACCACTCGTCGTCGATGCATTAGTGGATCTGTTCCGCGGCCTGGAAGATCCCCGCGGCGAGTTTGATAGTCCAGTCGCACACAATGCTGCGGCGTTTGGACGGTCAAACCTGCCGGGCGGCCTGAACCTGGGCGACGAGCTGAGAGACCACCGCATAGAGGTGATGGAGACGAAGACGAGGGTGGACGAAGACGGGTGCGCGTGGAGCTGCTACAGTCATCGATGGGTAAAGCTTAGGAGCGGGACAGACGTTTATCGGCGACTTTGATTCAGATAGCTAAACGGTCACATGAACGGGTTCTTGAGCTTCCCTTTTTGCTTACTCAGTTTGGTGTATTATTCCTGATTTAATATCCTTATGATTTCCCTCTGCTATATGTTTATTTCACTATATGCTACTTGTGATTCTCTGGTATTCCTTTCTTTTCCTTTAAGTTCTATTCTATTCTATTCTGTTCCATTCTATTCCATTCAATTCCATTCCATTCCATTCCATTCCATTCCAGTTTTGACTCTTCATTCCAGTTTTGACTCTTCATTCCAGTTTTGACTCTTCATTCCATTCTGACCCTTCATTCTTATGTCTCTCTTGAATATTGATATCCTACTTAGGCAGAAAACTCCCACAGGAGAAAAGGTATAAATACCTGACCTCTGGGCTAATGCAACAAGACTCTTTTCCCCCATCAGAACTGGAATTCTCTGTCCCTCAAGAAGTTCTCACCTGAAGTAAGTGTTATTTGAAGCCTCCTGGACGTCAACTATCTGCTTTACGTGTACTCTCGTGCTTATCTCTCTCATCGTCGTATCTGTTATAACTCTCGTAGTCGCCGTTAGTCTCAGCATACCCTTGTCTAGTCGATCTCTGCTTGTGCGCGCGCATAGTGTTTCTCGTCATATTATTCGTTGTCACTCGTCTCGCAGTGCCTAGATATCGTGCGGTCCTCACGGCAGGATTAGTACGCACCCTGATCTAGCGCTGGGCCTGTGTCTGGACATATATTCTCGTCGTCATCGCCGCTTGCGTCAAGTTCACGTTCGTCTCGCCCTTAGTATCTGTGATTCACCCGTCTCTGTCGTCGTTTCGCATACGTACGTTCACCATCGCATATCACCATCGGGTATCCTCCCTCTCCGTTTTGCTGTCGTTCGTTGGTTATACTCTGCCGATCATCGCCGTGTAGAGTACCGTCAATTGTACTCTGCATTTCTGTACTTTCGACCGAATAATACCCGCTTCATACGCATCGCACGGGCCACCCGACGGACCTCTCACATCCAACTTTATCTCTCTTTCCTTGAATCCCGGATTCCTCGGCCCGATCCTTCCCAGGTACATTTTGGCGACGTAAGTGCGGACCACAGGAAGAACCCATCGCACAACGAACGACTAGGTAACTCTGGGAATATAGAAAACCCGAGAGCCTAGGGCGAGAACTCTCATCGCCACTTGTGTTGCATTCCGCACCACGGTACTTTGAACATCCTCCCGCCGCGACAACACTGGAGCCCACCGCGAGGGGTTCTATTTCCTTGGCCAGTCGCGTACCTCTGGATCTTCCCCATAATCGTCCCGACCAATCGTACCCACCCAATCGTTTTTATACCCCTATGACTCAAACGTCAGAACAGAACACCGGTTCATCGTCTGGAACATTCGGTCAGCCTCTGAATGTTCCTTCCAATTCACCTCACGCACCGCCTTCGCCACCACCTCCGCCTCCGCCACCTCCGCCTGGACCATATGCTATACCTGTTCCCGGAGGAGCAGCCGGACGCTACAATCCGTCGATGTTGTCCATGCCTCTCCCTGGTACCAAGCACGCACCCCCAAAATTTCGAGGAGATTACTCGGAGGTCGCTCGATTCATTTGGCTATATGAACGCCTTTGTGCCGAGCATAACGTCACCCGAGACGAGGAGCGTTGCCGCGGGATCGTTCAATATTGCTCTCGCAGCGTGCGTGAGTTCATCGAGGCGCTGCGCAGTTACACGACGCCCAATTGGTTGTTGCTCAAACGCGATCTTGAAAGCTATTACGACGCAGCCAGATACGAGGAACGGTACCAGAAGAAGGATCTTGTTGCACTAGTCAAGAAGACCCGCAGCAAGAAGATGAGCAACTTACGCGCATGGAAGCGCTACACGCGCGAGTTCATCAAGATCGCTGGCTGGTTGCGGCGTGAGAATCGTCTCACCGAACAAGAGCTCAACATCCACTTCTGGTCAGGGATTGGACGACGCCTACGCAAGCGTGTTGAGGATCGGCTGGTTGCGTCGGACCCTCTGTACGATCGACGCGAACCGTTCACTATGGACAACGTCAATTTGATGGCAGAAGGAATCCTGCAGCGTGGGAAGTTCGACGAAGAGTTAGAGGATTCAGAAGAGTCATATGATTCCGATTACTCTGGCAAATCAGATTCCGAGTCCGAGCCGTCTAGTTCTGATGAAGAACGTTCCCGCAAGAGCAAGAAGAAGTCCAAGAAGAAGGCCACTAAGACCAAGACCGTACGGTTCGAGACAGAGGAGACGAAGACGCCCCGGAAGACGCGATCAAACTCGAAGACAGCCAAGGATGACGGCGAGACAGTGGCGGGTATGATCCAGCAGTTACGTTCCATGCACCTCCGAGACGACCGCTATCCGTTACTGTACTATCAAGCCCTCAAGCTCGACAGCGATATTGCATCCGTGGTCGCCGCTCCGGACCTGGCTCCAACCCCGCCCGCGCAAGTCTTCATTAGCCCGCCTCCAGCGCAGTACAATCAGCCCGCTCCATATAACCCACCGCAGGTTCACTACACGCCGTCAGTACAGCCGCAGTACAATGCCCCGCAGCCCTACGCCGCACAAGGACCCGCCACGGGACCAAATGCCGTCCCAGTTGGACAGCGCGACGTACCACCGCACATGCAGCCCGCAGGACCGCCGCAGCCCACCCACGTGCAGCGATACCCGACACAGCCTCGCATTTGTTTCGGATGTGGAGCTACAGGACATGGGATCGGTTCATGTAACGCGCTGCGCGAGCTAGTGAATCAGAATATCATTAAGCGCAGCCCTACAGGCCAATACCTGCGCTTGAATGGTACCTTCCTCGAGCGAATGGGCACCGAGACACTGGTACAGGCGATTGCTCGGGAACGTGCGGCGCAGAATACCATGGTCCAGCCGCCTCAGAACCTGCCCAGCGCCCCGCAATCGAATCTAGTCACGTTCCAGGACTCAGACACCGAGTCGGACGATGAGAGCGAGTACGACTCACCGGTAGATTGGGTGAACTGGATGCAAGGCGAAGCACCGGATTCCGAGGACGAGTTCGACAGCGAGGTCGAGCTGAACGCCTTCCCTGTCAGTCGACCTGACCGCGGCACGCGGACGGCGCGCAAGGAAGTCTTTGATGGAGTATACATGCCGCCGCGCACGCTCACCAAATCGTCGGGACCAGCCCGACACGACGATAAGGCGACGCACCAGCGACCGAGCCAGCGCGACAGGACAGCACGCTCCTCCACGGCGTCACGGATTCCTGGCGAGAAATTGGTACACCCGCGCAAGAAGGGAACTACGGCAGTACGTCAGCCATCCAGTGCAAAAGAAGCAGAAAGGGAGACGGTGGGGACGACTGAGGAAGGGGAGCCCGTACCCGCGCCGCCAGTACAACCCGTAATGCCCGACCCTGAGCCCGTCGCGACGCCGCAGGAAGCAGTCATTGAGGAGAACGAACCCGCCGCAACGCTACAGGAGGTGGAAGAGGCAGTTGAACCGCTGGAAGAAGAGGGAGAGGAACGGAGGCGTGTAGTCCCAATGGACACGCAACCAACGTTCCAGCCACGTCACGACAACGAGTTTCTGGAAGACGAGCCGCGTCAGCCTAGACAGCGCCCCACAGGCACGCAGAAGAAGAAGGAACGTATGGTGCAGGAGGTAGCTAAACGAGCAAGCATGCCGGCTGAGTCAGCAGCACGGAAAATGGCCGTCTCGAAGTCAGGTCCCCGTTCCTCGGAGATCTCACGTATTGTGGACCCTCGGAGCGTGTTGGGACAGGTCTTGAGCACACCCATTCAATTGGCGGTTGGCGACGTACTGGGCGTGTCGCGTGAATTGTCGAATCTGTTGGCAGAAAGTATTAAGCTCAAGAATGCCAAAACGCCGCTCACCGTGGCACGCGCAGCACTCCCTGGCACCCCACGCTACATCGCACGTGCTCCAGAGCCCCGTCCGGTATTCGCCAGGTCCTCGCTAATCGAGATACGCGTTCAAATTGAGGGCACGGACGTCGACGCAATAGTTGACACAGGCTCGCAGTTGAACATTGTCCGGCGAGACGTATGGGAAGACCTTGTAGGGAAGCCAGTGGACATCCGTCGCGCCACGCGTATGAACGACGTCAACGGAGGAGAAGGCGCGCTGCTGGGACTGGTGACGAACGTACAACTGCGATTCGGGGCAGTGGATGCGCCGGCCGACGTATATGTAGCGGAACATGTCCCGTTTATGCTGCTCCTCGGACGCCCTTGGCAGCTCCAGAACTTCGTTAGCATTGATGAACGCACACGGGGTACGTACCTCGTCTTCAAGGATCCACGCGACACCAGGAACGTGCGATATGAGGTACGCGTGGCCAAACGAAACGACATCGAGCAGGACGGCGAGAATGCGTCAGCATGGCTCGGCAAACGCAAAAGGAGCGACGCACCTGTTCTGAGCTCTGTCCTCATGACGGGGGCAGCCTCCATCGCCCTGAGCAATCCCGTTCATGGGCCTGTCGACTCGCCTACTCCGCGCTGCGACAGTGCGCATGTGTCAGGCGCAGAGCTCGAGGAGTGCCTGGAGGACGTGCCAGGAACGAACGAACGCGTGCAAGACGTGGACGTGGTGTCTGAAGACACGGACGAGGCACAGAGCGACGCTGAGCGGGAGGGTAACCGAGCGATCGCGGTCGAGCGCAGCAGTACCTACGATCAAGCAGACGAAATGTCAGCATGGAAAGGCACCCGAGAACAAGGCAACGCACCTGTGCCTAGCCCGTTTCCGCCAGCGACAGTCTCGTCAGGGAATAGAATTCGCTGGAAGCAAAGTGGAGGAAGTACAAAAGGGCGAGGAGGAAGTAAGAGAAGAGACAGAGACAATGACTGACGCGCCTCAGATAACTCAGACGACCGGCCCGTGGCCCGGCCGGCTCGCCTTGCCGCCTTGGTCTGTACCCGACATTGTCCTGTCTACCGACTTCGACGAGGACGCCCTCGATCATCTCGCCCATGCTGTCAATGCTTCCACCCACCATGTTGCTCACCACCGACCTGTGCTCCGTCGCATCAAGATTGAAGGCGCCGTAGTGGAACTGGGTTTTTCAGAAGACGAGAACGGTCATGTCTTTCGCGACATCGTGATCGTCGGTGCGTGCGACAGTGGCCAGGCCGTCGACGCTGATCGTCCCGGGGCCGGAGAAGACGGTCTCGAGGCGGATGTATTTGCCAGGATTTGCTACCGCACGCCCTTGAACAATCAGCCCGCTGGCGTAGTATCGCCCACGGCCTCCGAAGACGGCCAGTCCGAATACTACACGCCTCCTCCAGCCGTTTCCCCACTCCCTAACGATAATCCAGGAGGCAGTCACTCGCCCACGCCGCCCAGTTCAACAGGGCACGGATCTCCTACGGGTTACGTGGTACACGACGATGGTACAGTCTCGCCTCCTCACATCCAGCTCCCTGCAGAACCCGCGCATCCTGTTGACCCGGCCCCCGATTCCAATTCTCTCGACGATCTTGGCGTGCCGAAGTACCACACTACGCCCGCGAACACCGCCAATCGTCGGTTCGGCAACCTTGTGGGTCAGTTTAACACGTGTTTTCTGGACATAGACATCGAATGCGACTCGGACGCGCGGTACGAGATCATCGAGCTGTGCTGCAAGGACGTCAAGGAGGTCTTGGAGGATGCTAGCCGTCTTCAGACCGAAACGGACCACGTCATAGCGCTCGCGCGGGCGATGCACAATCGCGTCTGTTTCGCGCTCGATGTAGAACACCGTCGGCAGGTATTCGACGAGGAAGAAGCACAGCGGGCGGCTCTCGCAGAGGCAAGCGAGCTAGTCAACGACGACAAGTCTGCGTCGGACGAGCCTGTCGACGAGTCACTCGCCGTTGAAATCGCTGGGCTGCCGGACACCATCTTTCCTCGCCAGCATCACCCCGCTATCATCCATGCCATCGCCCAGAGCTTGCTGCCCGAGCGCCCATCTCTTCGTGCTATTCAAGCCTATCTTCAGGACATCCTCGCCCCACGCACGACCCCGTCGGCGGACGACCGAGAGGCCGCTGACCAGCTCCGCAGATACTACGTCTACCTCGACTATTTAATTCAACGACGACGGCTCACATCCACGCCAGACGCGCATGCCGCCATCGCTCAGCTCGACGCCGAGGTCGCGGAGAAAGGTATTGACGTCTCGAACCACGGACTCGACACGGGCGGCTCCCTTGCGACAGACGGAGACGTACGTTCACCAGGCGACACTGCATTGACTATTGATATTGAACGATTCGACCAGGCGTCTGCCAAGCGAGATTCATCGGTCAGAATCGCAGACAGTTCCGTCCCAGCGCCTGGAGACGTGGGAATCGGTCATGCAGGCTCACCGCCGAGCACCCGCTTTCACGACTCTGTCACCCGCGAAGCGACCTCGACGTTGGTCTCTCCCTCCAACTCCAACCCCGTTCCTTCCCCTCCGAATCCGCCCTCTCTCTTGATCATGCCGCCGTCAATCGACTCGCTCGAGAGCAACGAATGGCCGATAATAGAGGAGGAAGATCTTGCTCTTGGCTACCCCGACGAGCCGTCCCCTGGTAGCCACGCGCGCGACGAATATCCCGTACTGTCACTACCCAGCCCCCATGCCCCCGACGCTCATCTTTCCACTTCATCCATCGAGGCGCAGGCCGACAGCGACAGCATTCGTGAAGGCAGCACAATCGCTGAGTGCTCCGAGACGTCCATACCGAGCCTCATCGACGAGGACGACGACTGGAAACCTCGCCCCGCGCAGATGGCAGCTGGACTCAACGACCTCGCATTGGATGTGCGTATCATGGAACGGAACTTCGCGTACGGACGACTCACCTCCCTCCAGCAACGCAGCGCGTATCGTTCTCCTCTCGCCTATGACCGCCCTCCTTCGCCAGGCCCACCCCACACGTTAAGCTCGTTCGAGGTCGATCGTCGTAAGGAAGGACATGTCTTCTCACCCGTGAATCAGTACGGCAGAGTATCGACGAAGGGACTCCCGGGCGTATGGCAAGAACTCCACAGACTGTCGCGCCATGTCAGCGAGGACAAGCCGGCCCCCAGCGATCTCGGACCGCCGCCGCTTGAAGAAGTCGAAGAAGATGAACAGAGCGACGCAGAGGAGGAAGAGGACGAGGAGTCGGATGACGATGAAGATATGGAGGAGCATAGTGCCGATGAAGACGGGAGTGGAGAGGACGACCCTGACTACCAGCGCGCAGATGAACAGGCCGATAAGGACGATGACGACGCGTACGACCGTTCAAGAAGCCATGAGCGAACCTCCAGCCGTAGCTCGAAGCGCTCCCGTTCACGATCCCCGACGACGCGACGCTCATCTCGATCTCGGTCGCCCCCTGCATTCGTAGGTTTTGCGGGCTCCAAGCGTTATGGTGGAGCACCAGCGTCACTTGTCGGACCAGGAATGCCCGGACCTGAACCCGCATCACTGACAATAGAGAGGATCCACGGCAGCAGGGCCTGCGCGTATCCTACGCCACGCGCAACCATGGCCTGCGCGTCTCGTATGCCCGCCGCTCTAAAAGTGTTCCAGTTCGAGTCGCATCGCCACCAAAGCATCAGAATCACACGCGTCTGGCAACTGCAGACGAGCTGGCACGTCGCCCGGACAAGCTCCCTCGGCCAGTGACTATCAAGGAGGAGTCGGACAGCGGTTCCGACTTGGATCAGGACAACCACAATGCACGCAAGCTCAAAGTTCCCGAGCACGTTCAACGATCGCAATCCGAACCGAGCGCCGTCCCTACATCGCAGTCGACCCTCAACCCACTGGCTGTGCGCTTCGTCCCCGGAGGTATGCTCCCACGACCCGCCATCAACTTTGCTGCTCATATGGAGGCAAATTACCCGCTAGAACGACTACCAATCGAGCCGTTTTCTGCGCCAGCCCTGGCATCGCTGCACAGCGGCCGCATGGGCCCCGTTCTTCCGCAGCTCACTGATCCGACCATTCTTATCAGCGTCGTCATGGGCGTGTACACGCATTTTCGCGGCCGGACGCGCAACTTGGTTCTGTACGTCCGTCAAGCCATCCACGAGGTTTCATTCATTCGCACCGCCAAGACCATTGACGAGAGCCGCTACGCGTTGGGACGTCTCGACGCCATTTCTCAACGCCTCATCGACGTCGCTCGCGAACTCATCCATCTCCCCGTCGAGCCGGCTGAGGTGCCCGTCTCATTCGTCGCCCCGATGTATTGAAATGCATTATTTCGTCCTTCTGAGGCCACTCTCATGGAGACGGCCATCAGCCTGTTTCGGGCGCGCAACAACCCGGACATCTCCTCACTGCTCAATCAGTTTCTTCGCATTCGTTATGGAGACGACGTGCTCATCACGACTCTGGTTGGTTATGGCGCTCTGGACGGAACAGCATTCACAGAAGTGGTCCGCGACTACGACGAAGGGGTTCATCGCTCGGAGCGACTCGCACGCGCTCTCAACTTTGAGATTTGGCAGGAGCGGGCCTGAACGGGTGGTTCATATTTATTTCGTCATCGCTGACTCCTCTGCCTGCCAGCCGCTCATCGTCGAGTGTCTCATATACCCAGACTGTGCTCGATCCGTTCTCTCCATGCCCGCTCACTCGTTATTGAAGTTCCCCGCGTCCGACTCGTCATTCAAGTTCCCCGCGCAAGACCAATGGATCGTGTGCGTATCTCGAGTTTGTGCGACCACTCCAGCTCTAATCTCCACCGGGCTCGCAGATGATCTAGTGGCTGGTCTTGACGCTTTCCTTTCCATCTCGGCTCTGATTTTCAACGATCCACTGTACCACCATTCACCTTCGCCCATGCATTCGCGCATCGTTTGGTTACGTTCTCCCTCCTGTCCCGCGCCCCTTGAAATCCTGATATCCTCGCTGTGGTGGTTCTGGCACGATGTGGTAGAGTACACCGTCTGTTTACCATTTACTTGGGCTGCCAGCCAAGAACATTCGTCGATTATGTGTTTCGCTTGTAACTCTCGTGTTGGTGTCTCGAATGACGACGTTTCGAGCCCCTCTCTCTCTCTTTGTGATTGTCCCACCCATCAACTTCCAACCTGCCTCTTTCTGACCGACGTCTTGTCTCGTTCTGCTCAACCAACCCTTCCTGCAACATCAACAATACCGGATGAAGACATTGAAGAAGAAACGAACTGGTCAGACGAAGGGATTACTGAAGTGTACTTTGCCTTGCCATCTGGTGATGTATGCACGGCATATAAGCGCGTTGACCAGAAGGTGCGACCTGTCCCAGGAGCGTTTCCACAGGAGGCCCGTGTGGAACGTCGCATTCCAGAAGATCCATTGCTCTCACTGCCTCCCCTACCATTCAATCCCCCCGAATTTGTACCGACAGAGCGTATCTCGGAAGACGGAATGACACGCCTACAGATCAATTCCGAGGGGTTCTTGTTACCTGAAGAAGTAAAACTCTTCAAGCACATCATGGTGTTGAACGAGCAGTCGCTGGCCTTCGAAGATAATCAACGCGGGACAATCAAAGAGTCGTACATGACACCGTATATCATTCCTACCGTTCCGCACGAGCCATGGGTCCATCGTAATATTCCTATCCCGCCTGGAATCAAGATGAAGGTACTGGATTTACTGCGCGAGAAGATTCATGCCGGCGTATACGAACCCAGCCAGTCCAGCTATCGCTCACGATGGTTCTGCGTCGTCAAGAAGAACGGGAAGCTCCGAATTGTACACGACCTACAGCCGCTGAACAAGGTTACGATCAAAGACGCTGGATTGCCGCCTGTGCTTGACGATTTCGTAGAACCATTCGGAGGTCGACAATGCAGTACCGTGTTCGATTTGTTTTGGGGCTTCGACGCCAGGAAGATACACCCCGAATCCCGTGATCTCACCGCATTCCAGACACCCTTAGGACAGTTGCGCATCACATCGATTCCAATGGGATTCACCAACTCCCCCGCAGAGTTCCAGAATTGCATGGCGTTTATTCTCCAAGACGAGATCCCAGAATCGGCTAATATCTTCATCGACGATGTCGCTATCCGGGGGCCCGCGTCGCAGTACCTGGATGCCACAGGGCGGCCAGAGACCCTAGCAGAGAATGGCGGAATCAGACGATTCATTTGGGAGCATGCCGTAGACGTCCATAGAATCATGCACCGCATCAAATGTGCCGGAGGAACATTCAATCCGTCAAAAGCGCAAGTCTGCGCCCCCAAAGTGTCCATTCTAGGCCAGATGTGTTCAGCCGAAGGTTGAACTCCGGATGACAAGAAGGTAGACAAGATTCTCACATGGCCAGACCTGACCAACCCAACGGAAGTGCGTGGATTCCTTGGTCTATGTGGCACTGTGCGAATCTGGATCCCCAACTACTCCCTGGAGGCACGACCGTTAACAGAGCTGACTCGTAAGAACGAGGAGTTTGTGTGGGACGCGCGTCGCAAGGCAGCTTTTGAGCACTTGAAGAAGCTTATCACAACATCTCCGGCCCTTCGTGCGATCGATTACACGTCCCCCAATCCGGTCATCCTCTCAGTTGACACCAGCTACATTGCTACTGGCTTCATCTTGTCTCAGCTAGACGAAGAAGGTCTACGGCGCCCAGCGCGATACGGTTCCTTGCCTATGGGAGACGTCGAGAGCCGGTACTCGCAACCGAAATTGGAACTCTATGGTCTTTATCGAGCGCTACGCCACTATGCGCTACACATTATTGGTGTTACCAATTTCTACGTGGAAGTCGATGCACAGTACATCAAGGGAATGCTCAAGGCCCCGATCTGCAGCCTAGCGCCTCCATCAATCGGTGGATCCAGGGGATATTGATGTACGACTTCACTCTGGTACACGTGCCGGGCGTTCGCTTCAAAGGACCGGACGGGCTGTCACGAAAAGCCTTGTCTCCCAATGAGAAGGTGGTTCCTGATGACGATTCTTGGCTAGACGATATTGCCTTGTACGTAATCAACGGTGACCGCAATTTCCCTCCTCGTTCGACAAAACATTCGCAGCATGTGTTCCCGGCGATCACCACCGGCGGTCGTGACCTCAGCACAAGATACGGCGTTACTTGAAATTGGTACCTTTCTAGCAACCTCAGAGTTTCCATCGCACGTGCAGACGCCCAAGGACATTCAACGTTTTCTTGCGCACGCCGCACAGTATATGCTCAGGGACAGCGTCCTCTTCCGTCGGAACGGAAACCTAATTCCCCTGAAGGTAATATTCGATCCTGGGCAGCGACGTGCGATCTTGATCAATGCACATGAAGATCTCGGCCACCGAGGCGAGCGCGCGGTATTTGAAATGTTGAGGCTGCGCTTCTTCTGGCCACATATGGGTGCCGATGTTCGTCACCACGTGGCATCCTGCCATGAATGTCAACTTCGCAAGACCCTGAAGGGGCGTATCCCGATTACTGTATCCACCCCCGCCACGCTCTGGACCAAGATATACGTGGACGTCATGTACATGCCCAAGGTCCGCGGCTACCGATACATTGTTGCGGCTCGAGACGACTTGTCCCGCGTATCCGAAGGACGGGCGTTGCGCCACGCCGATGCCAAATCACTAGCTAGCTTTTTCTGGGAGCAGATATATTGCCGCTACGGTGTTGTCGGTCGAGTAGTGACAGATAATGGTCCGAGGTTCAAGGCGCGTTCACCTTACTCCTGGAACGCATGGGTATCCCGCATGTTCGTGTTTCACCCTACAACGCTCAGGCTAATGGCGTTGTGGAGCGTGGACACTTCATCATCCGCGAAGCGATTGTCAAAGCATGCGAGGGCAAAATGAGTGCATGGCCAAGCAAGGTCCCCGTTGCTTTCTTTGCCGACAAGATCACCATCAGCCGATCAACGGGATTTTCACCTTACTACCTGCTCCACGGCGTTCATCCTGTCCTTCCATTCGATCTGACCGAAGCCACCTTCATGGTGAACGGTTTCCGTGCAAATCTCTCTTCGCAAGATCTGCTAGCCTTGCGGATCCGTCAGCTGGAGAAGCGCCCGGAAGACGTGGCACGGGCAGCCGACATGCTTGCCAAATACCGTTTCACCTCCAAGGAAAAGTTTGAACGGCGGTTTCACTCGCGAATTCGTATTGAAGCCTTTGCGCCTGACGATTTGGTATTGTTGCGTAACTCGGAAGTGGAGAAGTCGCTGAATAAGAAAGCAAAACCACGCTATCTGGGGCCGTATATGGTGCACCGCCGGACGCAAGCAGGTTCATATATTCTGCAAGAGCTGGACGGTACCTTTTCTCGGATCAAGGCAGGAGCGGCTCGTGTAATTCCCTATATAGCACGGGATGTCAAGCGTCTCCGGAGTATGGCTGAAGCACGGCTGGAAGATTCATCTAGTTCCTCATCCAGCGACTCAAGCGAATAGCCGGTGCCTTCAGAAGCGACCATCAAACGGGGACGTTTGCATTCAAGTCCCCGCGGATGTCGCGCATCGACATGGTTTGAGGGATTTCCCTCCGTAATCAAGCAAGATCCAATCGAGATCGTATTCGACGATAGCCGACTGAACTACACAACTTTGCCATGAATTCAAACGCCTGTGCTGTCCATCCCCGTTCCCCACATTCCTTTGTTTCAACCAATTCTTTGCACTTTTGCTTCTCGCTCTGCTTCACCCTCATTATGCCCTTCTCTCTGTTATCCAGTGTTTGGGGAGCGGTCGACCACCTTCGCGCCGCTACAGCACGTCTCAGCCGAGCTACAACCGGTGCCAGTATGTGCGATCACGCGCAGGAGCTCTAACAACGCTAATCACGAGGTCCACGATGTTTCGCAGCGTATGCGGCATTGCCCGACGAGGAGCTGCAGCGTTCCCGTGAAGAGGTCGAGCAGGAAGAACTGGAGACCCAACAGTATTCGCTGGCGGAGTTCTTCTCGCTAGAACCGCGTCCGTCAATTACCCAACATCTCGCATCGTCACTTTGGAGCGACGCCCTTGCAGGACGGCTCAGCCCCTTGCCCGACTCCAAACCTACCGGACTGTTCACCTTTGCGTCAGAACCCTTTGAGGCCCCGTTTCTCAGCTCACTGCCATTCCTTCGTCCGGAACTCGACATTGCTTCCCCCCGTCGTCGCCTGTGGTGCGGAGAGGTCAGCGGACCGTCAAAACTGGACGGAGAGCATCTTCACGTGCGGTTTGTCTACGGTGGGATCACGCAGTTCGCGCGCGTCATGCATTACTTCGGCCAGGACGATCAGTGCGCTGTATTTGCGGCAACTCTGGCGCGCGCACCTCATACCTCCCCCTACATTCGTCCCCGTTATGTCTTCCTCGAGGTCCCGCTGGCACAATGTGAACTGACCGCACTCCCCGACGAAATCATCTTCGCCCCCATCATCAACATATCCGACTCGGATAGCGATACCATTGATCCACACGATGTCATCCTCGAACGACCCGACATCCTCGATCCTTCCTTTCCTGGCCCCTCTATTTGCGATCCCGAACCACTCGTCGTCGATGCATTAGTGGATCTGTTCCGCGGCCTGGAAGATCCCCGCGGCGAGTTTGATAGTCCAGTCGCACACAATGCTGCGGCGTTTGGACGGTCAAACCTGCCGGGCGGCCTGAACCTGGGCGACGAGCTGAGAGACCACCGCATAGAGGTGATGGAGACGAAGACGAGGGTGGACGAAGACGGGTGCGCGTGGAGCTGCTACAGTCATCGATGGGTAAAGCTTAGGAGCGGGACAGACGTTTATCGGCGACTTTGATTCAGATAGCTAAACGGTCACATGAACGGGTTCTTGAGCTTCCCTTTTTGCTTACTCAGTTTGGTGTATTATTCCTGATTTAATATCCTTATGATTTCCCTCTGCTATATGTTTATTTCACTATATGCTACTTGTGATTCTCTGGTATTCCTTTCTTTTCCTTTAAGTTCTATTCTATTCTATTCTGTTCCATTCTATTCCATTCAATTCCATTCCATTCCATTCCATTCCATTCCATTCCATTCCATTCCATTCCAGTTTTGACTCTTCATTCCAGTTTTGACTCTTCATTCCAGTTTTGACTCTTCATTCCATTCTGACCCTTCATTCTTATGTCTCTCTTGAATATTGATATCCTACTTAGGCAGAAAACTCCCACAGGAGAAAAGGTATAAATACCTGACCTCTGGGCTAATGCAACAAGACTCTTTTCCCCCATCAGAACTGGAATTCTCTGTCCCTCAAGAAGTTCTCACCTGAAGTAAGTGTTATTTGAAGCCTCCTGGACGTCAACTATCTGCTTTACGTGTACTCTCGTGCTTATCTCTCTCATCGTCGTATCTGTTATAACTCTCGTAGTCGCCGTTAGTCTCAGCATACCCTTGTCTAGTCGATCTCTGCTTGTGCGCGCGCATAGTGTTTCTCGTCATATTATTCGTTGTCACTCGTCTCGCAGTGCCTAGATATCGTGCGGTCCTCACGGCAGGATTAGTACGCACCCTGATCTAGCGCTGGGCCTGTGTCTGGACATATATTCTCGTCGTCATCGCCGCTTGCGTCAAGTTCACGTTCGTCTCGCCCTTCGTATCTGTGATTCACCCGTCTCCGTCGTCGTTTCGCATACGTACGTTCACCATCGCATATCACCATCGGGTATCCTCCCTCTCCGTTTTGCTGTCGTTCGTTGGTTATACTCTGCCGATCATCGCCGTGTAGAGTACCGTCAATTGTACTCTGCATTTCTGTACTTTCGACCGAATAATACCCGCTTCATACGCATCGCACGGGCCACCCGACGGACCTCTCACATCCAACTTTATCTCTCTTTCCTTGAATCCCGGATTCCTCGGCCCGATCCTTCCCAGGTACATTTTGGCGACGTAAGTGCGGACCACAGGAAGAACCCATCGCACAACGAACGACTAGGTAACTCTGGGAATATAGAAAACCCGAGAGCCTAGGGCGAGAACTCTCATCGCCACTTGTGTTGCATTCCGCACCACGGTACTTTGAACATCCTCCCGCCGCGACAACACTGGAGCCCACCGCGAGGGGTTCTTTTTCCTTGGCCAGTCGCGTACCTCTGGATCTTCCCCATAATCGTCCCGACCAATCGTACCCACCCAATCGTTTTTATACCCCTATGACTCAAACGTCAGAACAGAACACCGGTTCATCGTCTGGAACATTCGGTCAGCCTCTGAATGTTCCTTCCAATTCACCTCACGCACCGCCTTCGCCACCACCTCCGCCTCCGCCACCTCCGCCTGGACCATATGCTATACCTGTTCCCGGAGGAGCAGCCGGACGCTACAATCCGTCGATGTTGTCCATGCCTCTCCCTGGTACCAAGCACGCACCCCCAAAATTTCGAGGAGATTACTCGGAGGTCGCTCGATTCATTTGGCTATATGAACGCCTTTGTGCCGAGCATAACGTCACCCGAGACGAGGAGCGTTGCCGCGGGATCGTTCAATATTGCTCTCGCAGCGTGCGTGAGTTCATCGAGGCGCTGCGCAGTTACACGACGCCCAATTGGTTGTTGCTCAAACGCGATCTTGAAAGCTATTACGACGCAGCCAGATACGAGGAACGGTACCAGAAGAAGGATCTTGTTGCACTAGTCAAGAAGACCCGCAGCAAGAAGATGAGCAACTTACGCGCATGGAAGCGCTACACGCGCGAGTTCATCAAGATCGCTGGCTGGTTGCGGCGTGAGAATCGTCTCACCGAACAAGAGCTCAACATCCACTTCTGGTCAGGGATTGGACGACGCCTACGCAAGCGTGTTGAGGATCGGCTGGTTGCGTCGGACCCTCTGTACGATCGACGCGAACCGTTCACTATGGACAACATCAATTTGATGGCAGAAGGAATCCTGCAGCGTGGGAAGTTCGACGAAGAGTTAGAGGATTCAGAAGAGTCATATGATTCCGATTACTCTGGCAAATCAGATTCCGAGTCCGAGCCGTCTAGTTCTGATGAAGAACGTTCCCGCAAGAGCAAGAAGAAGTCCAAGAAGAAGGCCACTAAGACCAAGACCGTACGGTTCGAGACAGAGGAGACGAAGACGCCCCGGAAGACGCGATCAAACTCGAAGACAGCCAAGGATGACGGCGAGACAGTGGCGGGTATGATCCAGCAGTTACGTTCCATGCACCTCCGAGACGACCGCTATCCGTTACTGTACTATCAAGCCCTCAAGCTCGACAGCGATATTGCATCCGTGGTCGCCGCTCCGGACCTGGCTCCAACCCCGCCCGCGCAAGTCTTCATTAGCCCGCCTCCAGCGCAGTACAATCAGCCCGCAACCAATCGTACTCGTTCTGCGGTCGGACCAGCGCTCCGATTACTTCTTGACTAGTGCAACAAGATCCTTCTTCTGGTACCGTTCCTCGTATCTGGCTGCGTCGTAATAGCTTTCAAGATCGCGTTTGAGCAACAACCAATTGGGCGTCGTGTAACTGCGCAGCGCCTCGATGAACTCACGCACGCTGCGAGAGCAATATTGAACGATCCCGCGGCAACGCTCCTCGTCTCGGGTGACGTTATGCTCGGCACAAAGGCGTTCATATAGCCAAATGAATCGAGCGACCTCCGAGTAATCTCCTCGAAATTTTGGGGGTGCGTGCTTGGTACCAGGGAGAGGCATGGACAACATCGACGGATTGTAGCGTCCGGCTGCTCCTCCGGGAACAGGTATAGCATATGGTCCAGGCGGAGGTGGCGGAGGCGGAGGTGGTGGCGAAGGCGGTGCGTGAGGTGAATTGGAAGGAACATTCAGAGGCTGACCGAATGTTCCAGACGATGAACCGGTGTTCTGTTCTGACGTTTGAGTCATAGGGGTATAAAAACGATTGGGTGGGTACGATTGGTCGGGACGATTATGGGGAAGATCCAGAGGTACGCGACTGGCCAAGGAAAAAGAACCCCTCGCGGTGGGCTCCAGTGTTGTCGCGGCGGGAGGATGTTCAAAGTACCGTGGTGCGGAATGCAACACAAGTGGCGATGAGAGTTCTCGCCCTAGGCTCTCGGGTTTTCTATATTCCCAGAGTTACCTAGTCGTTCGTTGTGCGATGGGTTCTTCCTGTGGTCCGCACTTACGTCGCCAAAATGTACCTGGGAAGGATCGGGCCGAGGAATCCGGGATTCAAGGAAAGAGAGATAAAGTTGGATGTGAGAGGTCCGTCGGGTGGCCCGTGCGATGCGTATGAAGCGGGTATTATTCGGTCGAAAGTACAGAAATGCAGAGTACAATTGACGGTACTCTACACGGCGATGATCGGCAGAGTATAACCAACGAACGACAGCAAAACGGAGAGGGAGGATACCCGATGGTGATATGCGATGGTGAACGTACGTATGCGAAACGACGACAGAGACGGGTGAATCACAGATACGAAGGGCGAGACGAACGTGAACTTGACGCAAGCGGCGATGACGACGAGAATATATGTCCAGACACAGGCCCAGCGCTAGATCAGGGTGCGTACTAATCCTGCCGTGAGGACCGCACGATATCTAGGCACTGCGAGACGAGTGACAACGAATAATATGACGAGAAACACTATGCGCGCGCACAAGCAGAGATCGACTAGACAAGGGTATGCTGAGACTAACGGCGACTACGAGAGTTATAACAGATACGACGATGAGAGAGATAAGCACGAGAGTACACGTAAAGCAGATAGTTGACGTCCAGGAGGCTTCAAATAACACTTACTTCAGGTGAGAACTTCTTGAGGGACAGAGAATTCCAGTTCTGATGGGGGAAAAGAGTCTTGTTGCATTAGCCCAGAGGTCAGGTATTTATACCTTTTCTCCTGTGGGAGTTTTCTGCCTAAGTAGGATATCAATATTCAAGAGAGACATAAGAATGAAGGGTCAGAATGGAATGAAGAGTCAAAACTGGAATGAAGAGTCAAAACTGGAATGAAGAGTCAAAACTGGAATGGAATGGAATGGAATGGAATTGAATGGAATAGAATGGAACAGAATAGAATAGAATAGAACTTAAAGGAAAAGAAAGGAATACCAGAGAATCACAAGTAGCATATAGTGAAATAAACATATAGCAGAGGGAAATCATAAGGATATTAAATCAGGAATAATACACCAAACTGAGTAAGCAAAAAGGGAAGCTCAAGAACCCGTTCATGTGACCGTTTAGCTATCTGAATCAAAGTCGCCGATAAACGTCTGTCCCGCTCCTAAGCTTTACCCATCGATGACTGTAGCAGCTCCACGCGCACCCGTCTTCGTCCACCCTCGTCTTCGTCTCCATCACCTCTATGCGGTGGTCTCTCAGCTCGTCGCCCAGGTTCAGGCCGCCCGGCAGGTTTGACCGTCCAAACGCCGCAGCATTGTGTGCGACTGGACTATCAAACTCGCCGCGGGGATCTTCCAGGCCGCGGAACAGATCCACTAATGCATCGACGACGAGTGGTTCGGGATCGCAAATAGAGGGGCCAGGAAAGGAAGGATCGAGGATGTCGGGTCGTTCGAGGATGACATCGTGTGGATCAATGGTATCGCTATCCGAGTCGGATATGTTGATGATGGGGGCGAAGATGATTTCGTCGGGGAGTGCGGTCAGTTCACATTGTGCCAGCGGGACCTCGAGGAAGACATAACGGGGACGAATGTAGGGGGAGGTATGAGGTGCGCGCGCCAGAGTTGCCGCAAATACAGCGCACTGATCGTCCTGGCCGAAGTAATGCATGACGCGCGCGAACTGCGTGATCCCACCGTAGACAAACCGCACGTGAAGATGCTCTCCGTCCAGTTTTGACGGTCCGCTGACCTCTCCGCACCACAGGCGACGACGGGGGGAAGCAATGTCGAGTTCCGGACGAAGGAATGGCAGTGAGCTGAGAAACGGGGCCTCAAAGGGTTCTGACGCAAAGGTGAACAGTCCGGTAGGTTTGGAGTCGGGCAAGGGGCTGAGCCGTCCTGCAAGGGCGTCGCTCCAAAGTGACGATGCGAGATGTTGGGTAATTGACGGACGCGGTTCTAGCGAGAAGAACTCCGCCAGCGAATACTGTTGGGTCTCCAGTTCTTCCTGCTCGACCTCTTCACGGGAACGCTGCAGCTCCTCGTCGGGCAATGCCGCATACGCTGCGAAACATCGTGGACCTCGTGATTAGCGTTGTTAGAGCTCCTGCGCGTGATCGCACATACTGGCACCGGTTGTAGCTCGGCTGAGACGTGCTGTAGCGGCGCGAAGGTGGTCGACCGCTCCCCAAACACTGGATAACAGAGAGAAGGGCATAATGAGGGTGAAGCAGAGCGAGAAGCAAAAGTGCAAAGAATTGGTTGAAACAAAGGAATGTGGGGAACGGGGATGGACAGCACAGGCGTTTGAATTCATGGCAAAGTTGTGTAGTTCAGTCGGCTATCGTCGAATACGATCTCGATTGGATCTTGCTTGATTACGGAGGGAAATCCCTCAAACCATGTCGATGCGCGACATCCGCGGGGAACTTGAATGCAAACGTCCCCGTTTGATGGTCGCTTCTGAAGGCACCGGCTATTCGCTTGAGTCGCTGGATGAGGAACTAGATGAATCTTCCAGCCGTGCTTCAGCCATACTCCGGAGACGCTTGACATCCCGTGCTATATAGGGAATTACACGAGCCGCTCCTGCCTTGATCCGAGAAAAGGTACCGTCCAGCTCTTGCAGAATATATGAACCTGCTTGCGTCCGGCGGTGCACCATATACGGCCCCAGATAGCGTGGTTTTGCTTTCTTATTCAGCGACTTCTCCACTTCCGAGTTACGCAACAATACCAAATCGTCAGGCGCAAAGGCTTCAATACGAATTCGCGAGTGAAACCGCCGTTCAAACTTTTCCTTGGAGGTGAAACGGTATTTGGCAAGCATGTCGGCTGCCCGTGCCACGTCTTCCGGGCGCTTCTCCAGCTGACGGATCCGCAAGGCTAGCAGATCTTGCGAAGAGAGATTTGCACGGAAACCGTTCACCATGAAGGTGGCTTCGGTCAGATCGAATGGAAGGACAGGATGAACGCCGTGGAGCAGGTAGTAAGGTGAAAATCCCGTTGATCGGCTGATGGTGATCTTGTCGGCAAAGAAAGCAACGGGGACCTTGCTTGGCCATGCACTCATTTTGCCCTCGCATGCTTTGACAATCGCTTCGCGGATGATGAAGTGTCCACGCTCCACAACGCCATTAGCCTGAGCGTTGTAGGGTGAAACACGAACATGCGGGATACCCATGCGTTCCAGGAGTAAGGTGAACGCGCCTTGAACCTCGGGACCATTATCTGTCACTACTCGACCGACAACACCGTAGCGGCAATATATCTGCTCCCA
Organism: Auriscalpium vulgare; assembly: GCA_019915015.1. Classification (NCBI taxonomy): domain Eukaryota; kingdom Fungi; phylum Basidiomycota; class Agaricomycetes; order Russulales; family Auriscalpiaceae; genus Auriscalpium; species Auriscalpium vulgare. Next base: position 740,941 of record JAHBBC010000018.1, read on the forward strand.
GAAAAAGCTAGCTAGTGATTTGGCATCGGCGTGGCGCAACGCCCGTCCTTCGGATACGCGGGACAAGTCGTCTCGAGCCGCAACAATGTATCGGTAGCCGCGGACCTTGGGCATGTACATGACGTCCACGTATATCTTGGTCCAGAGCGTGGCGGGGGTGGATACAGTAATCGGGATACGCCCCTTCAGGGTCTTGCGAAGTTGACATTCATGGCAGGATGCCACGTGGTGACGAACATCGGCACCCATATGTGGCCAGAAGAAGCGCAGCCTCAACATTTCAAATACCGCGCGCTCGCCTCGGTGGCCGAGATCTTCATGTGCATTGATCAAGATCGCACGTCGCTGCCCAGGATCGAATATTACCTTCAGGGGAATTAGGTTTCCGTTCCGACGGAAGAGGACGCTGTCCCTGAGCATATACTGTGCGGCGTGCGCAAGAAAACGTTGAATGTCCTTGGGCGTCTGCACGTGCGATGGAAACTCTGAGGTTGCTAGAAAGGTACCAATTTCAAGTAACGCCGTATCTTGTGCTGAGGTCACGACCGCCGGTGGTGATCGCCGGGAACACATGCTGCGAATGTTTTGTCGAACGAGGAGGGAAATTGCGGTCACCGTTGATTACGTACAAGGCAATATCGTCTAGCCAAGAATCGTCATCAGGAACCACCTTCTCATTGGGAGACAAGGCTTTTCGTGACAGCCCGTCCGGTCCTTTGAAGCGAACGCCCGGCACGTGTACCAGAGTGAAGTCGTACATCAATATCCCCTGGATCCACCGATTGATGGAGGCGCTAGGCTGCAGATCGGGGGCCTTGAGCATTCCCTTGATGTACTGTGCATCGACTTCCACGTAGAAATTGGTAACACCAATAATGTGTAGCGCATAGTGGCGTAGCGCTCGATAAAGACCATAGAGTTCCAATTTCGGTTGCGAGTACCGGCTCTCGACGTCTCCCATAGGCAAGGAACCGTATCGCGCTGGGCGCCGTAGACCTTCTTCGTCTAGCTGAGACAAGATGAAGCCAGTAGCAATGTAGCTGGTGTCAACTGAGAGGATGACCGGATTGGGGGACGTGTAATCGATCGCACGAAGGGCCGGAGATGTTGTGATAAGCTTCTTCAAGTGCTCAAAAGCTGCCTTGCGACGCGCGTCCCACACAAACTCCTCGTTCTTACGAGTCAGCTCTGTTAACGGTCGTGCCTCCAGGGAGTAGTTGGGGATCCAGATTCGCACAGTGCCACATAGACCAAGGAATCCACGCACTTCCGTTGGGTTGGTCAGGTCTGGCCATGTGAGAATCTTGTCTACCTTCTTGTCATCCGGAGTTCAACCTTCGGCTGAACACATCTGGCCTAGAATGGACACTTTGGGGGCGCAGACTTGCGCTTTTGACGGATTGAATGTTCCTCCGGCACATTTGATGCGGTGCATGATTCTATGGACGTCTACGGCATGCTCCCAAATGAATCGTCTGATTCCGCCATTCTCTGCTAGGGTCTCTGGCCGCCCTGTGGCATCCAGGTACTGCGACGCGGGCCCCCGGATAGCGACATCGTCGATGAAGATATTAGCCGATTCTGGGATCTCGTCTTGGAGAATAAACGCCATGCAATTCTGGAACTCTGCGGGGGAGTTGGTGAATCCCATTGGAATCGATGTGATGCGCAACTGTCCTAAGGGTGTCTGGAATGCGGTGAGATCACGGGATTCGGGGTGTATCTTCCTGGCGTCGAAGCCCCAAAACAAATCGAACACGGTACTGCATTGTCGACCTCCGAATGGTTCTACGAAATCGTCAAGCACAGGCGGCAATCCAGCGTCTTTGATCGTAACCTTGTTCAGCGGCTGTAGGTCGTGTACAATTCGGAGCTTCCCGTTCTTCTTGACGACGCAGAACCATCGTGAGCGATAGCTGGACTGGCTGGGTTCGTATACGCCGGCATGAATCTTCTCGCGCAGTAAATCCAGTACCTTCATCTTGATTCCAGGCGGGATAGGAATATTACGATGGACCCATGGCTCGTGCGGAACGGTAGGAATGATATACGGTGTCATGTACGACTCTTTGATTGTCCCGCGTTGATTATCTTCGAAGGCCAGCGACTGCTCGTTCAACACCATGATGTGCTTGAAGAGTTTTACTTCTTCAGGTAACAAGAACCCCTCGGAATTGATCTGTAGGCGTGTCATTCCGTCTTCCGAGATACGCTCTGTCGGTACAAATTCGGGGGGATTGAATGGTAGGGGAGGCAGTGAGAGCAATGGATCTTCTGGAATGCGACGTTCCACACGGGCCTCCTGTGGAAACGCTCCTGGGACAGGTCGCACCTTCTGGTCAACGCGCTTATATGCCGTGCATACATCACCAGATGGCAAGGCAAAGTACACTTCAGTAATCCCTTCGTCTGACCAGTTCGTTTCTTCTTCAATGTCTTCATCCGGTATTGTTGATGTTGCAGGAAGGGTTGGTTGAGCAGAACGAGACAAGACGTCGGTCAGAAAGAGGCAGGTTGGAAGTTGATGGGTGGGACAATCACAAAGAGAGAGAGAGGGGCTCGAAACGTCGTCATTCGAGACACCAACACGAGAGTTACAAGCGAAACACATAATCGACGAATGTTCTTGGCTGGCAGCCCAAGTAAATGGTAAACAGACGGTGTACTCTACCACATCGTGCCAGAACCACCACAGCGAGGATATCAGGATTTCAAGGGGCGCGGGACAGGAGGGAGAACGTAACCAAACGATGCGCGAATGCATGGGCGAAGGTGAATGGTGGTACAGTGGATCGTTGAAAATCAGAGCCGAGATGGAAAGGAAAGCGTCAAGACCAGCCACTAGATCATCTGCGAGCCCGGTGGAGATTAGAGCTGGAGTGGTCGCACAAACTCGAGATACGCACACGATCCATTGGTCTTGCGCGGGGAACTTGAATGACGAGTCGGACGCGGGGAACTTCAATAACGAGTGAGCGGGCATGGAGAGAACGGATCGAGCACAGTCTGGGTATATGAGACACTCGACGATGAGCGGCTGGCAGGCAGAGGAGTCAGCGATGACGAAATAAATATGAACCACCCGTTCAGGCCCGCTCCTGCCAAATCTCAAAGTTGAGAGCGCGTGCGAGTCGCTCCGAGCGATGAACCCCTTCGTCGTAGTCGCGGACCACTTCTGTGAATGCTGTTCCGTCCAGAGCGCCATAACCAACCAGAGTCGTGATGAGCACGTCGTCTCCATAACGAATGCGAAGAAACTGATTGAGCAGTGAGGAGATGTCCGGGTTGTTGCGCGCCCGAAACAGGCTGATGGCCGTCTCCATGAGAGTGGCCTCAGAAGGACGAAATAATGCATTTCAATACATCGGGGCGACGAAGGAGACGGGCACCTCAGCCGGCTCGACGGGGAGATGGATGAGTTCGCGAGCGACGTCGATGAGGCGTTGAGAAATGGCGTCGAGACGTCCCAACGCGTAGCGGCTCTCGTCAATGGTCTTGGCGGTGCGAATGAATGAAACCTCGTGGATGGCTTGACGGACGTACAGAACCAAGTTGCGCGTCCGGCCGCGAAAATGCGTGTACACGCCCATGACGACGCTGATAAGAATGGTCGGATCAGTGAGCTGCGGAAGAACGGGGCCCATGCGGCCGCTGTGCAGCGATGCCAGGGCTGGCGCAGAAAACGGCTCGATTGGTAGTCGTTCTAGCGGGTAATTTGCCTCCATATGAGCAGCAAAGTTGATGGCGGGTCGTGGGAGCATACCTCCGGGGACGAAGCGCACAGCCAGTGGGTTGAGGGTCGACTGCGATGTAGGGACGGCGCTCGGTTCGGATTGCGATCGTTGAACGTGCTCGGGAACTTTGAGCTTGCGTGCATTGTGGTTGTCCTGATCCAAGTCGGAACCGCTGTCCGACTCCTCCTTGATAGTCACTGGCCGAGGGAGCTTGTCCGGGCGACGTGCCAGCTCGTCTGCAGTTGCCAGACGCGTGTGATTCTGATGCTTTGGTGGCGATGCGACTCGAACTGGAACACTTTTAGAGCGGCGGGCATACGAGACGCGCAGGCCATGGTTGCGCGTGGCGTAGGATACGCGCAGGCCCTGCTGCCGTGGATCCTCTCTATTGTCAGTGATGCGGGGTTCAGGTCCGGGCATTCCTGGTCCGACAAGTGACGCTGGTGCTCCACCATAACGCTTGGAGCCCGCAAAACCTACGAATGCAGGGGGCGACCGAGATCGAGATGAGCGTCGCGTCGTCGGGGATCGTGAACGGGAGCGCTTCGAGCTACGGCTGGAGGTTCGCTCATGGCTTCTTGAACGGTCGTACGCGTCGTCATCGTCCTTATCGGCCTGTTCATCTGCGCGCTGGTAGTCAGGGTCGTCCTCTCCACTCCCGTCTTCATCGGCACTATGCTCCTCCATATCTTCATCGTCATCCGACTCCTCGTCCTCTTCCTCCTCTGCGTCGCTCTGTTCATCTTCTTCGACTTCTTCAAGCGGCGGCGGTCCGAGATCGCTGGGGGCCGGCTTGTCCTCGCTGACATGGCGCGACAGTCTGTGGAGTTCTTGCCATACGCCCGGGAGTCCCTTCGTCGATACTCTGCCGTACTGATTCACGGGTGAGAAGACATGTCCTTCCTTACGACGATCGACCTCGAACGAGCTTAACGTGTGGGGTGGGCCTGGCGAAGGAGGGCGGTCATAGGCGAGAGGAGAACGATACGCGCTGCGTTGCTGGAGGGAGGTGAGTCGTCCGTACGCGAAGTTCCGTTCCATGATACGCACATCCAATGCGAGGTCGTTGAGTCCAGCTGCCATCTGCGCGGGGCGAGGTTTCCAGTCGTCGTCCTCGTCGATGAGGCTCGGTATGGACGTCTCGGAGCACTCAGCGATTGTGCTGCCTTCACGAATGCTGTCGCTGTCGGCCTGCGCCTCGATGGATGAAGTGGAAAGATGAGCGTCGGGGGCATGGGGGCTGGGTAGTGACAGTACGGGATATTCGTCGCGCGCGTGGCTACCAGGGGACGGCTCGTCGGGGTAGCCAAGAGCAAGATCTTCCTCCTCTATTATCGGCCATTCGTTGCTCTCGAGCGAGTCGATTGACGGCGGCATGATCAAGAGAGAGGGCGGATTCGGAGGGGAAGGAACGGGGTTGGAGTTGGAGGGAGAGACCAACGTCGAGGTCGCTTCGCGGGTGACAGAGTCGTGAAAGCGGGTGCTCGGCGGTGAGCCTGCATGACCGATTCCCACGTCTCCAGGCGCTGGGACGGAACTGTCTGCGATTCTGACCGATGAATCTCGCTTGGCAGACGCCTGGTCGAATCGTTCAATATCAATAGTCAATGCAGTGTCGCCTGGTGAACGTACGTCTCCGTCTGTCGCAAGGGAGCCGCCCGTGTCGAGTCCGTGGTTCGAGACGTCAATACCTTTCTCCGCGACCTCGGCGTCGAGCTGAGCGATGGCGGCATGCGCGTCTGGCGTGGATGTGAGCCGTCGTCGTTGAATTAAATAGTCGAGGTAGACGTAGTATCTGCGGAGCTGGTCAGCGGCCTCTCGGTCGTCCGCCGACGGGGTCGTGCGTGGGGCGAGGATGTCCTGAAGATAGGCTTGAATAGCACGAAGAGATGGGCGCTCGGGCAGCAAGCTCTGGGCGATGGCATGGATGATAGCGGGGTGATGCTGGCGAGGAAAGATGGTGTCCGGCAGCCCAGCGATTTCAACGGCAAGTGACTCGTCGACAGGCTCGTCCGACGCAGACTTGTCGTCGTTGACTAGCTCGCTTGCCTCTGCGAGAGCCGCCCGCTGTGCTTCTTCCTCGTCGAATACCTGCCGACGGTGTTCTACATCGAGCGCGAAACAGACGCGATTGTGCATCGCCCGCGCGAGCGCTATGACGTGGTCCGTTTCGGTCTGAAGACGGCTAGCATCCTCCAAGACCTCCTTGACGTCCTTGCAGCACAGCTCGATGATCTCGTACCGCGCGTCCGAGTCGCATTCGATGTCTATGTCCAGAAAACACGTGTTAAACTGACCCACAAGGTTGCCGAACCGACGATTGGCGGTGTTCGCGGGCGTAGTGTGGTACTTCGGCACGCCAAGATCGTCGAGAGAATTGGAATCGGGGGCCGGGTCAACAGGATGCGCGGGTTCTGCAGGGAGCTGGATGTGAGGAGGCGAGACTGTACCATCGTCGTGTACCACGTAACCCGTAGGAGATCCGTGCCCTGTTGAACTGGGCGGCGTGGGCGAGTGACTGCCTCCTGGATTATCGTTAGGGAGTGGGGAAACGGCTGGAGGAGGCGTGTAGTATTCGGACTGGCCGTCTTCGGAGGCCGTGGGCGATACTACGCCAGCGGGCTGATTGTTCAAGGGCGTGCGGTAGCAAATCCTGGCAAATACATCCGCCTCGAGACCGTCTTCTCCGGCCCCGGGACGATCAGCGTCGACGGCCTGGCCACTGTCGCACGCACCGACGATCACGATGTCGCGAAAGACATGACCGTTCTCGTCTTCTGAAAAACCCAGTTCCACTACGGCGCCTTCAATCTTGATGCGACGGAGCACAGGTCGGTGGTGAGCAACATGGTGGGTGGAAGCATTGACAGCATGGGCGAGATGATCGAGGGCGTCCTCGTCGAAGTCGGTAGACAGGACAATGTCGGGTACAGACCAAGGCGGCAAGGCGAGCCGGCCGGGCCACGGGCCGGTCGTCTGAGTTATCTGAGGCGCGTCAGTCATTGTCTCTGTCTCTTCTCTTACTTCCTCCTCGCCCTTTTGTACTTCCTCCACTTTGCTTCCAGCGAATTCTATTCCCTTCCATTCGTCCAACATCCGTGCAAGACGTTCTCTGGCTTCCCAAGTACTCGGCAACACCAAGTCGTCTAGGTACAGGCACGGCGCGAACGAGTCGACCGGCGAGCGTGGCAGGCCAAATGGGACGGTCGAATGTGTTGTCTGAGAGCTCTGCGCCGGTGTGTCATGCTTGTTCTGTCGTCTGATCCATTCTGACAAAGTTCTGTCCGTTACATCTTGCTCTTCGCGCTGTGCCGCGCCCGTCTCGTACATTCCATGTCGAGCGTCGCTTGCGCCATCGAGACTCGAGTGCGTCGCCTCCTCCCATTCTCTCAACTCCCTCCACTGCTCAAGACGTCCGTACGGTCCTGGCATGGTCAAGAACTCATCATCCTGGTACCCGAAGACTGGCATGGACGATGGACCTGCTGGGCGGATTGCGGAGGCGGACGAGACTGTCGCTGGCGGAAACGGGCTAGGCACAGGTGCGTTGCCTTGTTCTCGGGTGCCTTTCCATGCTGACATTTCGTCTGCTTGATCGTAGGTACTGCTGCGCTCGACCGCGATCGCTCGGTTACCCTCCCGCTCAGCGTCGCTCTGTGCCTCGTCCGTGTCTTCAGACACCACGTCCACGTCTTGCACGCGTTCGTTCGTTCCTGGCACGTCCTCCAGGCACTCCTCGAGCTCTGCGCCTGACACATGCGCACTGTCGCAGCGCGGAGTAGGCGAGTCGACAGGCCCATGAACGGGATTGCTCAGGGCGATGGAGGCTGCCCCCGTCATGAGGACAGAGCTCAGAACAGGTGCGTCGCTCCTTTTGCGTTTGCCGAGCCATGCTGACGCATTCTCGCCGTCCTGCTCGATGTCGTTTCGTTTGGCCACGCGTACCTCATATCGCACGTTCCTGGTGTCGCGTGGATCCTTGAAGACGAGGTACGTACCCCGTGTGCGTTCATCAATGCTAACGAAGTTCTGGAGCTGCCAAGGGCGTCCGAGGAGCAGCATAAACGGGACATGTTCCGCTACATATACGTCGGCCGGCGCATCCACTGCCCCGAATCGCAGTTGTACGTTCGTCACCAGTCCCAGCAGCGCGCCTTCTCCTCCGTTGACGTCGTTCATACGCGTGGCGCGACGGATGTCCACTGGCTTCCCTACAAGGTCTTCCCATACGTCTCGCCGGACAATGTTCAACTGCGAGCCTGTGTCAACTATTGCGTCGACGTCCGTGCCCTCAATTTGAACGCGTATCTCGATTAGCGAGGACCTGGCGAATACCGGACGGGGCTCTGGAGCACGTGCGATGTAGCGTGGGGTGCCAGGGAGTGCTGCGCGTGCCACGGTGAGCGGCGTTTTGGCATTCTTGAGCTTAATACTTTCTGCCAACAGATTCGACAATTCACGCGACACGCCCAGTACGTCGCCAACCGCCAATTGAATGGGTGTGCTCAAGACCTGTCCCAACACGCTCCGAGGGTCCACAATACGTGAGATCTCCGAGGAACGGGGACCTGACTTCGAGACGGCCATTTTCCGTGCTGCTGACTCAGCCGGCATGCTTGCTCGTTTAGCTACCTCCTGCACCATACGTTCCTTCTTCTTCTGCGTGCCTGTGGGGCGCTGTCTAGGCTGACGCGGCTCGTCTTCCAGAAACTCGTTGTCGTGACGTGGCTGGAACGTTGGTTGCGTGTCCATTGGGACTACACGCCTCCGTTCCTCTCCCTCTTCTTCCAGCGGTTCAACTGCCTCTTCCACCTCCTGTAGCGTTGCGGCGGGTTCGTTCTCCTCAATGACTGCTTCCTGCGGCGTCGCGACGGGCTCAGGGTCGGGCATTACGGGTTGTACTGGCGGCGCGGGTACGGGCTCCCCTTCCTCAGTCGTCCCCACCGTCTCCCTTTCTGCTTCTTTTGCACTGGATGGCTGACGTACTGCCGTAGTTCCCTTCTTGCGCGGGTGTACCAATTTCTCGCCAGGAATCCGTGACGCCGTGGAGGAGCGTGCTGTCCTGTCGCGCTGGCTCGGTCGCTGGTGCGTCGCCTTATCGTCGTGTCGGGCTGGTCCCGACGATTTGGTGAGCGTGCGCGGCGGCATGTATACTCCATCAAAGACTTCCTTGCGCGCCGTCCGCGTGCCGCGGTCAGGTCGACTGACAGGGAAGGCGTTCAGCTCGACCTCGCTGTCGAACTCGTCCTCGGAATCCGGTGCTTCGCCTTGCATCCAGTTCACCCAATCTACCGGTGAGTCGTACTCGCTCTCATCGTCCGACTCGGTGTCTGAGTCCTGGAACGTGACTAGATTCGATTGCGGGGCGCTGGGCAGGTTCTGAGGCGGCTGGACCATGGTATTCTGCGCCGCACGTTCCCGAGCAATCGCCTGTACCAGTGTCTCGGTGCCCATTCGCTCGAGGAAGGTACCATTCAAGCGCAGGTATTGGCCTGTAGGGCTGCGCTTAATGATATTCTGATTCACTAGCTCGCGCAGCGCGTTACATGAACCGATCCCATGTCCTGTAGCTCCACATCCGAAACAAATGCGAGGCTGTGTCGGGTATCGCTGCACGTGGGTGGGCTGCGGCGGTCCTGCGGGCTGCATGTGCGGTGGTACGTCGCGCTGTCCAACTGGGACGGCATTTGGTCCCGTGGCGGGTCCTTGTGCGGCGTAGGGCTGCGGGGCATTGTACTGCGGCTGTACTGACGGCGTGTAGTGAACCTGCGGTGGGTTATATGGAGCGGGCTGATTGTACTGCGCTGGAGGCGGGCTAATGAAGACTTGCGCGGGCGGGGTTGGAGCCAGGTCCGGAGCGGCGACCACGGATGCAATATCGCTGTCGAGCTTGAGGGCTTGATAGTACAGTAACGGATAGCGGTCGTCTCGGAGGTGCATGGAACGTAACTGCTGGATCATACCCGCCACTGTCTCGCCGTCATCCTTGGCTGTCTTCGAGTTTGATCGCGTCTTCCGGGGCGTCTTCGTCTCCTCTGTCTCGAACCGTACGGTCTTGGTCTTAGTGGCCTTCTTCTTGGACTTCTTCTTGCTCTTGCGGGAACGTTCTTCATCAGAAGTAGACGGCTCGGACTCGGAATCTGATTTGCCAGAGTAATCGGAATCATATGACTCTTCTGAATCCTCTAACTCTTCGTCGAACTTCCCACGCTGCAGGATTCCTTCTGCCATCAAATTGACGTTGTCCATAGTGAACGGTTCGCGTCGATCGTACAGAGGGTCCGACGCAACCAGCCGATCCTCAACACGCTTGCGTAGGCGTCGTCCAATCCCTGACCAGAAGTGGATGTTGAGCTCTTGTTCGGTGAGACGATTCTCACGCCGCAACCAGCCAGCGATCTTGATGAACTCGCGCGTGTAGCGCTTCCATGCGCGTAAGTTGCTCATCTTCTTGCTGCGGGTCTTCTTGACTAGTGCAACAAGATCCTTCTTCTGGTACCGTTCCTCGTATCTGGCTGCGTCGTAATAGCTTTCAAGATCGCGTTTGAGCAACAACCAATTGGGCGTCGTGTAACTGCGCAGCGCCTCGATGAACTCACGCACGCTGCGAGAGCAATATTGAACGATCCCGCGGCAACGCTCCTCGTCTCGGGTGACGTTATGCTCGGCACAAAGGCGTTCATATAGCCAAATGAATCGAGCGACCTCCGAGTAATCTCCTCGAAATTTTGGGGGTGCGTGCTTGGTACCAGGGAGAGGCATGGACAACATCGACGGATTGTAGCGTCCGGCTGCTCCTCCGGGAACAGGTATAGCATATGGTCCAGGCGGAGGTGGCGGAGGCGGAGGTGGTGGCGAAGGCGGTGCGTGAGGTGAATTGGAAGGAACATTCGGAGGCTGACCGAATGTTCCAGACGATGAACCGGTGTTCTGTTCTGACGTTTGAGTCATAGGGGTATAAAAACGATTGAGTGGGTACGATTGGTCGGGACGATTATGGGGAAGATCCAGAGGTACGCGACTGGCCAAGGAAAAAGAACCCCTCGCGGTGGGCTCCAGTGTTGTCGCGGCGGGAGGACGTTCAAAGTACCGTGGTGCGGAATGCAACACAAGTGGCGATGAGAGTTCTCGCCCTAGGCTCTCGGGTTTTCTATATTCCCAGAGTTACCTAGTCGTTCGTTGTGCGATGGGTTCTTCCTGTGGTCCGCACTTACGTCGCCAAAATGTACCTGGGAAGGATCGGGCCGAGGAATCCGGGATTCAAGGAAAGAGAGATAAAGTTGGATGTGAGAGGTCCGTCGGGTGGCCCGTGCGATGCGTATGAAGCGGGTATTATTCGGTCGAAAGTACAGAAATGCAGAGTACAATTGACGGTACTCTACACGGCGATGATCGGCAGAGTATAACCAACGAACGACAGCAAAACGGAGAGGGAGGATACCCGATGGTGATATGCGATGGTGAACGTACGTATGCGAAACGACGACAGAGACGGGTGAATCACAGATACGAAGGGCGAGACGAACGTGAACTTGACGCAAGCGGCGATGACGACGAGAATATATGTCCAGACACAGGCCCAGCGCTAGATCAGGGTGCGTACTAATCCTGCCGTGAGGACCGCACGATATCTAGGCACTGCGAGACGAGTGACAACGAATAATATGACGAGAAACACTATGCGCGCGCACAAGCAGAGATCGACTAGACAAGGGTATGCTGAGACTAACGGCGACTACGAGAGTTATAACAGATACGACGATGAGAGAGATAAGCACGAGAGTACACGTAAAGCAGATAGTTGACGTCCAGGAGGCTTCAAATAACACTTACTTCAGGTGAGAACTTCTTGAGGGACAGAGAATTCCAGTTCTGATGGGGGAAAAGAGTCTTGTTGCATTAGCCCAGAGGTCAGGTATTTATACCTTTTCTCCTGTGGGAGTTTTCTGCCTAAGTAGGATATCAATATTCAAGAGAGACATAAGAATGAAGGGTCAGAATGGAATGAAGAGTCAAAACTGGAATGAAGAGTCAAAACTGGAATGAAGAGTCAAAACTGGAATGGAATGGAATGGAATGGAATGGAATGGAATTGAATGGAATAGAATGGAACAGAATAGAATAGAATAGAACTTAAAGGAAAAGAAAGGAATACCAGAGAATCACAAGTAGCATATAGTGAAATAAACATATAGCAGAGGGAAATCATAAGGATATTAAATCAGGAATAATACACCAAACTGAGTAAGCAAAAAGGGAAGCTCAAGAACCCGTTCATGTGACCGTTTAGCTATCTGAATCAAAGTCGCCGATAAACGTCTGTCCCGCTCCTAAGCTTTACCCATCGATGACTGTAGCAGCTCCACGCGCACCCGTCTTCGTCCACCCTCGTCTTCGTCTCCATCACCTCTATGCGGTGGTCTCTCAGCTCGTCGCCCAGGTTCAGGCCGCCCGGCAGGTTTGACCGTCCAAACGCCGCAGCATTGTGTGCGACTGGACTATCAAACTCGCCGCGGGGATCTTCCAGGCCGCGGAACAGATCCACTAATGCATCGACGACGAGTGGTTCGGGATCGCAAATAGAGGGGCCAGGAAAGGAAGGATCGAGGATGTCGGGTCGTTCGAGGATGACATCGTGTGGATCAATGGTATCGCTATCCGAGTCGGATATGTTGATGATGGGGGCGAAGATGATTTCGTCGGGGAGTGCGGTCAGTTCACATTGTGCCAGCGGGACCTCGAGGAAGACATAACGGGGACGAATGTAGGGGGAGGTATGAGGTGCGCGCGCCAGAGTTGCCGCAAATACAGCGCACTGATCGTCCTGGCCGAAGTAATGCATGACGCGCGCGAACTGCGTGATCCCACCGTAGACAAACCGCACGTGAAGATGCTCTCCGTCCAGTTTTGACGGTCCGCTGACCTCTCCGCACCACAGGCGACGACGGGGGGAAGCAATGTCGAGTTCCGGACGAAGGAATGGCAGTGAGCTGAGAAACGGGGCCTCAAAGGGTTCTGACGCAAAGGTGAACAGTCCGGTAGGTTTGGAGTCGGGCAAGGGGCTGAGCCGTCCTGCAAGGGCGTCGCTCCAAAGTGACGATGCGAGATGTTGGGTAATTGACGGACGCGGTTCTAGCGAGAAGAACTCCGCCAGCGAATACTGTTGGGTCTCCAGTTCTTCCTGCTCGACCTCTTCACGGGAACGCTGCAGCTCCTCGTCGGGCAATGCCGCATACGCTGCGAAACATCGTGGACCTCGTGATTAGCGTTGTTAGAGCTCCTGCGCGTGATCGCACATACTGGCACCGGTTGTAGCTCGGCTGAGACGTGCTGTAGCGGCGCGAAGGTGGTCGACCGCTCCCCAAACACTGGATAACAGAGAGAAGGGCATAATGAGGGTGAAGCAGAGCGAGAAGCACAAGTGCAAAGAATTGGTTGAAACAAAGGAATGTGGGGAACGGGGATGGACAGCACAGGCGTTTGAATTCATGGCAAAGTTGTGTAGTTCAGTCGGCTATCGTTGAATACGATCTCGATTGGATCTTGCTTGATTACGGAGGGAAATCCCTCAAACCATGTCGATGCGCGACACCGGTTTCAATTTTGTATTGCCACCATCATCCCCTCCCCTGTTTATCTTTCTCCATCACTTGGTATCGATGGCCCGGCGGCGCAAGAGCACATGGAGCATCGCGGCATCCGGCTGTCAGATATACAGGCGTCCTCCCGCCTTTGAATGGAGCATCTTTTCACCCCAGAGCAGTACTGAGCCCGAGCCGAGCCACGCGCCGCATCAAGTCCCCTCCCGCACTTCTTCCTCTCTCTCTTTAACCTCCTGATTCGCAGCCTCCCCGACTCGTGCGCCCGTCGTACACATTGAAATCGCTCGGCGAAGCCTCCTTCAAGTAGTTCTACGCCCACCGCCGCCTCCAGCCATTCAAATACGCCGCCCACGCCCTCGAGTGACAGCCACCGCAGCAATTGTGGTGACGCCTGTGACAGCCATTGTTTGCGAAGGGTTTGTGCTTCGTAGTATATCAATGCAATTTGTATCTCCATGAGCAATACCATATGTTTTGTATGAAATCCCTGAAAAAAGCGTGCTCGTAGTGGTTGTGGGGCCCTGTATCAGCAGCTGAGATGGTAGTATACGTCTACCACAGACTCTGTAGTACTATGGAGGTCATCTATGCAGACCTCACTCATGCTACATGATGCTACAGGGCATGTGGTCGGTGCTACGGAAAGCTACGGAGGTCACATGCGCCGCTACCGCGTCCCAATAGACAGGGACTTGTCTACCACGCGACGGCTGCTACGTCACCTACAGAGTGACACGTAGGCAGGCGGATTTTTCCTGATGCACACTCACCTGGAATGATGCTTGCATATCCTGCAAATGGCGCTCGTGGTCATCAAGGAGGCCTAAGAATTTCGACCCGGACAGAAACCGTCGGGCGACACTGGCGGAAGCAATCTGCTTCATGGTGTCTCGCAAGGAAAGGAGCACGCTGCACGAAATCAGCCACGAGAACCATCAACATAAGTGCACAAACCCACTTCTCAAACTTGACAACATTATTGAGCAACGTTTGGGGTGCGTCATCCCATTTACCATCCATCGCCTCCTGGAGCTCGCACAGAATCGTGAAAGCCCGCTGTGCGAGGCGGAAGCAGCGATCGCGATTGGCTTGAACGCGCTGGATCACGGGCGACGGCTGAGCGCTAATTTATCACGTTCAAGCGCGACGGACACGTACCGTATATGCATCCAAGACGCCTAGGAGAGCCGTTGCGGCAGCCGACACCGCGGGGATGGGCACCAGAGTCCCGACCTGACCGAACATCTGGGCCAGCGTGACCGCCGTGTCGAGTATGGGCGAGTCGGCCGGGCGCGGGGTCCTCTGGACTGAGAACGTCGTAGACGAGCCTCGCTGAACGATAGTTGTCGATCTGCGTATAGCAAGAGGCATGTTGGTAGTAGTGGGTGGATACGGTCGAGGACGATGTTGGTGCGTAGGGTACGTGGGCGACGAGAAAAGATCGGCGGGGCTGTGGACCCTTGTGGACCCTTGTGGACGCATATGGGCGATAAGGATCAGCGCTCAGCAATACAGCGTACCTGTGTTCGTCAGCCGAGCCCTGCGATGCAATGCGATCATCAGCAAAATAGGGAGCAAACGTCAAGCCCTTACAAGGGTTTACAAGGCTCACAAAGGTCGCAAGGCGAATCGGACTCCGCACGGGCATGTGCGAAGACCATGATCTCACAATCCCTTGGCAAGGCTGACCAGCGAGCTCGAGTTTGCCAGCGAGGCACTGACTGACGGGTTCGGGGCAAGTGCCGCACAGGAGTATATTTAGACCATAAGTTCACAATGCCGTGGCAAGGACGACCAGCCAGTTCAATGATGCACTGCCTGATGGGCCACTGTCGCCGACGCGTCAAAATTATGCGCCGGGCAGCTCCTCATTTGTTGGCGATGGACTGTTCATATAACGACGGCGAAGGCAATTTTATCTCTGCTACTGTAGATACTACAAATGCCCGGATGCTCGCCCCTGGACAGTCCGAACGGCCACACCGAACCCGCAAAGTCTTGCACCCAGACGAAGCTGCACACGCCACAGAAGCACGCGACGTGCTCGCGGTATATAGACTGCTGACGTGGCGGCGATCCGCAGTGCGATGGCGTAGCAGGGGAGACTTCATGCGCGCCTGGAAGCTGTAGTATGCGTGGAGGGTACGGGAAAGCTGCCAGAGCCAAAGCAGGTCACGCCGAAGGTAGGCGCATTCCAACCCTGCAAATTGTCGAGGCGCTGTTAGCGTGTCATCGCTGTCATCTCCGAGCACGCTGTTTGTCCGCACGTACCTTACATTAGAAGAGATGCTCAATCCTACCTTGGCCCTATCCACGCGCAGCCCGAGGTTGTCGAGATCTGAGCTGAGCCAGTGCGAGCCTCGACCGTTGACCATACGATAGGACAACAGAGGCACCTGAAAAGTCACAAGCCTGAGGAATTGATCGCAGTACCTGATGATGAGGTACTGACCCAGTGGGAGAACTCGAGAGTGTTGGCGATGTCGGCCTGTGCAGGCTGACGATGTGCGACACTTGTGCGACGGGGGAATGGAGAGTGCGTGGGAACTATGTAAGATCGGGTACTCACACACAACAACACACTTCGCTGCTCAAACTCTTCTCCAGATCTGGGAATGCTAACTTACGACGCTAGGGACAGAATCATCAACTTTGAATACGATGGTGGATGCCTGAGAGGAAGATGGGAACGAGAGGCGTTGCTTTGCGGGTCGCCGCCCTTATGTAGTACGTCTTTGCCTCCATTCTACGAAATTATTTTCCTTCATCTAACTCGGGCTGCTCAAATCACCGGGCCTTCGAATGTGCTTTCATGGCCCTCGAAGTGCCCACCGCGTGTCTGTGATAGGTCCTTTCTAGTTTCCGACTCCATTCTGCTCGCAGGCTTCGTTGGGGCGACAATAACACCGCGCTCGCGCGTCGCTCAAGTCCGTCTTGCCCTCATGCCGCAAATCCACAACAACAGGG
The DNA here is from genome assembly GCA_019915015.1 of Auriscalpium vulgare. Classification (NCBI taxonomy): domain Eukaryota; kingdom Fungi; phylum Basidiomycota; class Agaricomycetes; order Russulales; family Auriscalpiaceae; genus Auriscalpium; species Auriscalpium vulgare. The sequence continues at coordinate 757,244 of JAHBBC010000018.1, forward strand.
ACAATTATGGATCATAAGAGTTGATCCCCAGAGTCGCGGGGGATGCTTATTGTCAGGGAGCGGCCAGGCTGCTTACAGCTGCTACCGTTAACCTTCCGCGCAAGAGTGGCGGCGGCCGTGTTGTAGTGCTGTAGACGTCGATAAGCAATATATTATACCGGTACGGCCTTTGTGCGTCGATACATGGATGTGTCGCCCTTCGCAGCTGCGCACACGGGCTGCCGACCACTTGCCAACTATTGACAAATCCGCGTTGAGCATTTACATGCCTTGATAAAGGTGACACAGGCATGATGGAATTCCGTAGCGATGATATGGCTAGCGCAAAGCAGGAGAAGGAAGTCGGTGGTACTGCAAAGCCTTGTACTGCCTTCGTAAACCTATGCAAATCGGCGCCAGCACTGTCACGTGCGGTAGAGGCCGCAAGGATATAGCGGATGAACACTGTTTTGCTGATGATCAGACGCCCGCTTCCCATGCCCTGTAGTTTCGCGCGCATACCTAATGGCCTTCGCAGTGAGTCTGTAGCAATATCTTTCGTTTTCTGCCATGTCCCGATGTCGAGCAGGGGACCTTCGTATTGGGCCGCGCGCATTCGGCTTGCGAGGAAGCCATGCGCGCCGCAGCGATTTGGGCACGAGGCATCGGCAAGACACAGCCTCGCCGCCCGCCCTAGCCGCAGAGCAGCGAGTCCAGCATCTACGGCTCAACTTTGAACGTCCCGGGTCGTGACGAGCGATTTGTCGCGGTACAGTAGTGTTCGCGCAAGAAAGGATGCGAGTCGGAAGGCATACAATGTTGTTGGTTCCGTGCATACAAAGAAGACTATCAGGACTACGAGCTTCGGCACAGCGGGCTGGGAGCCTGGGTGGAAGTGAGAACGGCGACGCGCGGTCGAAAGGGCGAGAACATACCGTTCAAGCTCCACCATCGTCGTCGACTTCTACACGATGCACACATTGCCGCACGCGAACTCATCCTGCTTGCGCGGGGTGGCCAATCTTGCGCACGTTCTGGTGCCAGCGTCTTGGGGCAACAGCGATAAATGGCGGTGGTATCGAACGCCAGCGGATCCTCTTGGCTGAGAAAGGTCAAGCTTTGTCCACCTGTTGTTCCCACTATACGTGCTATACAAAGCACGTCGGAGAGGTGCTTGGTCGTGCTTAGTTTAGCACGTAGTTAGTGCCTCCCTCCAACAAATGATCGAGCACTTTACCTCCCGCCCCGCTGCCCTTTCGAGCGTGTGTGATTGATGATCTGAGGAAGCTGTCAACAGCACGTGTGTCAGCTTCCTTCCCGGTATATTTAGGCGTCGGTCTGGACCCTCGGTGCCCCGGATCAGCCCCGGATCTCACGGATCTCGGCGCCCCGGAACGTCGCCCCGTGCTGATAAGATATGTGTCCCGGCCTGTGCTTGAGGCCCTATTTATTGAATGATATACAGTACAACACTGCGTGCGTGGATACGTAGGTGATATAGGTATAGGTACAGAGCTATTGAAGCGATGTGTTCAAGATCATGATTGTAGATAAGATGAGATCTGATATGCACGTGATGATCAACAAAGGCTGACGCTCGCGCCTGAAGGCAACAGTCCTCTGTGTACTCCTCCCGTATGCTGCATCAATGGCCCCAGGAATCACCAAGAAGGCGTCCAAGCCAAAGTACGGTGGCCTCTCAAGCAGATCAAGGCTGTATGGGTCTCGTGATGGGCGTGGTCGGCTGCAGCGGGAGGACATGCAACCGGGAAAGCAGGCAGAGAGGAGGGAGAAGAGCGCCAAGAAGCGGGCCAATGTCATCGCAGGTGCGTCGCAGTGGATAGCTCTATTTCTCTTTCTCATTTCCCTCCATTTAGGTATGGATCAGTCAGACCGTGACGCTGTAGCAGCAATGGACGAGGACCTACCATCTGGGATCGGCGACCACCTCCTCGACAGTGTCGACTACGAAGCAGCCACTATCTCCGTCCCACCTGGTGAGGAGGGGGCCCAGGTTAGCCACGAGGGTGGTGAGTACGAAATGTTTCAACATTTCGTCGTTGATCTCGCCAATTCAATCTAGTAAGTCTCACATTCCCTTCCCCCGAAAGCTGATCTTAACTACAGTAGCTGTCGTTCGGATGATCGTATCCGCCGCGACCGTGTTGAGCGGTGCAACACTCAGTGGGCCATGCAATTGCCCTCCCTCGTGGATGCCTACCTCCAGCATCTGTGCCCGCAAACTTCGACGGCGGCTACACCTGGAGAAGGCGAGGCAGAAATCGACGGTCCGAGCTTTGTCCTCGAGACGGTTGACGTCTTCGGTACGTTCTCTTCTCTCCTCCTCCGCTTTGCTGCCCAACTAATATTCTACGTCTAGAGCACACGCAGCGGACGTTCGTGCAAACACCGACGGATGTTTACCCGAATGTTGCCATGATGCGCGCCGGGTATCTTGGCTGCGCCCCACTCCAACCGACTGTCGCCATTTCCCTGCGCACGCTTGAATTATACCGCCAGACGCACCGGGCCAATCCTCGGCTGAGCCTGCAAGCCCAGGCTCGCGCCATCTGCGCAATACATAACGTGCGCAAATTACCTCCGAGTCTCACTGAATGCACGTAACCATTGTGTTTCAGGTACCTTACCGCGCCTACCTCTGCGAACAGCTGCGAATCACATTTGACGTCTACCTCGATGTGCTCGACTCCGTGACGCGACGCGTCCGCGCCGCCCTCGGCCGCGACACTCCCAACTGGCGGATGCTTAATACATGCCCAGCATGTTTCTACACCCTGGAGGACGAGCCTAAATTACAGTACTCATTTATGTGTGAAATGGACGGAAATAACTCGCTGAAGCGCACAGAGGCGTCGCTTCGCGACCAAGTTGAACGCATCGACACGCGACGGGCGCGATCGGACTACTGGCTGAGCCCTGAGGCCGTGGACATATTCAAGTACGAAGTAAAAGGCCCCTTGGTACGTGTGCTTATCCGTTTTGGTGAGCGCTGCGTGACAGGCCATCTCTAGGACCAAGTACTGAAGACAGCGGATCCCGCCGCCGTTGTCGACGAAGATGGCAATAATGACTGGCAGGATGAAGACGTCGCTACCGAGTGCACGAAGCGCTGGGTCAACGCTGGCCCTGAGGAGCGCAAGCGCATGTGGACAATGTTCGCAGAGAGTGGGATATTTCTGGCGAGTTGTCGGCACGGCTCCGTACTACTGATATGCGACATGATCAAGAGCGGAGAACTGTGCGTCACGCGCAATTTGCCATGTTCATCCATGCTAACTGTTACGTGTTATCAAGGGGCAAATATCCATTGGCTGTGGTTGACAAGCTGATGGAAGTCTACGGCGCCGACATCGCGTGTGGCTACGACATCGGCTGCGTATTCTCGAAGACCCTGGCAACCAGCTCCCTCGGCCCACGAGCGGCAGCTGAACGGTTCCGGCTTGTCGTTGGCTCGTTCCACGGCCACGCGCACAACCGGGGATGTCAGCTTCACTGGCATCCGAGGTATGTCAACGGCATGGGGCAGGCAAACTTCGAGGGCTGCGAACGTGTCTTTGGCGCATCAAATGCTCTCGCTGCGAACTCTCGGAACGCAACTAAATTCCATCGCCATCAAGATATTGAGCAACATTTCGCGTTCTGGGACGAGGACAAATATGCGAACCTCAGTATGTAATATATCCTTCCCGCTGCGATCGCATGACTGATGGAGTGCCAGGTCGCTATCTTGTAAATCACTACCGCGCCGCCCTGGCCATTACCACCGGCTACCCTGACCGCATCCGCGCGCGGCAGGAGGAGCTGGGCATCGGCGATGAAGCCTTCGCTCAGTATATTGAGGCTGAGAAGGCCTATCTTGCAGGCCTCCAAGCTGAGCCCCCCGCGGAGACGGTGCGTTTTCAATACTTTCAAGCACTTAGCGAGCTCGAGAACGCAAGGTACGCGGCCTTGAAATTCCACATGCCGTGCATTATTAATGATCTCGAGATGCGCGTCTGCAGGGAAGAATGGAATGATGCGCGGGCTGCGGTCGAGAAGCTACGGTTCAACATTGCAACACCCGGTCTCCACAAGGCCATGATAGCGGCTAACCGTGCCGTTGCGACAAAACTCCGGAAGGTGGAGAACAAGGACGTCCAAGTCGAGTCGCTCAAAAATCAGCTCGGTCTGATGGGTGAGCGGTGGAGCGAAGAGTCCGAGGAGTACCGTGCTGTGAAGGCACAGATGGTTGAGCGCAAGTATCGGAGGGCGCTCGATGAACTCGAGAGGCTCATTGTGCAGCGACTGTTCGAGCTCACAAAGCTCAACATGGCTGGTACAGGTACGTCCGGAAATTCTCGCTTGCGCGTACTTACTCATATCTCACGACAGGTTATAAGCTGCGTACCCACATAGCAACGGCCCTGAAGCGCCGCTCGGCCGCGATCCGCTCGGCGCTCGACAAGTACAATGCACAAGCTCGGAAGCTCGTGCCGCCGCGTCCTGTCCTCTCATGGAAGGAGGTAGTCGACTACGGCTTCCTGGCGGAATTCGACTTGCTTTGCGACGCGCGCACCGACGTTCGCCAGGAGAAATGGGCCCAGCCTGCCCACCGCGACCTTACACTGCAGCACTTGGAGTTGCTGAGGGCTCGCGAGGAGCTCCTGCGGTGCGACAACGAAATTCGCCGCCTCCGCACGCATATCCGAGACGAGGCCGAAGATTACCGGCGCGCCATTTCCAACACATCCCCATCAGACCCAGCTCTTGCTGCTGAGATTGGGCGGCAATGGGACCTGCGAAGGGCCATCAACATGATACATGAGCGTCGTCTCGCGGACGTTCTGAAGTTGCCGGGATACTCGGGTCGTCACGATCTTGGCGTACGTGTTGGGCGTGCCGCTCCAGTTGAGGCAGGTAGTGTACTCGAATCTGCAGACGACGCAGTGGTTTCGGAGGTCTTAGCTAGCGAGGCCGACGACAGGCAGGATGTCGAAGAAGCCGATGTAGTAGCTTTCGAGGACTTTGTACACGACATTATATCATAGATTGATCACATTCAATGCATCAATGGTGGTTTTGACAGTGAATGAAAGCTCTTGTTGAGTTTCAGATTTGTTGGAAATTAAATTTTCTGAAGTGTGCCATATTGCTCGAGGGCTCGACGCGCTCACAGGAGGAACCAAGCATCTGTGCAGGCACTTCTTCCGACTTCGCTAGTCGGCTCACGCCCTCCAAACCCGAGACCTCAAAAATACATCGCTATGTCTATCTAGTCTACTCCTTGCATGCTGGATTGGTCCGGTGGGCAGCGGACAAGCTGCGCAAGAGGTGAGTTGCCCTACGGACTTCTCGACACTTGCACAACGGCCGCGCGCTCACTTAGGCGCTGGCGTGTTGAACTCTCTTCCCATCACCCATGGCTCAGCCGAGCTCGACTCCGGGCCAGGAACCCTTTGCGCCATACACCCCGAAAACTTTCTCATCCCTCGTCTCCGGTAATCAACCTCGGCTGTACTCAGGGTCTGCCGCAAGGGCCCTTGTTCGCACCGGCGCCCATACCGACAACCGCCACCTCTCCCTCAAAGCTAATGGTCTTCACGTCGACTACCTCGCCCTATACAAAGAAACGAAAGGCGTCGACGCTTATCGCCCGGGCTCACCATCTGGGAACCCCCCCGCCCCTAATATCAGCTAATTTCCCACCTAATTTCCCACCTGCTGATGCCATCAAATCCTTCACCCAAAAAGGCAGTGCGTCACAGCTGGCTACTCCCTGTCACAACTGTGCGCCCAGAGCATCTCACCGGCGTGACATACCTGCGCGCGCCTGCACTACAGAGTATGGCCAACCCACCTGAGGTACGCATACTGGACTTCACTTGACATGCCATTGACCGAGCGCCCCTCCAGCCTCACATCCAGTCCCTTGCCATAGCGCTCGCCGGCTTTGGTGAGGTGATCCTGCACTACACCCCGCTCAACTCGCAATCCCAGGCCTCTGTCACGGTGCGTCCATTCCTGTGCTCTGCGATGGACTTTGCTCATATCAACCGCGCACCTCTACTTAGCATCTCCGCTTCTCGTCGTCCCCTCTCGTGTCTGCGCCAGTGGCCCAACGTGCTGACAGGCAGGAGAGTGCTCCCGGGCCCACCTCCGGCTCGACGCAAAGTCAGGCCGATCCTGCACCCAACTCCCAGATGCCCGACCGCCCGCCGCAACCGCACTCAGCGCCTCACGACGCCCCGTTTCCCGGACACGCACCCGCATCCACTCCCGCACCCGCACTCTCCGTGCCCGCACTGTCGAGCCCGGCATCGCCAGCGCGTCGCAGCGCTTCGTGCACACCGGAGACGCCGCCCGAATTGCAAGCGCACCCGCGCTTGCCTCAAGACACCCCGCGTCGCGCATGCACCCCCTCGTCCAACCGCGAGCCCGCGCTCTCTGCGACCGAGCCCTCGAGCCCGGCGCCGTCTCAGACTGCGCGTCGCAGGGCATCTCTTGTACCAGAGACGCAGCCCGACCGGTACGCCCACCCGCGCTCGCCTCACGACGCCTCGCCTCGAGCTCGCACCCCCACATCCAACCCCGCGCCCGCGCTCTCTGTCACCGAGCCTTCCAGCCCGGCGCCGTCTCAGCGCAGCGCATCGTGCGTACCCGAGACGCAGCCCGACAGGTACGCTTGCACGTTCGAAAGCCAGCCGCAGCCGTCGCTCACCTTCTCATCTGCATGGCGCAGCTACACCGCGGCCTCGGACGCCTTCTCATTCGAGCTTGACAAGCTCGCCCGGCTGAAGCGCCCCCTCGACCTGTCGCCGACAATGCAAGAGCTGCTGGAGGAGGCCGACACGGATGCGCGCCTGGCCGGCGCCGCCTCTCACCTACCTAAAAGACAACGCATTCAAAAACCTGGCAGGCCCTCGGCGCCGTGTTTTGGCATAGGCTGGCGGACGCCCCCACGCAGAGACACAGAGTACCTCACCGAGCCTAGAGAATACTCACCGTAGTTGGTTGACAACATGCAATGAAATTGGCCCGTGCGCTTGTTAGCTTCGAAGGTGCACGCAATAGAGAGGGTCAAATGGCAAGCAAATATGGTGACCGGCGCACGAGAGGCTGCCGTGTGCGACGTCATCTTCACAAACGAACAGTACGTCGTAGCACAACAAAGTAAAGTAAACAGACCGTGAATTGAGCCGCTACGTGCGCAGGGGTGCCAGCTCGCCCTGCAGGTCCTTTGTCTTCGACGCGAAAAGGTCGACCGCTCGCCTCCAACGCCCCGGCAGCTCTTTCTCCAGACGACGCCTCAGCTGGGGGTCTTCCTTCTTCAACCTCTCCTCCGTCCGGTAACCGTACGCCTGCCAACGAACAAGGTCTCCTGCGCAATATTGAGTGAACGACTGTCGCGTCTCACCTTCTTGAATGGGGGTGTTGCTGTGGGTCAAGATGGCGGAGGGCAGCAAGATCGTGGAGCCAGCGGGGAATTCGATAACGAGCTTGAGTTCCCAGATAATCAGGTGCCCGCCTTTGGTGTGATCGAAGTCGCCGAGCGCTGTGACAGCGCACCACCCGTACGGGATGTTCTTGAAGTCGCGGTGGGGCTTTGTCAGGGCCTGCGGCCCAAAATTGAAGGTCGTCGTCGGGAAGACACTCTTTTCGAAAGCCTTTTCGAGAGAGGCGTCTTGAGCCATGGCGCCAGCGACGACATCGTCGACGTGCAAGAACAACCTGGGACGGTGAAGCGACAGCGCGCCTGGTTGCCAAGGAGTGTTCAGCACAGGCGTGCAGCAGCAAGTGGGATTCTACTCACTGCTTTGAAAAGCCGCGAAGCGCTTCAGGCCCGGGTGCCGCAGAAGTCTCTTGCGCTGCTTGCCCTGCGTCACCGTCGCTGCCTTGACGTTGTAGGGCTCCTGCATCAAAGTTAGATGCCGGAAGGATAGTCGAAAATTGAATGCACGCACCTTGGGGCCACCGCCAAAAGAGAAACCAGCCCGCATGACAGGGTACTGCCCGCGCGTGTGCGGCTCAAGCTGCTCTTCGTTGAAATCGCACTTCCCCGCAACATCTGTAAACAGGTTGCTAACGCGCTTTGCCTCACCTGGCCAGCTGGCGTCCGTGGGCGGCCGCCCAGCCATCTGAACCAGGACGCGGTTGGCACAGTCCAAGAGCGATTCGCTCGCGCTGAAGGCGGACAGGCTCGTCAGTTTCGTCCCGCCGGGTCAACGACAGCACTGCTACGCACACGCCTTCCCAATGCCTCAGCTCAAAACCATGTGCCACCAGCACCTCCCAAGGAATCAGACCATCTTTATAAATCTTGACGAGCCGTTCTGCGAGCTTGCAAAGGCCGGGGTTGGCGGCGTAGCAGCCCTTTGCCGCCTGGAAGTCCGCTGAGTCCGTGGGCAGCACCTTCGGGATAGAAGGTGCGTGCTTCTTCGCCATGTGCGCAGTGGGCAGGGGCAAGCCCGACGCCGTCTTCAGCCTCTTCGCGTCGTGCTTGTCGCGATTCCAGGCCTTCGACCTGCTGCGCTGGCGGTCTTTCCTAGACAGCGCTTGCCCTTCGCCGCCGCGGGTGCTGCGTGCGGCCTCTTCTTCAACCTCGCCTCCACTTTCCGCGTCCTCGACACCCCACGACTTGCGCGCGCATTTTCGCTTGGCTACCTTCGGGATTGTGGCCTCTACGTGGGGCAGCGCGTCTGCCTGCGGGCCTGCGACGGAGCCCCGCTTGCCGACAGCCGTCTGTGCTTCAGCTTCGAGCCTCTTCATGGCCGCCGCATGCTCTGTAGCAAGCGAGCCCGCGATGGCGGCGGACAGATCGAAGTCGCAAGTCGTGAACGGCGAGTAAGGCTTGTTGGAGCGCGTCTGTGGGCCGGTGCGTCAGCCCTGCGCAGCCAAAATGCTAAGGCCCCTCCGCACCTTTCGCTCCGTGAGCATTTTGGAGCCAACTGTTGTAGAGAAGCTGGTGGAACCTAGAAGACTGGCAGGGCGTCAGTAAAGATTAAATCGACGCAGATGGAGAACAAGCGGGGCACGCGAAGCGTGGAGCTGCGCAAGCAAGAAGCGTGGACGCGTCTGCGCGGGCAGGAGTGGCTTGGTGTAGCCCCGTCCATGCCGCGCAGTCGCCTGCCCGTGCGTTGCGAATCAGCGACGCGTCGGCGCGCGCCGGCCGCTCAGCATACCCCGGGACGCGTCTGCGCGGGCAAGAGTGGCTTGGTGTAGCCTCATGCGAGCCCGTGCAGTCGCCTGCCCGTGGGGTGCGAACCTGCGACACGTCGGCGCGCGTGTCATGCAGGAGCTGCTGGACGCGCCGGCCGCTCTGCATACCCCCGGGACGCGTCTGCAGGGGCAAGAGTGGCTTGGTGTAGCCTCATGCGAGCCCGCGCAGTTGCCGATCCGTGGGGTGCGATTGCCGCCACGCGACGCGCTGCGGTGCGACGCGTCTGTGGGCCCATCGCGCGGAGAGGTCGCGCGGAGAGGTGGAGAGGTTGGGAAGCAACATGGCAGCTCACCTGAGCCGCCGGATATGCAGGAGAAAAGGCAGAACAGGTCGAGGGAGGTGTGTGTGGTGTGTGTGTAGTTTTTTAGGCAATGAAGGTTGGGGCACGGCACGAGAGAGGCGGGAGCAGCTTTATGGGCGGGGGCGTCGAACAAAAGCGCTTGTCGGTCACGGCCACGATCGGCTTTTGCCATTGTTTGGGCAGCTCATTCTTTCCGCCCCTCAAGCTCCTGCTCAAAGCACATCCTATTCAGCTAGGTCAAGCGAAATGATCACACTGCCAGCCCGCAGCGGGCGCGCTGCGCTGCGGTGGTTGCCGGCGAGCCGCGGCCAACTCGGAACACTACGTCTTTGTGACGCGGCGTGACGCAAGCAGCTCTCTTGCTTATCTCCACCGCCATTGCCATGCCCAACGCCCTTTCTCGCATCGTCCTCGAAGTTGACGTCGAGCCGATTGGCCTCATCGTGCGCAGCATGTTTTTCTCTGTACCTCTTCCGTGTCTGATTCGATGCCGCCGTCGTCTTGTAGACGGTTGAGATCTTGGTCGCGCCAAACGGCCACCTCTCTGTATCGTACCAGCCCCCGCCCGCTCCATCCTCCTACTCCCCGGAACAGCCTGCTGGTGGCCCGCCCATTGTGCGTACGGTCGAGCTCAGCCTGGTGGTTGCGCGCTCTGCGAACCGCAAGTCGCGGGTCAGGATGGTTGAACACGTGGCCCTTGTGCAGGGCGTGGCCGCTGTCTTGAGGGCGGAGAGGTGCGTACGCGGCTGTCTCCGCTCTGCCCGTCGCTCACCAGATGCAACAGTCTTACGGCGGGAGCGGGTGTTCATGGCGCCCCGGCAGACAGCGCAGGTGGCCGCGGGAGTTTGGAAGGGCCGGGGCGCCTGCATGCGTAGGCGTAGCTGTCGAGCGGGTGGTAGCTGTCAAGCGTGTAGTAGCATTGCCTGGTTCGGTTCTTCGTCCACACGCATCATGTTTAGACTCGCAATACTTAATGTGTTGATTGATGAAGGTTGATGATGTGTGTGACATGTTCGCATACGCGCCGTAGCGGCTCTTACGTATCCTTGGACCCACAAGGACCCACCAAGCAGCCTCAAATCCTATCCTATCATATACTATCCAATGCTCTACACCTCAGGCCTATCCAACGTTGCCCCATCCAGCGCCGTCAACGTTGCCCCATCCTGCGCCGTCAGCGTTGCCCCATCCTGCGCCGTCAGCGTTGCCCCATCCTGCTCCATCGGCCTTCCCCCAATCTGCCGCCCAATCCGCGTTCCCCCACCCACTCGAGCCTCCCATGCCGTTCCAAACCTCGTCGAATTCCTTCTGGACGCTCGGCGGGCGGGTGCGCGGGCGCATCTTCGCAGGCTCGCGGTACTCGCGGCGGGGGTCGCGCGCTGTTCCCCTGCGACGGCAGTCGCCATAGCCCTTCCTCTTGCGGGGTTGATCCTCGCGATGGCGCCTCAACCTTAACAGGACAGCGGCCCAAATCATCAGCAAGTTTCCAGACAGCACGTTGAACGGGTACGCACCAAGCTTGCTTGATGTCCTCCCGCCGCTTATTCACATCGGCCCTCTTGCGAGCCAACCGTTTCGCGAAGGGCTTCTTGTTGTGGACGCGCATGGGGCGATAGTCGATAGTGAAGGGCAAAGATGGAGGAGACTGGAGGACTGGAGGCTGCAGGCAAGGAGAGTGTTGAAGGTGTGTGAGGAAGCGGCGATCTCGTATCTCGAGATATGGCCTGCCGAAGTTGTCCCGTGCGGCTCGCAGACCACTCTGTGTGTAACAACAAGCTTTATTGACGCAAGGTATGGAATAGACAAAACATGTTAAGTAAGTAAGATTTGTCGCAAGATAGACAAGAAATAAGGTAAAGACAGTGGTGCGAATGTAAGCTCACGCTCACGGTAGGCAGGAGGACGCTGCTGAACGCAAGTCAGCGGAGACGCATGGCGCAAGTGAACAGGCGTACCGCTCACAGAGCGACCGGCTCGTCGGCGAAACCCATGGCAAGGCCTCCTCCGAAGGGGCTCATCGGCGGCAGCATGTACTGGGCGAGTGGCGGAGGGGTTGGGGAGGCACAAGATATCTCGCCGCAACGGCGAGCCTCGCGCGCGCGTGCATGGAAGGGATCCGGCGCGAGGGGCGTGAGAGGAGCGTCTTCTCCCCACGAGGAGTCGGGGGTTACCCTTCCGGTGCTTGGGGCACCCGTTGGAGGCTGGTTGGGCGTGGGGGGAGGTGTGCGGGGCAGGGACGCGGCAAAGATGACTGGTGATCCGCCAGCCCACACGATGGGCGAGTCGCGCGCTTCGAAGGAGGGCGGGATGGGGGGAAAGGCGCCGGTGAGAAAGGCGGGTGCGCCGCTGATCGGGGTGGGTTTGGGGGCAGCAAAATTGGGGGCGGAGAAGGTCGCGGGGGGTGAGGCAGTCGCTGGTGCGGCGGGAGGCTCGGGAAAAGAGGTAAAGAAGGGAGGGGCTGGGTTTTGTGCGGACAGCAATGGGTTGGCACACGGTATGGGCGCGGGGAAACAAGGGGGCGCGGACACGTCGAAAAATCCGGGCGCGGGCGCGAAGAATGTCGTTGGCGTGGGGTTGAAGAATGGGGTGGGCGCTGGGGTGAAGAACGGGGCGGGCGTTGGCACGAAGAAGGGAGCAATGAACGGTGTGGGCGTCGGGGCAAAGAAGGGCGGGGCGCCCGCGGCTGAGCACGAGCAATGCGCCTGGTGGGTTCCAGCCCACCACGCATTCTGGAGTGAGGAATCCTGGACCATCTGTAGCATAGATGTCAGCGAATTGTTAGCGCGCCGTAGTATGTATCACACACATAGAAGACGGGGGCTGCGATGTAGAGATGATGTTGATGGGCCATGGTGGGAAGAGGAGGCAAAGATGCTTCCGTGTGGCGGTGCCGCTGGCACGTCGCTACCCACGCGGCCCGTACTCTGTCTTGCCTCACATCACTAGCTATTTATTTTCTCTCAATCGCGCACGCGTGCTACAAGCAACACACCTTGTATGGCTATCTAATAAACTGTAATGTAGGTATGTCTATCCAAGAAGGAGGATACATAGAACTTGTCACAAAGCTCGAGCACATTTGCCGAGGTCCAATGTCTTGGGGCAATCTTGCCGAACACCGGGAAGAGGTGCACGCTGCGTTGGATGTCGTCCACAGGTATCACAGCGAATGCGCGCCGACGCGCCCCGCCTCTGTACGCCCGCGATATCTTGTACATCAAATGGTCCGGCTCGGCGGCGGCGGCGAATGGCGTAAACCATTCAACGTACGCCAGGTGCTTAGGCCCGGCATAGTTTACTGGGAACGCTGCGGCGTGAGCCTTCGCGGCTAGGCTGAAGACGACGCGAACTTGGGCAACACGATATCCTGTGGCTGGCAATCAGCACGTTACGCTATGCTAGCGCAGACAGCCTACCAAGTACGCGCGTATCTTGACCATCTCCCGTGTTGACAAGGACAGTGTTGAAGCGCCCGGGGACCACGCGATTGCGAGTATCATAATGGGCGGGGCGGATGTGGATGGCGTCGCGCGTCTCGGGAAGATCCTCGTCGTCTTGCGCGTCAGCGAGGGACAATTTGATCTTGTGGTATGTCGCAACGCTGCGAAATGGAAGCTTGAGGCCCTCCGCAACGTTGTATGCCTGCCGTTCGGACAGGCCAGGGTTGCGCTCGCGCACAATATACTGTGCGAGCGCCGTCTCAAAGTCGATCGCGCCGTAGGCGGCGGCCAGCTGGGTGAACGAGGCGGACTTTGCACTAGGCAGGCGAGGGATGTGAATGCGTTCGCGCGTGTTGTCGTCGTGCGCTGGAGCTGGCGCGGGGCCAGGAGCAGGAGCTGGGACAGGAGTTACGGCGGCAGGGTCTACGGGTGGGGCAGGGACAACCACGACATCAGCCGGGGCAGAACGAGCAGCTTCGGTTCGCCGCCAGGAAATATACCGTTCATGCTGCCATATCTGCTCGCGACGTACCAGCCACCTGGTCATTTGAGGGAAGGCGTCCTTGTGGTTGGTGGACCGGTACGCGTCCTTGGCGTAGTCAATGTGGAGTCGCTCCGTGGCCTCGGTATTGTAGTTATCCGTGGTCCCAAATAATTTGATCGACGAGATGTAGTGAGAAAGGCCGTGAAGCTTTGGAATGTTGAAGTGATCGCGAATGCCAAGCTCCTGGAAGACGTGTTTATTGTTGTGGAACCGCTGAAGCGCTTCCTCCAGGTAGGCAAGCGTACCGTCCGAGTGCGACGGGTATTGTGCGAGATACAGGAAGTCGAGCATGGCGCGCACTGCGCGGATGACACGGGCTGGCGACGAACGGTCCGGGAGCTCGAGGTCCACGACGAGGGCCATGAGAATTCGGCAAATATCCTTATGCTCCTGCCCTGAAACGCGTGAGAGATGGGAGATGCCTGAAGAGAACAACCGCGCATTGTGATTGCGAGGCAGTCGCCGGCAGCGCTCGTCCATCTCTGCTTCTCCGAACGCTGTCTGGAGCCACTGGACGGTATGCTTGACCATGCCCTGGTACATCTGGTGGAGGATGTCGGGGGTGATGGAAACGAACACATTGGCGAATGATAACTCCTCCCAGAAGGGGTGGTGGATGGGCTTGATGCGTGCCTCCGCGCACTCCTGGAAGAATATTTCCGGCCCGCGATCCACCGTCCGTAGGGCACGAAGGGTACTTGCTAGGTCGCGCGAGGCGGACTCTTCGAAAACCCCGAGGTCGTCGTGGTCAACCTCACACTTCGGGCATTCTCCGTACTTGACGCAGGCTACAAGCGCCTGTTCCGGGTAATCACCGACGAAGGTCGCGAAGATAGGGTGGCATCGGCGGACGACGCCATCCCCTGAAGCCATTGGAGTCCCGTCGCGGCTATGGTCCTTGAGGACACCAATGATCCGACGCATGCACGCATGAAAGAGGGTCGCCGTCGCGCGACTGCGCGCGGGCTGGTCCTTGATGTGGAGCAAGCGCGTGGTAGGGAGGTAGCCGACCAAGACTTGTGCGTGCTTGGACGGTTGGCGTCGAATCTCCTTCGCAATGTTCCCGATGGTAAGATACAGGGGATATGCTGAGTGGTTTCGAAACTGGGTGATTTGCGTCTTGTCGGTGGAGATTATGACGGGCACAACCGTGGCGCCTGGGTTGAGAAGCTCCAGCGCTTTCTGAATATATTTGTGAGCGACAGTGAGGCAAGCCAAGACGTGGTTGCGCACCTGGATCTTCCACCACCACCTCCCTGTGTGCATTTGATGGTACAGCGGTATGGTGAGGTCTTCATCGACGTAGTGTCGTTCGGGCGCGAACGTCATGTGAGGCAGAAACTCGGGATTTTCGTAGAGTGACTTGACGCATTGAAGCGCGTCGCGAAAGAACACTTCATACATTTCTCCATCTACCTCAATCTCCTCGCTGACGAAGTCGGGAACCGCCGGCAAGCTGCCGTCGATGATCTTGTTCAGGTCCTTGGACGACTTGAACGAGAGCCCGAGGCGGTCCTGCACCTAAGGAGTAGCAGACTCTGCATCAGCAAATAGAGGGAACAAAAGAGCTGAGACGAGCCACTTACCCCTTCGATCTGAAGCAGCTCAGTGAACGCGGTGGAGGTAGGCCCTCGCAGCTTCGCCCATTTCGCAATCTCCCACTCCAGCTTGTTTGCGAATGGCGCCCACTCATTCGCCGCGTCGTGAGGCGGCAAGCGCTCCTTGTGCTTGTTGTATGTCGCAGGGGCCTCTTCAGCGATCGGTGCGCCAGCTTGCCCAGGAAAATAAACAACGTTGTGCTTGTCCCGGCGCCGCCCCTGCGTGCCATGAAGCATGCCTTCCTCCCTCGCGCGATTGTTCGGTAGCGACGGAGCGCGCTCGCCCTGCGGTGTGCCGTCGGCCATCTCGACGTCGTCACCCTCCACCTCGACAGGCTCTACGTCGCCCACCACCTCCAAATCCAATGCCGCTGCGTTTTCCGGGATGGCGCCGTACTCCTCGGCTTCTGGAGCGTCGTCTTCATCTGTGTCGGTGTCTTCGTCGTCCGACGGTGGGGGCCCCGCAAAATTGAGAGCAGCGTCATCTTCGTCCGACCACGCGAGCACAGGGTCACTGGGGGAAAACGCACGGGGGAGAGAGAGCGAGGCGAGCACTAGTAGAAAGATTAATCGACGAGGCAAGCGTTGAGTAGCAAGCGACCTACGTGGGCTCGCCTGGTCAATGTCTACGTCCTCGTCGCTCCAGTATGCCTCCGGTGAGACATGCCGTTCTTCTGTGGGTGCCCGCGTCTGTCGAGAGGGGCCAGGTGAGGGCAGGCGGGAGTCGGCAGATGCAGCCAACGCCGACGACCCCGACGTGGACGGCCCCAACGTGGAGCTCGCGGCCAAAGGAGCGTGCGCGGGCTGTTCTTCGGCGTCAGCGTACAAGTTGCGTATGGCGACACAGCGGGCCTGCTTCGTGTAGCGTGGATGTTTTGTGAACCCGTCGAAGCCAAAGGAACGGCGGCATCCGTCGCAGCGATAAAGAAGGTCGGCCATGGCAACAAGGCCCGCGGGGGTTGATACTTGAGAGACGGGGCAGGGAGTCGGCGAGCCAGCCGCAAATGGTGGAGCGATCGGGTGATGGTGGCAATCGAAAGACTCAAGATTTATAAGTCCGCGCAGGCACCTAGTTGAAAAACTTACGACGGACCCTATCCGCCTCGCCTCTCTTTCCTCATCCCCACCTTCGACTGGCCAGCTCCTTGCTTTGACCACCAGGACTATGACAGCAGGGACGAGGCCTAAGGCCACCGTGAGAGGCGCGCGCCCCGGAGAGATGCGCATACTCACCCAAGAAGAATACGACGCCCTGTCGCCGGGCCAGAAGGGGGCGTATACCAAGGCCGTCCACAAGTTGGGCAAAGAGAGCGAGCTGAAGACAGGCCAGCGCAACAGTACGTCAGCGAGTATACACCCACATGTTTTTCTTGTTGACACGTACCATTTCAGAGCCGGGAAAAGGCGCTGATGACAACGCTGCGTCAGTAGCATCGCAAAGCAGCCGCAAGAGAGCCCCCACGGCCACCGCCATAGACGACAGCATGGGGAAGAAGATGAAACAGAGTGAGCATTGCACCCGCGCTGACGTGGCAAAAAACTTACGTGCGGCTGCCATTGAAAGGGGCAGAGTCTGCAGCTGGGGATGCCAGTGAAGATTGTGGCGCCATATCCGCCAACGGTGACGGTGCACCGGTTAGCGACGCGGAGGCTATGGAGTGCGTCGTTCCCGACGGTAAGCTGCTTGCCAGTGGCTAGTCGACGGCGGGACGCACCACTCACCTGAACCAAACAATACACAGCAACTGTTTCCAGCGGCGAAGACACAGACAGCGACATCGAGGGTGCCCAGCGTCGTGCGAGCGCGGCGAGGGGGAAGCGCAAGCAAGTCGTGCGGTCCTCGTCCGAAGAGGAAGGCGGCAACTTCGATGTGGGCGCCGCCCAAGACGCCGAGGACGACTCGGAGGAAGAAGAGGTCTACGCTGGAGGGCCCAAGGAGTTCACCAAGGCCCGGTTGTCCAAGTACGCGAAGGCAGTGAGTCTCCCTTTGTTCATCAACGAGTGTGGCCGTTGTGGGGCTAAGCCGGCGCTTGAGCTGCCGAAATGGAAGCATCCAGGTGCCGAGAAGGCGCACAGCGACTTGCCCTCGGTCATCGACATCTTCAACGACGACAACGAAGATATCGACCTGGTGAACGAGGCCCGCACCCTGCGCCTGCAAGAGAAGGTGAGCATGTTGCACTCAGTCTTGTGGCTTCTGCTGACTCTGGCTCCCTGTGCTTGACGATGCAGGATAAAGAGGCCGCAGCCACGTCCACAGGCCAGGTGAGTACTATTAGCTCGTCGCCCCGAGACCCAAACCCCAACTGAATTGTGTATGTCCCGCCGCCCGCGCGATCTGACGCGCGCACCCAGGCAAGCGACGTCTTTAGCTCGAACGACCGCGACGTTCCTGGTTCGCAGCCTGCAAGTGCGTATGCGGGCGGAGGGGCGGTGGTGAGCAGGTCTGCTCGTCTTGCTTTCCTGCTACTGATGCCCTTGTAGAATCTGAACGCCACGACGGTGCCATGGGCAAAGAAACCCGCCGCCAGGGCTGCCAACCAGGTGCGTCGCAGCCGGGCGCTTTTCGGCGCATGTTTGCTAACAGTACCTGTGACCGCACTACCCGGGCGTGCACAGACATCTAGAAGAGGTCGCACGGCCAACGCGCCCACCGTCGCCAGCGCCAACGCGCCGCCCATCGCCAGCACGGTGGCTACCACCAACGCGCCGCCCGCCCCCCACGCGCTGCCCACTGCGCACGCTCTGCCCACGCCCCACGTTCTGCCCGCTGCTCCTACCCCGCTCGTCGCGAACGCGCCGCCCGCCCCCCATGCGCTGCCCACTGCGCACGCTCTGCCCACGCCCCACGTTCTGCCCGCTGCTCCTACCCCGCTCGCCGCCAACGCGCTGCCCAACGCCAACGCGCTGCCCACCGCCAACGCGCTGCCCAACGCCAACGCGCTGCCCAACGCCAACGCGCTGCCCAACGCCAACGCGCTGCCCAACGCCAACACGGCCCAAGTGGATCCCGCCGGCGCCTGGCCCGCGGACACCGAACTCGTCGCGCCGCCGGGCAAACAAAGCCACTGGAGCATCAAAGCGCAGTCTGAACGGGTCCAGAAGGTTCTGCGCAGGGCAATCAAAGTTGACTTACCGCAGAAGTTGTTCTTCCAGAACACCTTTCCTCAACCACAGGAGCGCGCATCGTTTTATCGTGCCGTGCTTGTGGCTGCTGCAGAAGCGGAAGGGGATGTCGCCGTTGCATCAAGGGTGCAGCGCGAGAAGGAGTACGCCGCGGCGCTCTCAAAGATCGTGAGTTTGTTCACCTCTTGCATGACCTGGACCTAACGCATTTGCACATGACAGCCTGAGGCGCGTACGTCAATCCTACGAGGGAAGCTCAAAGACGCTGCCGACGCGGTGGTCCGGGGAGCTTACAAGATCGACGAGTTCCCCGCCGAGCGCCACGTCCGGATCATCAAGTGGCTGGTCGCGGAGGAAGACTCATTGTACATCTTCCCAGGCGATGCAAAGGTGCGTTGACAAAGATTTGAATGCACGCCAGAAACACTGATCATCGGGCCTGCGCGCTGCAGGAAAGCACCTACGACGATACCAGGCCGTTCGGGCACAGCGCCATCGCCATGGTGCTGCGCATGGTGTTCTTTGGACCGAAGGCCATCGCTGAACTCGCCGTGGACCTTTTCAGAGGCGACGATGGCATCCTGCGACTGCCTCCAGCTATGGTTGCTGCGTGCGCTACTGCAGTGAGTTTTTTGTGTCTATTTCTTGTGTGCAGCGCCGGCGCAGCGCTGTCCCTCTGATGTACTGCTTTCAATTTCAGGTTGAGGCGGGCCTGCGCAGTTTCCTTCTGGGCCGCGACGCCAGCCAGGTGGACTTCACCGGCAACCAGTTCATCCGCTCCTACCTGAACCACGTCGCAACCCTGCAAGACCTGAAGGGCGAAGCTGTTGGGGTCTACAACGCGTTGCTGGCTGCTCTCTATAGAAGCGTCACGTAAGTACCGTGGTCGACGTGCAAATAAATGCTCACCCTTGTTCGTTATGGCTGCATAGGGGTGTTGAGGGAAACGAGGCTGGTGTGGCTGCCGTTGGCACCTCGAATCGTCGCGTGAGTGCAGCGCGCGTCGCGCAGGCCTTCGCATAGCTGGAGGATCTATTGGAAATTGGACAGCAACCGCCACTCAGTCTCCTCGTTGACATTCCTGCGCTGCGCGCAGTTCATTTGTGCTTTTGTCGGCTGCTTGATCACAGGATGGCATATGTGTTTCTCATTGTCTGCATATTGGTTTCTCTCGCGTTCCTCATTTGTTTCTCATGATTGGCTAATGGGATGATTATGATATCAATTAGCTAATCATGAGTGGCAATGATATCTGTTGGACTTCAACTAATATTGATGAAATAAGAGGATGATAATCAGCATATGAGCAAGGTTTTATCATTTAATTAGGAGCCACTGTGGTCACCAACAGTGGTGTATCTAATAAGGTGCTAATAGATGCCCTGCTACTGAGCAGCTAATTGGTGATAATTGGTGATAATTAATTTGGGGGGAACGCTAATTGACCTGCTGGCTAATTAGCAGATAATGTTTTCTCATTAGAGCTTATTAGGGGCGGGGGGGTTCCCAGATGACAGCGCGAGGTTGTAGAGGCTACGCTGGGAGACGTTTTAGATGCGGTGAGTAAATGTTCAGTCGCCTTTCCGTTCGTCCGAGCTGACAACGCAAACAGGTTACGACGTTGGACAGGATAGATGGAGGGTTCAGCCTCCTCCTGCACGTCCCAGGCTTCACTGCGCAGCTGCCGTCTGTGTCCCCGCAAGACGTCGACATCCTCGCCTACCTCCCGCCACGCGAGGTCGCGCATCATGGCGAGGACATGCAGGAGCAAATCATCAAGATTACGGACATCTTTCGCTCGCAGATCGCATACCCCTACCTCTTGCGCGCCCAGGAGTACCGCACCTGCTCTCGTGTTCCCAACAACCAGCAACCTCTCCCCATTCCTGTCCCCCCTTTGCTTCCCGACAGCAGCCGCTTGCCTCGTCCTGTGCGCCCGGGAAGTGCCCTCCTGTGCTTCTCGCGTGTACGCCCGGACTCCCCGGACTCCAAGGTAGCCAAGACGCAGGCGGAACTCGCCTTCGAGTCCATGGGCACGAATCCGAAGGTGAAGGGTCGACCACGCCGCAGCAACTCCCTGCCCAGTCGCTCGAAGGCGAGCCCCCACACGCCCCTTCCCCTCTACATTGACGACTCTCCTCCCCCTCCGGCATCTTCTTCAGGCCCGGGCGTTCCCCTTCCTCTCTACATCGACGACCCTTCCCCGCTTGCACCGTCTCCAGTTTCACTCACGGTCTCTCCCGAGCCCAGCGTAGTCCCAGCCTTGCGGCGCCGTGGCATTCCCAAGCCATCAGAGCCCGTCACGCCCCTCGCGACAGCCGCTACCAGGACCACTCGACCGCTCGTGCCTCGTCCCATCACCGAACCTCCCACTCCCTTTGTGCCGGTACCCACAGAGACGATCGGGCCGTGCACGATAGTCGCGATGGACCAGTATCAGCTCGGCGACGCGTTCAAGGCACGGTTCAACGCCCTCATCAAGACTCCCTCAGCGCGCTGGGTCACAGTCATGCGAGATGACTGGCACTTCGAGGATGCGCAAGCGCGCGCCATCACGGCCGCCATGCTCTCCGACACCCAAGGGCCTATCTTTGGCCCGAAGGCTCTGGTTACGACGACACCGTCCCCAAAGAAACCGAAGGCCAAGGTTGTGGCGCGCTCTTGTGTACGTACCGCCTTTGATTTGCTACGCGTATTGCTCACGATATCCTATAGTGCACGGCCACCTGCTGCGCGATCACCATGACCTTCGTCTCGCTCGTGCTGGCGGGAGTTCTGGTAGCTCTAGTAGTCTGATTCATTATTGTTGTTACATATCTTGTAGTACTTTAAATTTAAGTACTTGGCTACAAATACACGGTCACGTGCTTATTTGGCCGTGTATTGAGTCGCAAACCATGCTCGGTGAGCTCGTCTCCTCACCCGCCAGGCGCGCCCCACGTCTCCGCTACGCCCCACGTCTCCGCTATGCCGCCGCCGACTATGCCTCCGCAAGCAAAGCACCGTCAAGGGCATATCCCGCACAAAACGCGCCCGAAGCTCACCAAAGAGGCTCTCGCCCAGGTGAACACGTCACGGAAGATCAAAACCGGTGCGTACCTAGACGGTATCGACGACGTGGCTGCCACGGTCAGGAAGCTCACAGACGACCTGGCCGAGAAGCACGGGAAAGTGGTTCACAAGGTCGAGACCGCGCTCCATATCGGGCGCGGCGCGCTCAGCCGCGGTAAGCACAATGTAAACAGTGCCTGGAGCGCGTACCAATGGAAGGAGGGCCGAGACAACCCCGGCAGTAAGTCATTCTCACCTTCTCATTACATACAACCCTGACACGCGTTGGTAGCCGGCGTCGAGATAGGGACACTCTCAGCCCTACGCAGGGTCGAATACGCCAAGCTCACCGCTGAGGAGAAGGCTCAGTGCATCAAAGAGCACAAGGCACACCTCGAGACCAGAAAAACAGGCGAATGGGTTACCTCGAAGTCAAAGACGAATGACGCCGCGTCTACAAGCACCAAATTAATTGATGAGGTAAGTGCGAGCCTTGCATTAACACATGAGAATCTTCTCTGATGCCTGTCGACTAGCTCAACAACTTGCGCGCGCGCACGGGCCTGGAGGCGATGCTGTTCCTCGTGCGAGGAAACTCATCCATCAAGTTCAATCCCATCGCATTCGCCACCCCGCAAGTGCTCGAATTCGTCGCCCAGGTCCTCTCGATGGATCTGCAAGACCTCCTCACGCGAATGGAGGGCTTCGCTATTCAGGGTCTCGCAGGTACGAGCATTCATATTTGCCTGGATTTATTCACCTGACTGTGTTGTGTTAACAGGTAGCGGGAAGGCAACTCGGACCGTTGAGGAGCTTCGTGAGGCGCTCGCAAAGTTCATCGACCAGCAGCTCCGTGAGTAATTCCTTCACACAACCCTTGCGTGGTCCTGACGTGATTCTTCCATTAGGTGATGTCGCCGGCGTGCGAGACATCAGATGGCGCTTCGGCTCCCACTGGGAGATCGTGAGCAAACATCGGGTCCAAATCAAGAACTGGCCGGAGCACATCCCCTTCACGTCCCTCAGCCGTGCCGCGCCTTCCAAGCGCGTTGCCGATGAGTTGGGGAGGCTCTGGTATAGCGGCAGCATTCACTGGGCACCCATCAGCGATGAGGAGTTTGATGAGGAGTTCCAGAGGCGTGAGGACGCCATCACGGCCGGCAAAATACCTTCGCGCAAGGTACGAAAAGACAAGAACACGAAGCGGCCACGCGACGACGAATCAGCGGGCACCCGCCCTAAAAAGAAGGCCCGAAAATCTCCCTCCCCATCCCCATCCCCATCGCCTTCCCGTTCGCCATCCCCCTCGACTTCTCCGTCACTTCCAGTCCCTTCGCAGTCCTCCCCTCGCGCGCTCGCAGCCCTCCCGTCTTTGACGACCTCGTCGTGCGCGCCTTCCTCTCCTCTGTCAACGGACTGGGAGCTGCCGTTCACCACGGCATCCTCGTCGACCTTTGTCGAAGTCCCGCCTTTCCCCGAGGTCTCGTTGCCTGGTTTTGGTCCTCTCATGTCCTCCCTGTACGAGGACGGCCCTGGAGTGTTGATGGGAGATGACGGCAGCGCGCCAGGTGAGTAGTCGGTCTGTTGATCGTTCGACAACGCTTTATTGACCCGGCCACGTTCGCAGGTGACCTTCAACTGCCCTGGCAACTCCCTTCCGCGCAGCTCTTCGGGTACAAGGACCTAGGCGATGGCCCGCTGGGCCTCAACCCTCTCGGGCTGCCTCTCGACAATGAGTAATAGGGCTTTGGCGCGTCCCCCCTACGTGATATTTGGCAGCTTGTATTGTTATCATTTGTTATGTATTACTTGGTCCTCCGTACAGTATGTAGTGCCATAATGCGGGGCGCATGAATATTATTGTTGTTTTGTCTTGTCTTTGGTGTAGTTTACATGTTCCGGGCCCGAGATCCGCTGAGGCGCCGAGATCCGTGAGATCCGGGGCTGATCCGGGGCGCCGAGGGTCCAGACCGACGCCTAAATATATCGGGAAGGAAGCTGACACACGTGCTGTTGACAGCTTCCTCAGATCATCAATCACACACGCTCGAAAGGGCAGCGGGGCGGGAGGTAAAGTGCTCGATCATTTGTTGGAGGGAGGCACTAACTACGTGCTAAACTAAGCACGACCAAGCACCTCTCCGACGTGCTTTGTATAGCACGTATAGCGGGAACAACAGGTGGCTTTGTCGCGCAGGTCGTCAGTACATCTCCCTAACGCGAAGAAACGATCTTGCGCACGTCTGGGCTATGCAATCAGTCGTCTAGCCTGCATCAACTAGCGTGAGGCGAGCCAGGCTTAGCGTGGACATGCCTCCACGAGGAGACGAGAGGGAGCAACCATTGACGGGACAGCGACGTCCTGCCCGGAGTCGGTGAATACATGACCGTGAAAGAACCTACCGATAGCTTCGTCAGAACTGCGTAATCCTTCGCCAGGCGCCTGCCTGTGAGGCTCGTCGACGTGTGGCGGGTTTCAACACGGTGTCGAAGGCGGGGCGCAATGTGTACGAAAAGCCGACGTCGCTGCTGCGCGATCCTCAGAGCAAATGAAAGCAACATTTGGGAAGCGTTCGCCGTCATGCTTTTGGGGTTTAGGTAGCGGTGCTTGACCGTACTTGGAACGAGATAAAAAAGTCTATGTGCAAGTCGTCAGTGGACGCAGAGACAAAAAGTGAGGACGACGCACCCCCAGACTTGCGCATCAACACACAAATCCTACTCAGTGGATCGCGTTCTGGGTAGACCATCTTGAGGCCTGAGGCCTTGAGGACCGTGCTACGGCTGCCCAGTTTTGCGCGTCGTAGCGCGTCGTCCTTGTGTGTCAACACCAAGGTGAGTTACATACATTGTGACAGGCTATGAATGGATGGACGTACCAATGATCCTCTGTGCCGATACCGATACCATCGTAAGAGAGGTGTGCCAAGAGTCAAAGAGTCCGGTAAATAGTTGTGATCAAGCTGTGGGCTCTGTCAAGGTGCGACCGTGCTCGGTCGTGCGACTTGGTCGCCGAATCGAATCGATCCTACATATTGCTTCGTCCCTCCACCATCTGCCGGACAACCACCACGGACGATCCCCTCAGCTCTGTTGGCGAAGTGACTGTTCTGTCATCTTCAGGCTTCCTTCGATATTCCGTCTGTCCACCGTCAAGCTCGCGGGACGTTTCAATCGAACAAGCGAGACTCGTCGCCAGCGCGATGATTCGCCTTCGAACATCCTGACAGCATCGTGGCGCATCGAAGCATCTGCGCCCACCATCGACGCCGCCCTCCTGCTTGCACAAGAGCATTTGCCCATGCCATCGTGAGTCGTGTCTTCCACAACTGCCTTGCGCTTCCTCACCGTCTTTGTCTGCGGTCGCGCTCTACCAGTGCTCTATCCTCCCACGTCGACTTCATCCGTGCGCTTCCCGCTGCTCGTGCGTCCTGCGATGCCTCCACACGCTGCGAGCCATACGTAGTTCTGCCTGTCGACCTTCCTCCTCGCCGCCCGCCTCCACCTGCCTCTGCGCTTTTGGCGGTGAACGAACTCCATCGACTCGCACAACAACCCGCCTGGTGTGTAGCCATCGACTTTCTCTTTCTCTCTCTGACATTAGACCATAAGGATCGATAGTCTCCGCTGAGGATACTTCATGCACGCCGCGTTCTACCCCGGACCCGCCCACGCTCATCCCCCCACCCCTCTCTCCGGGCGCGCCGTAATCCGACTTCGCAACTCTACCCCGACGTCGCAGCCCTGCCTCGCAACGCGGACGTATGGGACGCCTTCCTGCTCCTCAAGACGCGCGTTCGCCTCGGCAGCACCTCGATCACCACGCTAAGTCGCCAGGTCGTCAAACGCGCGCGCAGGCCATGTCCACGCCGTTCTGAAACGCACGGCGAGGTGCTACCCAGGATCGCGCGGCGCCATAGGGCGACTGCAAGCTGGGAAGCGCGCCTGCGTCTATGGGGTCATGAGCAGGGTGGGCGATCAGATCGAATGCGGACAGGACCTCACGACGTGTTGCGTGGGCAAATGGAATGTTCAATGGGACGCGCACGACTGCCCAGACTCCTCAGGTGCGTTCAGATGTACGTTTCATATGGCCGACCGATATTGATGCTATCCACCTTCCAGCCGATCTTGACAACTAAGCGCATACAAATTTCAAGTCGTTTCGCAGGTAATGGCAGACGCATGCGCGGGTATGGATAGCATCATGCATCATGCTCAAGGTATGCTTTATTGTTCATCGACTGTACAATCTAGCTGAACTTGCTTGTAATAGGGCCGAGTGCACTGTCGCGCGCGCGCGCGCGCTCGCCACGACTTGGTCGACGCCGGCGACGGATTCTGAATCCACGGGGCAGAGGCCTGCACTTTTGTCGGACGCTATCGAACGATGTGGATGAGCCCCGTCCGTGTCGAGCTCGAGGTTATGGGAGCACGACGCGTGTATATATGCTGCCGAGTTGGTGCCAACGGCGCGGTGAAAGCTAGGCTGACCGAGACACCGGGAGAAGGCGAACACAGGTTGTCTGGCACTTGTGGTAAGTACTACAGGTATCAGCCGGGCATATGGGAAATCACGACAGATTGAGGACCACGAAACCTGGCATCCGAGGCGCACCGTCAGAGACCGTCGTGCGCAAGAGAAGCCGTAGACTCACGGGACATGTAGACAGCGCATATATGTGTTGCGTTAGTGGGGCGCGGCAGTCGAGACGGAGTATGCTGTGCACATGGCGCCCTCGGGCAGGGCGACACGCAACGGACAAGCGAGTGGGTGTCCGCCAGATCGAACGACCGCTGGACGTACTGCGAGGCGTCGGGATGACTGTACGTACTTTGATGCACGTGCGCGTGAAGGGAGGCTCAGTCACAGATGCGGGGCCGTGGTCAGAAGGCGGAGGACTTCGACGTTAGAAAAAATAAGTCTACGCGGGAGACGTAGACTCCGACCGTAGACTTTCGGGTAGACTTTTGCGTACTAGGGCTCCGTGACGGGCTGTCACGCCAGGACAATAGGATCAATTCCCTTTTGTCCGATGCATCGCCCGGCCCACCCGCCCGGCCACGCGCCGCCGCCTCGACGCGTCGACGCGTCAGTGTGGCCGGCCATGAGGATCGCGGCCACAGCGTGTCGGACACAGCCTGCGTTCACAATCCTTTTGTGCTTGGGCTCATTGTGCTAGAGGTACTTATAAGTCGCCCACCCTCTGGCAGCTGCACTTTCCCCTCTTTCCCCCTGCACTCGGCGTCCGAGTCTGCCACGCACGACATCCTCTACGTGCCCGCCCTGCACGCGCCACTCCTCTCCGCTCGCTGTCCGCGCTCACTGCTGCGCGTCGTTCCGCGCGTCGTTCCGTGCAGCACCTTGCGCTCGAGGCCGCTCGCCCCACATCCCAGCGCGTCGGCCGTGCCATCCGCCGCGCGCCGCTCCGTGCCACTCCAACAGTCTGCCGCCACCACACTCGTCTCCCTCCCCGACACCATTTCGCACGCTCTTCGCTGCCGCCCTTCCAAACGTGCTCACTATTGTGCGCCTGTTTTGAAGCGCTGTGACGAGGCCTCTGCATAATGTCGGCCATCTATTTCACGGACCTCGCGCAGATGCTATCGGCTTTCCCGGGCACGCTCTCACAGCTGTCATTGGAAGACGTCCATCGCTTCTTGCGCTTTGCACGACGGCTTAAGACGGAAATACAGCTGACAATGACACCTGCCGCAAACTTGAACGACCCGCCTATGTTTCTTCACCAGTATCTTCACGACTTTCTCCGTGACACCATGGGCTTCGATGACAGAATGACAGTAGAATGCTGGTCCGCACTCAAGGATCTGGCTTGGCTTGATGGGGACAGCAAGCTCTCTGTCGAAGAGGCTGCAGTCTTTCAGGAGTACGGTCGCAAGGGCACACGCGTCTTGGAGCATCTTTGTGAGTACTCTTGCTCTTTGTGCTCGCTCTTCTCTAATAGTCTTGCAGCGGACACAATGTTCTACCCTCCAACACTGCAGTGCAAAAACTGCTACCGACGACTGGGCCAGTCCTCTCGGTTTCCCGTCGTCTATTTCTCCAAGAGCTGCGGGTCGCGACCGGCGTATTCGACATCCCTAATGTGTAGCAGTGAGTTTGGGTTCATTCTCGTCTTTCCCCAATCTAAACAAACACTTGTAGCATGTAAAATCCGCTACTATCCCAATTACTATGTGGAGAACCGTGTTCGATGTTACTATGGCGGTGTCCCCGACGTCATCCACTTTGAATCTCACGCGTTCATCGATGCCGAGCTATGCGAGCAGTTCACGCAGTATATGCTTCTTGCTTGGTGAGTCAATATAAGCTGCCTTGTGGCTCGCTCGGGTTTGACTGGTGGCTCGCTATGCTAGGGTCTCGGGGCAGAATTGCGCTAACATTTACAACGAGGCGTTCGCTGAGTCGGGCATCGACAAGCCTCCACACTGGCCGCAAACATTTCGACTCAGCTCTGAGCAGGCTTGGCGCGCATTCTTTTTGAACGCATTGCTGCGTGATTGGGACGAGCGGGGCAAGTGCATGACGATGTCCGATGATGGAACTCAGAACGAGCGCCTTCAAGCTGCCATGGAGGAGCGGAATCGAAGGATGGTTGTTGTGGGGCAGCCCGAGAAGCTCCATGCGTGCTCGGTTTGTGAGAAGATCATCAAGAAGTCTGGTCCTCTCGATCCCAACCCGGCTCATCCCAGCAAGAATCTCCGTACGTCGCTTCCGTTTATCTCATTGGCCTGCTCTGATGGTTTGATTAGGCTCGCTGCGTGCCGTCGTCACTGATGGTATCTCCATTGGCCATCCTTGTTGCGCTGTTCACA
This sequence comes from Auriscalpium vulgare, assembly GCA_019915015.1. Lineage (NCBI taxonomy): Eukaryota > Fungi > Basidiomycota > Agaricomycetes > Russulales > Auriscalpiaceae > Auriscalpium > Auriscalpium vulgare. Next base: position 785,337 of record JAHBBC010000018.1, read on the forward strand.
ACTGCACGACGCCTCTCGGCAGCAATCGCGACCGCTTCTGCCCTTCACATCGAGATCTCGCGTCTCAGTGTGTTGTCACAGACTGCACAAATTTGGCCGAAGGGACGCACCGGACGTGTAGTGAGCCAGATCACCGAGCTCTCGAAAACCACCGCAACGAGCAATCCAAAGCATTTTTCCAGCTGCAACAAAGGCTGAAGAAGGCTAACGTCCCCGTCTTCCCCGGGATGACCACGCTGTCAGACGCTGATGATGCTGAGGTGGACGACATCCTCGATATGGCTGAAGAAGAAAATGTTGGCAAGTCTGACGAGGGCAACCGGAAGGTGAAGGCGCGTTTCGGTCGTCGGCGGACACACAACGAGCAGCTCGTTGTTACTTGCTGTGGCGTCATTGCCGCACGGGCAACGATGTTTGGAGCAGAGGCTATTTCGGGTGTCAAGGTAGGCTCAGTTGTCGTCCGTAGGTTTCTTCATACTCATCTTCACATAGGATTTCCTCAAGTCAGTCTATAACTTTGACTTCAATGATCTCCCTAGTGTCATCTTCTACGACAACAATTGCCATCTCATGGCACATCTCCTTGCCCAGGGCGATGATTTCTTCATGTACTGCATCCTCCCTGTTGACGTCTTTCACTTCAAGTCGAAGCACAAGGAAAGCGATGAATTCTGCCAGAAGCATTGCAATCCAGCCATGTGGCCAGAGCTCAGCGACGACAAGGGCAACTGGGTCTTCAACTCGTCAGCCGCCGAGCAGGCGAACGTATGGATGGGTGGGTATCTCGCCATTGCGCGCGAGATGTTGGCATACCGTTTCGATTTTTTCTTCGACGAGATGATCAAGCGCCGCAACGAGCGGGTTGTGGCCAAACTTCGCGCCACTGGCAAGGCGCCTTATCGTATCCCTCCTGCTTCTTCTCAGTAGTCATTTTGTAATCGTAGTCAATATATACAATATGTGTAAGCTCTCGCGGTGACGGTACGAAGACGACAGCGCGCAGGCCGCCGGGAGCAAGGTGAGAGCGTGAGCGGGACGGCAGACAGTGTTAAGCCCGAACGCAACGCACGTCCCGACTTGTGCAACAGCGCTGCACGGTGGTAACTAGGAGGCAGCGCTGATGAGATGTACCCTGGGGGAGGCCCCGGGAACGTCGATAGAAATGGAGGGAGCGAGCAGCCAACCGCTGGCCCAAGAGGTAGTGGGTCGGAGGAAGAAACCCAAGATCGCGACCGTGCCCCGAACAAACCACCCAGGACCCCGCGGGTCCTGCCCTCGTCCTGCGGCTCTCTCTCTCTCGCTCTCTCCGCTCCCGTCGGACCGTCGCACGTTGCGTCTCTTCCCACACTATTCGGTGCGACCCTCCCGTCTGTCGCCGCCGGTCCGTCCTAGTTGCGGAGTCGCCCTTGCCGTCCGACCGTCCGACCTGTGTCCCCGCGCTTGTACCGTCCGAGTCGCTATCCTGGAATATAAACGTCAGTCATAAAACCTACCACACTGTATCACTCCAGTCTGTGGTTGAGTCGGGGCAGCGTAGCCCGTGGTATCGCAAAGGTGGCGCGACCCGGATGTCGCTACGACTTCCTGGTTTAAGGCATCGTGTCGGGCTGGTCTGGCGGTATCGCGTCGTGCGGTGCTCTCTGTGAAGCAGGAACGAAAGGTGTAGTCTCGGGTGTAGGCCCAAGGTCCAAAAGTGTCCCTACAACAAGTCGAATCGCGTCTATATACCGCTGCTTCGTCAGCTCTTCCCACGCGTCTGCGCTCCTACGCGTCCTACCAAGTTCCGCGCCCGACCGTTCCGACTCCCTACCTCGGCTCTCCGACTCCTCCCCAGACGCTCGCTCGCTTTGTGCTGTCCCGTGGTCGTGCCGGTGCCGCGACGCCTGTGGGGCGTCTCGGGGGTGTGTGTCTTGGTGTAGCGGTGTGATTGGTCCTTTTCGGTGCCTGTAGCGCTGCGGGTCCCATCATCCTCCCCCCAACTGAGCTACCGACTGCCCTCAGTCGGCGAATCCCCGGATGGCTCCTCCTGATAAAGGCTCCCTCGCGCCGTCTCGATGAGTCGTCAGGTAGCGTCGCACCGCCCGCCCGACCAACCAACCCCCCCCCACACACCATCATGACCTGGTCTCCCCACACGTACCGTCGCGGTACTCTCTTGCTGTACCACCTGGGTCGGGCCCCCAGCGCGGACTTCCCGCTCGCAGCAGCCGCCGAAGCGATCGAATCGCGCGAGCGTTGGGCACAGGAGGTGTTGGCTGTCATTGTACGGTTCCCCTCTTTTCCGCCCCGTTGTCGCGCTAACCGTCCGCTCCCATCGGCTGTAGGAATCCATCACCGATTCCGACCCCAGGCTGATCATCCCCCTCGCCGAGCGCATCCTCATGCCGATACTCGAGAACGCCATCCTCCTCGTACCCGAGGTCGAGGATCGCTTCCGCTCGTGGGCGGGGCGATTTCTTCGTCCCGCCCCGCTCCCTACGACCGAGCTGCACCCGTGGACCTCCGTTGTTGATCGGGTCGACCTACTTGACGCCCCCAAGGTTCGGCTGACCGCGACGCTGGTTGAGGAGAACTTTTGGGTCGTGTTTCGCAAACGCGGGTGCTCGGTCGCGTCGTACTTGCGCGAGCTCGCCATTTTCCATGCCGCCATCCCCGATGACCGTCCCCTGGGCAACCAGACGTGGGTCGCGTACGTCCTCCGAGAGGCCTTGGAATGTTCCGCGCTCTCCATTCGCCACTCGCGTGGTGGGACCGCTTTCCTTCCCGACTACGTCGCCCGCGAGTCGACCGCTTGGCCCATTTCGCCCCCCACGCAGTACGGTCGCAACCTCGGCGGACTGGGTGCGCGTCTTTTAGCTCGTTTCGAGGCCGTGTACCGCGAGACCGTCGAGGAGCTCGCTGGGGCTACGGAGAACGTCGCCAATCTGCAAGCCCTTTGGGCCGACGCTCCCTACCTGTTAGCCATCGTTCGCGACCCCTGCCTCTCCCTCGAGCACGCAACCCGACTCTTCCTGGAGTACGCAGTGACTGCGGCATACGTTCTGCGCCATTTCCCAGCCGCCCCGACCGAGCCCGACCTTTACACGAACAACCTCTTGGTGACCTTTGTGCGCCATCGTGTATTGTCGGGGCTCCCCGCCTTGCCCGCCGGTGATGGTGTCGGCTTGGTTGACGACGATGCCGGCGGTGTCGATTCCGACGAGCAGATGCAGGGCGATCCCGTGGACGCCGGGGGTGTCGGGGATGATGTCGCTGTGATGGAGCGTGTGGTGGTCGGCGATGTCGGCGCGATAGTGGATTACCGCAGCGATAGTGGTAGCGACATCGCGAGCAGTCGTGAGTAGTGTACCCCTTCTGTAAATGGTCCCTCCGGCCGCCATGAATCGCACAGAACTGTGGCCCCTGATGTCTCATAGCAATGATCGTCGCGTTTCGCTGCGTGGGCGACTCATAGCGTCGCGCGGTCTCCGACCGTGTTCTGATGGATCGCGGATTCGGTTGCGCGTGGTCGGCTCTGACTTTGTCTTGTCCCGCTCCCTTCTGGCTACTTGTTCCTCGTGCACCCTGCGCAGGCTGGTCACCCGTCGCCGAGAAAATCCCTATCTTTCTCCTCGTCGCTCGTGACTGGCCATCCTCCCCCCAACAGAAATCTGCGCCTGTCCTCAGACGCAAATTCTCCGGCCAAACCCCGGCATATCGGGTCGCGGCGGGTTTCCGACGGCCTACATAACGAGTGCGGTCGGTGCGTGCGACCCAGCCTCCGACCATGTCGTCCAGTTTCACCCTTGAGGCGCGTGCTTTCGCCCTTGTCGGGCTACTCCTCACTCCGCCCGCGATTGACCTGGAGACCGCTCCCGTCGAGACCCTGGTTCTGGCTCGGGAGGAGTGGGGTCGCAAGGTTGCTACGCTCTACGTAAGTCCTCGCGCTGTCGTTGCGATCCCCGCTCACGTCCGTGTCGCGCTTATCCAGAATGAAGTGTATAACACTGCGAAGCCATCCGTCCTTCGTCTTGTCCAGGCAATTGTCAGCCCCGTCTTCGAGACGCTGTTCACTGTGTCCCCCGAGTCGCGCGCCGCGTTTGCTGAATGGGGTGGTAACCTCGTCAGCGACCTCGCGCCTCCGACGTCCGCTCCTCTCGACCCGACATTTTCGGTTCGCCCAATCGCTGGATTCACCTTCCCGAACAATCGCGACCACTCTCGCCAGCTCTCGCGCCTCTGCGAGGGCGCCCTGTGGGCCGCATTTGAGTCGGGCCGCACGTCCGTTCCCCAGTACCGTCGCAGCCTTGGTGAGCTCTGCTTGGCCGCTCATCCCACCGGTCGCGGAGCGGGCATCGACGCGACAGTCCACGCGGAGTTCATTGCCGGCATGAATGCTTGCGCTTCGGCTCTTCAGCGCCTGAACGGCGGGGAAGAGGCCCTCCTGTCCGAGGTCCATCGCCTCTCCTACTCGACCACCGGCATATCCCTCCCCGACCTCCTGCGTACCCTCGCGCACCCTCTGTCCGATACGCTCATTACCCACACCACCGAGACCGTGGCGACCTTGGCGTCGATCTACGGCACCATCGCGCAACTTGCGCGACCCGACGACCGCCGCGCGCGTGGTCGCTGGGGTCCGTATGCCGACGCCTTTGACTCTGCGGATGGGTTCTTGGAGGCCGCCGCTGCCGCGTATCTGCGCGACGCCTTGCAGTGGTCCACCACTATCGACAGTCTTCATGCGCGCACCGCCATTGAGAGCGCTATCCTCGCGTCGAACCTCCCCACCGAGTTATTGGCCGACGTCCACAGCGACCCGACGATGTTCTTGGACGAGGTCGTGACGTTCCGCGCAGTCCCGATGGGTTGGCAAAACGCGCACCGTGGTCGTCGAGGCGGGGGTGCGACTCGGGGGCGCCTCACTCAGCAGGGGCGTATCCCGCGTGACGATCCTGCCACGCTGTAGCGTCGTCGCACTGTCGGAGCGTCGGGAGATAAAGGGAAAGAAAGAGCCCGCGTTAGTGTAGTGCCTTGTGCCCGCATGTACGTCGTTGAATGCCTCCCAATACGAGTATTGAACTTGCGACGCGTTACCCGCTTGTGCGACGCCAGTGTACCGTGGTCGCGCCCCGTGGGAGGGGCGGGCGCCAACGACTTGTGCGATTTCGCTCGCGCCAGCAACACGTGCCCGCCACGCGGCGTCGGAGCCGCGCGTGGCGTCCCGCACCGGTCCGGGGCATGTCGCGGGATCAAATCAACGATCGCTGATCAGATCGCGGATCGACCCGGCGTCGTGGGCGCTCGGAGGCAAAACCAGCGCTCTGGCCGGGCCACGCGGCCGGTCGCTCCCACGCACGCACCATTGTTCGTGCGCCTGCGGCGAAGTCGCCGTCGCCCTTCTTCCCTCTTCCCCTCACCTCGCTCGCTCGCCTTCCCGCTCCCCCGATTCCTCACCCCATGGACGCTGCCACCGTCGCCGACGCCACCGCTACCCGCGCCATGCTGGATCTCCAGCTGGGCTTACTCGGGCCCATGGCGCGTGACGCCACCTCCGAGGCCCAACTCGCGCTGCTGCGCCCGCAAGCGCGCCAGCTCCTGGTACGTCTGCTCTTCCTGATCTCGCCTTCCTTTCTGACTTGCGATTTCCTAGCGTGCCTACTACGACGCCCGTGGTCGTGGGGTGACGTTCTCCCCCGAGGCGCGCGCGCGGTACGACGCGCTTGAAGAAGCCGTGCGACCCCCGCCCCTGTTCCTCGACGAGGCGAACGAAGACGACGAGGCTGCGGAGGCCCCTGAAGCGCCCCAGGCGACCGTGCCGCGGTCCGCTCCGACCGTTGCCACGCCGTCGCCCCTCGTCGGCGCTGGGACGCGTGAGGGCACCGTCGCCGTGGCCGACCCTTCCGTTACCCGGCTCCGCCCCAAGGTGCGTGTATCGGCGGTCCTTGTCGTCACCCGCTAACCTCGCCCCTTTCTTTCTGCCCGCTCTTTACGCAGGCTCGTCGCGTGCTCGCGAACCGCGCGGAGGTGGTGTTGCCGCTCCCGGGGCCGGTCCCGCCGCCGCCTTCTGCCCGCGGGGAGCGCCTCGCCGCGCGTACCGCCACTGCGGCCGTCCAGCCTCCGTCCCAAGCCGCCGGGAAGCGCCGCGCCTCGCACTCCCCCACACCCCTCTCGTCTCCCCACGCGACCGAGTCGCCTCAACCCCGGCGCGGTCGCACCGCCAAAAAGGGTCGGCCCGCCCCTCGCCGCCGTCGCAGCCGTTCGTCGACGTCGCCGGGTAGTGGTCTCGACGACTCGCTGTCGGAGGCGGTAGACAGTGACGGCGACCCCTTGTTCCACCGGTCGGATCGCCGCCCGACGCACACCGAGCGGTACGCTGGTGAGCGCATCAAGGTGAGCTACCCCCTCCCCATCTCCCCTGCTGTTGCTGACCGTCCACCCTTCCAGACTTCTACCCGCTGCGGCCGCTGCCAGGCTGGTTTCGTGCGCGGGCCGGTGCGTTGTGAGTTCAAGCCTCACCGCCCCACCAAGTGCATCCGCTGTCGCGCCCAGCGCAAGGGCTGCGGCGGCGCTGTACTCGTGGACGGTTCGCGCCCTCGCGCCCCTTCCCCCCACCGTTCCCGTGGTCGGTCGGTCCGCTCCCGCGCTCCTTCTCGTGCCCCCCGGCCGCGTTCTGCCTCCCGTCGCGGCGCTGCGGCGCCTGTGGCGGCGCCCTTCTTCGCCAAGTTCCTTGCGGACTTACTGGCGGCCGCCGACTCTGCAGGTACGTTGCTGCGCCCCTCTTACCCTTCTCCTAACACTCACCTGTTCTTCCCTCCCTTCAGATTCCCCACGTCGGGCTCGCGACCTCCTCGCGTCCGTGCTGGCGTCGGTGGACGAGGACGCGCGGCGTTTCGAGGACCTCCCTCCTGCCGACAACTTCTCCGACCATGCCGACTCCATCGCGCTCGTCCGGGCGGAGCTGGCTGCTAGCGCGACGACGCTCAACCTGTGGCCCTACCGTCACGACCGGCTCCTCGTGCGCCTTGCCCAGCTCGAGCACCAGTTCGGCTCGCGCGTGTCCGCCGACGCTGTGGCTTCCGAGGCCTCCCGCTCTCCCTCCCTCCGTAGTTCGCCGGTCGCTGGGCCCAGTGGTCACCGACGCTCTGACTCGCCCACCCTCGCCACCATTCCGCCCAGCTCCGTCGCCGCCTCTACTCCCGCCGCCCCGATCGTTAGCGATGAGGAGGAGGATGAGCTGGCGCCTGCTCGCGCCCCCTCCGTAGAGTCGCGCGCGTCCCCGGCTCCCGTGCATCCCGTGCTGCGCACGTATGGTCGCCGGCGCGCTGCTCGTACGCCCGCCGTGTCGGATGGCGCGGAGAGCGCGGAGGACCTTCCCTCGGCCGGCGGTATCCCCCTTGCCGCGCCTGCCGATCCAGCGGGTGTCGACGACGAGACGGACGACGACGAAGAGGAGAGCGAGGAAGGCGTGGTCGGAGTCGAGGAGAGCAGCGAGGAGGACGGTTCCGACGTTGGCGACGCCGTTGAGACCGTGTATATGGACGTCGCTGAGTAGGTCGACCCTTTCTCGCATTTTTCTCTGTTTCTTGTATTCTCTTGTTTTTGCGTTACTTTTCTTGTTGTTTTTCGTGCTGTCGTCTCTACGCATGCTTGCCCAAATAGAATTTTAGTGTCCCCCCCACCACAAGAGGAGAAAAGAAATAAGTTGAACCAATAGTCTCAGTGTACTGTCCGTGGTGTATCTCCTTAACGTAATACCTAGTCCAGTCGTATCGCGTCCTCCCCCCGACTGAAACTGCTGACCTCAGCAGTCGCGCACGGCCGGTCAGGCGACACTACCGTCTTCCGCGCTGTTACTCGCTGTGTCCGACGCGTCGCTGTCTATGCTGCGTGATTCCTGTGCTTGGGCGTCGGAGCCAGGCTGCCCGAGAAGCTCGTTTAGTCGTCGGGCGGGTATGTCGATGAACTCCGGTAGCGGAGGAAGCGTGATGTGTGGTCGCGCGAAGTACGGAATGACGCGAAACTCCGCAGTGGGCCTGTCGAAGACCGCCCCGTGCATATCACACAGGACGTACGGTCCACCGCGTCGCCGCCCAATTACGATGAACGGACCGTCGTAGCGGGGCAGCATCTTGCGGTCGAGTGATTTCTCGAACTGCGTGAAACGTACCAGGACAAGGTCGCCTCGTTGGAAGCCGTAGTTCTTGATCGACGCTTCGTGGTCGCGCTCGAAAATCAGCGCATCATGCCGCCGCTTGTCAAACACTTTCGAGTGGAGCGTACGGAGCTGGGTGCGGCGCTTCTGAAGTGCGACAGCCCGTCGCGCGATTAAATCCGTCGTCGACAGTATTGAGTCAGGCGGTGGTAGGAGATACGTCGCCTCTACGATATCGAGGGGCATCAATGCCTGCGTGCCAGTCGCCGCGAAGTAGGGGGAGCAGCCCATACGCCTGCGCGTTGTGATCCTGTCCGCCCAGAATACCGAGTGTGCGACCGTGGCCCACTTGCTCGCGTCACCGTCGGCGGCCTTGTACAGGGCCTGTCGGACGTCGAAATGCGATCGCTCTATGATTCCGTTGGATCGCGAGTTATAGCCTGAGATGCGGATGTGCTGCACGCCGTAATCTTCCTCGAGGTGCTTCATCGCTGCTAGGTACGGCGTCCCGTTATCCGTTACGATTTCCCGGAGCGCTCCCCAGCGACAGAGTACGTCCTCGAATATCCATCGCGCGAGCGACTTGGCATTTTCCTGACGCAGCATGCGCCACTCTGGGAAATGCGAGACCGAGCACCTGCCTTGTACGATGTATTTGAAACCTCGCGAAGCCGGCATGTGCATGGTATCAGCGTACATCTTGGCGAACAGCGGCGCCGGGGTCGCGACCGTTGGGGGAATGAGCACGTGCTTCACCTGTCGCACTTGACAAATGTGGCACGATCGGACAAACCACGCGACGTCGCGGTCCATGTAGGGCCACCAGAAGCGTTCGAGGAGAAACATCTTGGTCGGGTACGCGCCGCGATGGCCGACGTCGTCGTGGCACGCTTTTAAAGCCCCTATGCGGCGTTCCGGTGCTAAAACGAGCTGGTGGCGCCCCTGCGGCTCCTTGCGAAAGAGACTCGTGCCATCGAGGAAGAACTCAGTGCAGTACCTTAGGAACGTCGCATACTCTTGGTCCGCGAGGCCCTCCGGTCGTTGGAGCGTGTTGTGCCATTCCCGCACTCGAACGAGTCGCTCGTCGGCCTGCTGCGCCTTGATGTCGCGGTCAACGGCGTCGTACGACAACTCTGTCGGAGCTGCCTGGGTGACGAACGTTGCGATCGCGGCCCTTGGTTGGTCGCGCGGATCCCCCGACCGTGGCCTTGTACTGCGCGGTACGTATGCGTTCACGAGGTGAATGAAGCCATACATTGCGTCGACCCAATCCTCGAACCCGTCGTGCTCATTCTCTGCCACGTCGCCCGGTTGGCGCCTTCGTCGCGACATCCCGTCAGGCCCATGAAACAGGCCGGGCACGTGAACTAGGACGAAATGGAACATTAAAATGGCAATAATCCACCGATTCATGCTGGCTGAGGGTTCAATATCGGGGTTGTCGAGCATGCCCTTAATGTAGCGTGCGTCGACTTCCACGACCATGTTCCGCACTCCGATGAGATATATCTTCAGCGCGCGGAGCGCCCGAAACAGGCCGTATAATTCTAACTTTGGTTGCGAAAAACGCGCCTCGCGATCGTTCAACGCGATGGACCCAAACCGTGCGTACCGACGCTTCTTGCGACTCTTCGGATCGTCGGCGTCAGCCTGGCACAGCAAGAACCCGACCGCAATAGGAGACGTATCGACCGCGAGGATAACCGGTTCGCCCGACTGATAGTCGATCGGTTTCAGGGCTGGCGACTCCAGCAACGCGCTTTTGAGATCTTCCATAGCTGCTAATTGTTCCGCTCCGAATTCGAATGGCACATCTTTCCTCGTAAGGTGCGTGAGCGCATGCGCGCGATGTGCGAAATGGTGGATGAAGATCCTCAGCACCCCGACCGTCCCGAGGAACGCCCGCACATCGGACAGGTCTTGACATGGCCCCCAATTCACAATCTTAGCCACCCGTTGTTCGTCGGGGATCCGCCCGTCCCTCGTGCAGCGGTGTCCGACCACGACAATTTCGGGCGCGCACAAAATAGTCTTCCAACCCGAAAACGTCCCGCCCGAATAACCCATGCGCTGTACGACGCGGTTGAGATTCTGAAAGTGTTCCCAGACAAATCGGCGGATGCCCTCGTTGTCAGCGATTGTCTCGTACTTCCCCTGGTCGTCCTTGTATTCGCTCGCGGGGCCCTTGACCGGTACGTCATCAATAAACGGTATCGTGACGTGGGGAATTTCCGGCCTCAGGATATGTGTGACGTCGTCGTGGAAGATAGGCACTGAATTCGTCCAGCCCATCGGTAGTGTTACCAACCGCAGCGCGCCGTAAGGGGTCTGGAACGTAGTGAGGTCGCGCGACGCTGGGTCCAATGCTCGCTCGTCGTATCCGACGTACAGATCCAGCATCGCGCCGCAAGCCCGACCCGCGAATTGCTCGGCCAGTTGGTCGGTAAACGGGGGCACACCGGAATGAGCTATCGTGACGGCGTTTAACGGCTCCAGGCTGTGCACTATGCGCAGGCTCGTTCCATCCTTTTTGACCACGCAGAACCACCGCGACCTATACGACGAATTGGATGGTTCGTAGACGTTCGCGGCCAACTTCCGACTGATTTGTTCCATGACTTGGTCGTAGATTCCCGGCGGGATCGGTATGTTGCGTTGTACCCATGGCGTGTGCGGTACGACGGGTATCGTGACCGGCGGAAAGAAATCTTCGCGGAAGTGGCCTCGCTCGCTGTCGTCCCACGCGAACGCACCGTTGTGCTCGCACATAAAATGGTGCATCAGCTTGCGTTCCTCCTTCCACAAGAAGTCCCCCTCGTGAACTACGTCGAATTGGTCGCGGCGCTCCTCGGTGTAACGCCCCGTCGGCCGGAAGTCAGGGGGCTTCGTTGGTAACTTGGGTAGTGTCGCTAGCGGGTCGCCTCGTATGTCGCGTATGATTCTGAACTGCCCAGGCAAGTCGGCTAGTACTGGCTTCACTTTTAGGTGGGCTGGCTTATACTTTTTCTTGGTCGCTGCGAAAACTGCGCGTGCCCGCGCGCTGCTTGGCAGCGACTTACAGTCGCGAAATTCCTGTTCGCCTGCGAACGATGGCACCCCGGCTGGGGCGAGAAAGAAAACGGGCGCCGATGGAACGTCTAAAGTCGCGTCGGTCGGCCGATCAAATATTGGAGGGGTAGATTCTGGGAGATCGCAAAATGCTAAATAGGTTGCTCGTAACTCTTCCGGCGAACTAGAGGAGTCGAAGGGGACCACGGCTTCCACGGAAATAGGATCGGCGGCGTCGCCCGTGAACTCGAGGACGAGCGCCACTTCCGCCTGGTCGTCCAACGACGCCTCTAGAGCCGAAAATCCCTGCGCTCGCCGGCGCTCTGAACGATGCGACGCGAGCCTCGCTCTACTGTCGGGACGGTCGCCGTCGCTTGAGTGTTGGGATCGGTGATCGTGACGGTCTGTCGCTCATCGACAAAGTTGCGGACTATACTCCCAGTGAGGACGTCGAAGGGCCTCCCTAGCAGGATGTCGTAGGCCGGAGAACGTATGACGTGTATCTGTACGTAGAGCGTGATGTCGCCTAGCTTTAGCGCTACGTTGCGGGCTAGCCCGAGGGATTTGTCAATCGAGCCGTTGGCGGAAAGCATGTCCAGTGTGATCGCCGGATCATATGCCAGGCCGAGAAAATGACAAACGTCTTCGGACATGGAGATGACCTGCGACCCTGGATCCAGGATAGCCTCAATGTGCGCTTGGTTATCCACCAAGGGCAGGACCGCTCGCAATGCCGATGACTCTTTTGCGACCACCAGCGGGGCCGGTTTCTCGGCCGAGGCACTCATCAACGTCAGCATCGGGTCGGAGAGCACCAGCGACCCGCGAGGCGGCACCGCTGGCTGGCTCTGTATGGCCTGCAAGAACGACGACGGCATGTGCGAGGTGTATCCCCGCGCTCGATCTCTCTCCTGCTCGCGCTCTTCCTCGTACAAGTCGCCGGGTAGGTCCGACCACTCCTTGGTAGGCCCTTCCCCTTCCGCTACGACCGTGTGTAGGACCGCTACTGGGGAGTCCCCGCTGGACAGTACCGGGGCCGCTATGCGTCGCGGGGTGATAGCGTATCGCAACTGGGAACGTACTTCTGGCGCCAGCGACAGTAACTCGCTCTGTGTCAGAGTGACGGAAGTCTCCATCGCGCGGCCGTAGACTTCCTTCGCGACTTCCTCACTATGGATGGGCGTGTCCTTGGTATAGGCGGCGACTGGTTTCTTCCCTTTGTCTGGTCGGGACGCGTCCCCGACGGGTATGTAGGTTGCGTCGGGTACGGAGGCGAAAGGATGGATGGGTTCCGGCTCTATCTCCTCGGGGTCCTTCTCGACTGTCGGCTCACCCTCGCTCTCTTCCATCGCCGCTTCCGCATCCTCTGGACCTTCGGGCACCGCGAACGTAACCTTCGGCCGCTTGGCCGTGAATTTCGACGGAGATATGACCACCTCAGGGACTAGCCTCTTGGATCGCACTCTCTCCCCGGGCAGCGGACCGATTGGTGGCGGTAACTCTCCGTTGCGAATCGCTGCCTCCCTTCGGGCCCGGCCGGCGTTCCTCTGCTCCTTCATGAGGGTTAATACCGCCATCTCTTGACGCAACTCCTCGAGTCGCTCGTCGTCCGTCAACGGCGGGATTAACTGGATGAGCCCGGCGACCGGCTGGTCGCGCGCAGGTCGGAGCGGGTAGTCGGTGACGGCGATGGGACCTGTCGATGCCAACATCATTGTTTCCGTCGCGTTGCCCGCGACTCTGGCCGCGACGTCGGCGCGCAGCCCGGACGGGTCCGTGCGATAATATTCGTCTACCCTCGCTTGAATCGGGCCTAGCCCAAATGGCACTGGCCTGCCGTTCTTGAGTACCACCTGGTTCATCTCGTTGCGTACCACCCGCCCCGTCGCTATGTAGTCTTGCAGGACGAGGCATTCGCGGATGAAGTGCTCGGGACCGTTGCAGAACGAGCACCTGGCGCCATCCTGTCCCGGGGCCGGGCGAGGACGATCGAAACGAGCGGCCGACGCCATCATCGGGCCCGGTGGCCCGCGCGTGTACGCCGACGGCTGCGGGCCTGCGTTACTCATCCCCATCGCATCGGCTCTCCCCGCGCTATACGCTTTCGCGATCTGCTCGGCCGCCTTCTCCATCAGAGCGGCAAACTGTTCGACCTTGATCGCCGGTTCTTCCGCCTTGACGGCCACGGGTTGGGACAAGTCGGCCAGACCCGCGGGGACGCTGAGCCCTGCCGATCGCGGGGTGCTCGACGTGCCGTGCAGCACGTACCGCGCCGCTTCCACTATTTGGTCCATCGGGTACGGGCCGTCGCGATCGTGGTCGGGATACTTCAGCTGCAGCCGCTGCTCTATCCTATCTTGCAGTCCCTTCTGGAATCCACGCAAGAAAGTGTAGTCGCGGTCGCGCTCGGAGATCCGCTGCCGCCCTATAAGAAACTGGGAGATCGCGTAGAAACCGCGATAGTATTCCCCAACGTCGCCGATGGTCGTGATGCCTCGGCGGGCTGTCTCGGCGACGAGCTGATCGAGGTCGCCCATCGTGTATTTGCGCTCCTCGTCCGCTCCGGGGTATAGCGCTATGATCGCGGTCACGAACTCTTCGAACGTCGCATTGCCCGCGTACTGGGGTCGGCTTTGCCACTGGTCTGCTGTAAGGACGTCCAGGTATCGCGTGGCGTGCTCCTTCTTCTCCTGGTCCTGGCCGTCCTCGATACCCGCCCGCGTGAACAAGTGCCTCAACTCCGCGAAATAGCGTTGCAGCTCGCGCGGCTTAAGATTGTCGAACTTAGGGGCTTGGCGGTCGCCACGGGTAGGCATCGGAGTGGCCATGGTCGTGCGACGGGGTAAACGCGATAACGGAGTACTGGATTGCGATGTGGGAGAAACTGGTCGGGAAACCTGTGCGGCCGCTCCACGCCCGTCTCCTGATAAACCTCCGTGCGTTCCGACGTTTCCGCGGTCGGAAGCCAAGCGGTCGCTGTCGGAAGGCACCTGTGCCTCGTCTCGGTCCTCATCAATCAGCGCAGCCACTTCGGGCTCCGATTCCGACGGGGTAAGCTCCGGCGACGACCATTGTCGCATCGCTCCGCCAGTCAGCAACTCGATCGACGCCTCATTGACGTCCAGGAGCTCCTGATGGAGGGACCGTCTACCATCCCAACCGTGCTCCGACTCCTCCGATTGGACAGGGCCTGCCTCCGCGTTTTGATCGCCGGGAGCCTCGCCCGCAGCATCCCCGTCGTTCTCGGTTGCTGCGTCCGACCCACCCGATGCCTCGCCGTCGTCGTTTTCGTTGTCGCCCTCGGCGCCTTCAGCGCTGGAAGTCGCGCGCTCTTCGCCCGACGCCCCACCTTCCGACGATGCGAGGTGTCCTGGCATGGACTCCGCCCGCTGACTGGTCGAGTACTCCGACGGGGCCGATCGGGGCGGTGCGCGTCGAGTGGGCTCTACGATAACCCTCGCCTTTGGTGCCATCGGGTTGCTGAGCGGTTGACACTAGCCCCCTCGCGGTGGGCTCCACAAATGATGAGATGTACCCTGGGGGAGGCCCCGGGAACGTCGATAGAAATGGAGGGAGCGAGCAGCCAACCGCTGGCCCAAGAGGTAGTGGGTCGGAGGAAGAAACCCAAGATCGCGACCGTGCCCCGAACAAACCACCCAGGACCCCGCGGGTCCTGCCCTCGTCCTGCGGCTCTCTCTCTCTCGCTCTCTCCGCTCCCGTCGGACCGTCGCACGTTGCGTCTCTTCCCACACTATTCGGTGCGACCCTCCCGTCTGTCGCCGCCGGTCCGTCCTAGTTGCGGAGTCGCCCTTGCCGTCCGACCGTCCGACCTGTGTCCCCGCGCTTGTACCGTCCGAGTCGCTATCCTGGAATATAAACGTCAGTCATAAAACCTACCACACTGTATCACTCCAGTCTGTGGTTGAGTCGGGGCAGCGTAGCCCGTGGTATCGCAAAGGTGGCGCGACCCGGATGTCGCTACGACTTCCTGGTTTAAGGCATCGTGTCGGGCTGGTCTGGCGGTATCGCGTCGTGCGGTGCTCTCTGTGAAGCAGGAACGAAAGGTGTAGTCTCGGGTGTAGGCCCAAGGTCCAAAAGTGTCCCTACAACAAGTCGAATCGCGTCTATATACCGCTGCTTCGTCAGCTCTTCCCACGCGTCTGCGCTCCTACGCGTCCTACCAAGTTCCGCGCCCGACCGTTCCGACTCCCTACCTCGGCTCTCCGACTCCTCCCCAGACGCTCGCTCGCTTTGTGCTGTCCCGTGGTCGTGCCGGTGCCGCGACGCCTGTGGGGCGTCTCGGGGGTGTGTGTCTTGGTGTAGCGGTGTGATTGGTCCTTTTCGGTGCCTGTAGCGCTGCGGGTCCCATCAGCGCCGCATGTTGTCATCGGCGGTGGTCAGCGTCGACGACGCTGACGACAGCGCGCCTGCGAACAGTGCGGGTTGGAGGCGACGTGGCGGCGTCAGCCTCGAAGACCAGCAATTATTCGACATGCACACAAGCCGAGTCCACGCCAGATTCCTTCGACCGCTTCAAAGCTACCGCAACAGCAGCGTTAAAGTCTCCCCAGAGAAGCTCAGGTCCGCGCGCAAGGAACTCATTCAGAATGCCCAGGGCCAAGCCCTTAGTCCAGAACCCCTTGTGCTTGTAGAATGTTGCCCTTTTGTAGAGATGAGCGACGGATGGAAATGACAGGGCGAACATGTCCGCAGGCAAGCAGCCCTTAGGAAGCTCGGCCATGATCTGAAACCCTGCTGCCATGGGCGCAAAGTCCTTGAAAGGCCACGCGGCGCCTTTACGTTGCGTATGCACAACCGTCTGGTCAACGTCAACAAGGGGTGGAAGCGTGCCCTGTCGTGATGAGCTTTGAGTCGGCGGCTTTGTGAGCTGTCGCTGCAAAGGCTTTGCGACTTGTCGCGACGGCTTCGTGCCTTGTTGCGACGGCGTCGGGGCTGGCAGTTCTGGCGGCGGGGAAGGGGCTGGGACTTCGAAGATGTCATCAAAAGGTGTGTCGTCAATGGGAACAGGTGATAGGTCTCGCTGGCGCTTCGTCGAGGGAGATTCAGGAGATCTGCCGGAGACAGATCGCTGACGCTTGCGAGGACGCGAAGGTGTGACTGGAGGGGACTCGGTCGACCACTGCAGAGCAGGAAGAGGCAGGAAAGGCAGGGGAAGTGGTTTGCCTAAAGAAAGGCTGGTGATCGGCTTCGTGCGGGGGTGCTTGGCACGGCTGGGAAGCCCTTGGATGACGTCGGCTTGCTTTGACAGCATGTCCTCTCGTTCAGAGACACCAGGCGCGCGATACAGCAGCACCTTCCCGATCTTTGAGAGGTCCTCGATGATGTCGAGCTCCTGGACATTCCACTGCTGATCAATGGGGTGGAACATTTCAATCACCAATGGACGGGGGCCGGGCAGGCGGAATGCGGCACTGATGACATCCCAGCAGTGGGTGAGCTTGAAGTGCGGCCATTGCTTACACGCGACTCGGCAGGGCAAGGGCTTCAGCGTGTCGTCCTGTATTCAACAGTCAGTTATCGAATGAAGAAGAAGACTTCCTGAACGTACCAATGGCCAGTACCATAACTGCAAGGTTTGATCGGCCTGGGCGTCGTTTTCTTTTTGCTGTGCGACACGGTTAACCCCTACGTTGCGAGTGCTTTCACTGTCGCGTTGGGCATCGTAGTGAACGACTGTGAGCGCCTTTGTGTTGTGGGGTACTGTGCGAGTAGCGGGGACGACTGGCTGGCTCGGGGGCGGAGCGCGTTGGGTGGCGGTCGGTGGAGGTGGCACAGTGGCCGGAGCGTCATACTGTTCGATAGAGTCAACGTCAGCGCTCTCGCGCCCGTCGCCGTCGACATTGGGGTCATCGCCGAGCCCGTCTCCAGGAAGATACAGTCCAGGTGAGTCTGCGCGTGTCTGTGTAGAAGCCACCTGCGCATCGACAGCGGTTGTGACAGGTCCGCCCGGACCATGCTGAAAATAGTGCCCGGGGCTCTTGCACGACAGGCCCGTCGACATCAAGTACGATAGGCAGCAGGTCTTGCACCGGCCGAACGTGCAGCTACCTGTCGCTTTCTTCGGCTCTTTCCCCACCCTGCAGTCATTGCCACCTGCGCATTTTCCGTCTAGACGACGAAAGCCACCGCCAAACACGTCAGGCTCGGCCGGGGCAGCAGCGGGATGGGTGGACGTTGATTCAGAAGGAGAAGAACGTGTCGAGAAGCGCGTAGATGGAACGTTGGGGGTACGGGGAGCAGATGTAACAGAGTCCGACATCAATGAACGCCATGAATCGTATATTGCCGGAGGTCGCCCGCCTCGTTGAACACCATGCCAGACGGGAATGTCATAGCGCCAAATGTAGTGGTGGAGAGGTGGGTCGTCTGCGGTGCCATCAGCAGTAGCTGAACACTGGAGAGAAGATGCGACGACATAATTAGCACTATATAGAGCCTGACAGGAAATATGAGGACGTACCAGTTGATACCATGAGCCTTTCATCTCAGGACGACATCCAAGCCCCAAGGAACATCGTAAGTCTAACCGAGCGGAGCACGTCGGGCAGGTGTCGGGATAGCGGATCCTGTTGGGCGTGAAGGGCATTGTGCGGGGCAGGGAGGAAGCAGAAGAGGGACTCGGAGCAGAAAAGCATTGTATTTATATCATAGTTGACAGGTGTGGCTGGCTACCTGTGTGTCCTATTGACTATGCGGCACGGGACGGGACAAGCGGGATGTGGTCCTGCAATGCGTGGATGACTGCTTGACGCGGTCATGGATGGGTGTGGTCAGTGTGTGGTCGCGTCCAAGCGACGCGATATCACGCTGTCACAGGGCAAGAGATTATGTCACGGCGGTGACAGGGAGGGATGCGTGACAGTCTACAGAAAGTCTACGTCCTCAGTCTACCTCCGAGTCTACCACCCCTCGTATACTATTTTTCTCTAGTGTTGAAGTTTTGAGAAGGCGGGGGCGGAGCGAGCGCTGCGACGAGTCCGAGTGCGCGCGACGGTCAAGCTGGCGCCCACCGATACAGGCCCATCGAGCTCAGCATGCGGGTTCGAGGCGAGCATTAGACTGGTGACCAGGCTTTGACTGAGCCATTGACGAGGCAATCCTGCGCACCACACGCTGTTTGGCCACGTGCACCGTCCTCTGAGGCCGAGACCAATCTCAACCCGGCGGCGCTTGGGGTTCAATTTACGGGCCCTGATAAGAAGCATATGGGTCCCTCACTCGGAGTGCATGATATTTTGCTATGGGATGGGGCGAAAAGAAAGCTCTCTGAGAGAAGTGCGAGGCGACGGCGAGGGAAGCGCCGGCGGCGGATGGACCGTCGGTGAGCGGGAGGTTGGTAGATGCAGGTGACACACCTGAACGCTGCTGTCGATTCACTAAGGCCATACCCGTAGAACAGTCTAGGCGCAATGGTTCCGGAGATGTGCAGGAATTCGGTGGAGAGATAATTACTATGCACCATTTACCCATCATAGAGTCAAGCTCGAGTTCCCTTCGAATTAGAGACGAAGTGAGGCAATTGCAAAGCAAGCTGCGCTGTCAATAGATGGCCTAGAGATATACAGGTCCCTGCGGGCCTCTGCCGCACCAGAGAAAGAAGACGAAGGACTCGCGTCTCGAGCCTCGGCTTCGTCACTGCGGCCGGGTCCGACAAGGTCCGACACTGGTCCGACGCGGCCGATGGGCCGCCCGCCGCCGCCGCCGCCGCGCCGACAACCATCACATGCACCTTCCCGCCGTTATGCCTCTCATGACATTTTCCCTACCGCGCCCGTGTACCAAGGTGAGACTTTCAACGTATTGAATAGTCAGAACGTGCAGCTCGGTCGTGTGCAAACGTCATTCATAATATGCGAGAGCACTTCCGCATGGATACCACAGCATCTCCAGACAACGACGCCGGCCAAAGATTGGTCAGTTGCACCGTTATCCTGAGTTGACTTCGCGATACGTATGCTGACCTCCCGCCACAGTTCATACGACTGGAACACACCCGATCTCTCTGGCTGAAAAGTGCGTCCCAGGGCAATTTTCGACTCATGAAAACCCAGCACAGTGCTCCTGGCACTTCCCAACCGAAGATGGGCAGCGCATTGACCTCCTGTGAACCGCGGGCAGGTATCCCACTGTCGCTTAAGAGGTAGCGAGGACCACGGGTACGTCTTATCCGACATGCGATGCGATGTATCATCCTCGAATGCTGACGTGCTCTTGCGCATAGGCCACCAGCAGGACCGCCCTCTTACCGTCCCGCGCCGACATATTGATTGGATGGCTGTGCGTCTGGCGAGCCTTGACCCTCCATCATCCGATTCCCTGGGCCTTCAGCATCACCGTCCCTTGCCTATCGCTGGGGCAAAATCTTCCTATCCCGCGCGGGAGACGTATCGGCTCACGATTAGGGAGCACAAACCTGCCGGCCCAGAACGAGTCCGACCGGGCTCGCGTTTCCCAGCCAAGACATCGCGCGCACCTCCGTCCTGCGCGCCACCACTGCAGTCCGAGGTCTATATGTACTTCCGCACCACCCGCCGCTTCTCCACATAATCGAGCTCGACCTCGTTCCCCCGCTCCCTCTCCACAGGCATCCTCGGCATGGCACCCTAGCTCTGCGCCAGCGGCACGTGCGACCATATCCGTGGACTGCCCCTGCTCGTCGGCTTCGTTTCTCTGGACTTATGTATAGCATCACTAGACCCGCAGCAGCACAGATATATGCACGGTATCTCAGGGAGTCGTCGTGGTCAATTGCTATGTGTGGCGACACGCCGGCCGGCTTACAACAGCTGACTCGAACCTACTCGAACCTACCTCCGCACTGTCGACGCCAGGTAGTCATATTACTCAAATAGAGAGATTACCATGTGTGGGCGTGAACAGGGCGTGAACAACGCAAAGCGCTTAGTGGTGAACTGCGCATCGAGCAGTTGCTCACCCTGTGCATACTCCACAAGTTCTTATATCGGAGATGATCATGGTGCCCTGCACGGAGGGGATGGTGACAAGACGGGTCCTCGTTGTTACTCGCAGACAGTGACACAGCTCGTGACGGAGGCAGAGACGTCGGTGAGCGGCGGGAGATTGGTAGACGCAGGCATGACACACCAGAACGCTTCTCGATCCACGACACGAAGGCATAAGTAGTCTGGGCATCCGCAAGTGGGTCCGGGGCATGGGCAGGAATGGACGCGGACGGCGGTGTCGAGGAAGCCTGGACTAAGGTAAACCTTAGTCCCTCTGAGTATATGTACCTTCCAAGATTCGGTGCTGTCAAACGCACACGTAAATCCGCCGATCTGCAAGTCCTGATTCGTTGGAAATAGGCTCGCCTTGGTAACACGACAGTAGAGAAACGTCACGATCAAACGCCTGAGCCCAGCGAGCAGAGCTGCGACCCAGCAGAGAGTCTGTATTAGCAGTACTGCACCGCGGAAGCAGGATCAGTCTCATGAGAGCAACGGCTCGGTGATCGAGGTTGAAGGAGAGGCATTCAACGGTGGATGATTGCAGTGGCAATTTCAGAATCACGTCAAAAAAAGAGACGCCCATAACAGGCGCCTATGGGCCGCGATGTCATTTACGACCATCAACGTCTCGAATCCCCGTCTTCCTCTTCTTTCTCTGGAGCAGCACACGTCGTCGCACGAAGTCAATTACAGCACTCTAGGTGATCTATCGACGGCCAAGCTCCAAATTCCTCAGATAATCCGGATGATTAGCGGCCTTTGCAATCGCTGGACACACAAATGGTATGCGAACCTCTCCACCATTGCTTGCTTCGAGCTGATCGTCAGTTTTCAGCTGGGAAGGAACGCATCATTTATGATATAAGTTACGCAGATGAACGCCGCCCGGTGCCGACCACAGGAAGCCCTTCAGAATCGTTCGGCGAGGTGAGTCACATTGTACAACAGCGGACTCCCGCCTACCATTTTGCCTCTTCGCTACGGCCCGAAAGCTAACGTTCTTCTTGATGATCGTCAAGGTTCTAGCGCGACACGCAATATCTGCGCAACGACGTCAAGAACAGCGGTGTTCTCCAGGGCTCCGAGCCTTTCGAGCGCGTCTTCCGACGTGTTGACTCGCCGGCACGCCACTCGTTCACCAACGGACCGACAGCATGCTCAAGCTACAAATACTCCCCAGGCGACCCACCGCAGCGTCGTCATCCCCCAGCGACGCATCAGCCACTTGTGTGTACTCGCCCTCTGTGTTCCTCGCGTCGCGCTGATGTTACTCCCGTACAAGATGCCTTCCAATCAGATCCTCAGCGCACCCCCAATATCGCCCAATTGTCGTGCCCGTAATGTTCTCAATCGTGTCCTTCCCAATCCTGGGGACACGGTCATGCGCACCAACATCTTACAAAAAATGGAAGAGCCGGGTTTCGCGCAGTTTTTCTGCGATGCTGTGGACCAACGTCGACGGCTTGAGCGTGCTCGGCCCATGCTGATTCAGGGTCAGTTGTTCCCGTGCTAGCTGCTAAATTCCAATCCGCTCATCGTGTCCTACCGCAGAGTACTACAAACATTCTCCATGGCGAGTCCTCGTCATCGCCTACATCCTTGGGAGAACGTCTTCCGAAGACCCCGCGGCCCTCCTGTGGGATCTCTTTCACCTCTGTCCTTCACCACGCTTCCTGATCGAGGGTAAGCCACTTTTCGACGACAACTATGCGCGCTCACTCACTCCTTTACCAGCATCCAGGCCACGGCTAACATCCATGCTTACCGAAATCGGCCTCTGCCACCTCGACGTCAACATCCTCGTTGATTTCTCCAACGAATATCGCCTGCACTGGCCCCACGTTTCCTTCGTGCGGAGCTATGTCCGTCATATTAGTGGCGCGCAGCGCCAGCGCGATCGCATTCTGGGCTCCCGGCGCCAGCGCGGGCTCGACGTCCCGACCCCTCTCTCGCAGATCCGGGACATAGGCAAGTTCATGGTCGACTCGTATCTCGTCTACTGCGGCGAGCGCGAGGAGTGGCGTGGCGTCCGCAGCGACGACGAGGATCTAACGCGTTTTTTGGTATGCGCTCCTCCTTTGATTGTCACTCGCTGCTCATACCTTGCGGATTATTTTAGCAATGGCGTTGGGCGACCGAGAACAAGAAGTTCTGCCCATACACGGGCGAGCTCTCCGACGCGGATGAAGAGTACATGGAGGAGCTCATCGAGGAGCTCAATGTTGTCTACGATACGTACTAACCTGCCCCCGCGCGTACGTCCTTCTTTTCTTGCGAGCATGATACCTACTGTCAATGTTTTATTTGCTATCCGTTGTCCATCTTGCAGTCCTGTTCATTATTGTTTCGCGCTCTCTCGCCGCCTGCCTGCGATTGGCAGTCCAATGCCGTTGGACTCGGACTCGCTGTCGTCCCTCAGTTTATTCGTATTAAATAGTCATAATGTCATCCTCTTTTCTCGTCCTCCCTGCGTGCGTCCTGGTAACGCCATCGAGTGATTCTGCGCACTGTGTAGGTATAGTCAGTCGTCCGCGCCGCGCAGCTCGGAAGATGCCGACCGCGTGGTCGTCTCTGCTGATCGCCTGACTAGTAGGACTAGCTGAATGTACATATTCGTATTCATATCCAACAGTATCCAACCTTCGCAAGCCCAGGGTAATTCATCCCACTCATCGTCGACCCCTCAGACATCGCATCTACCTTCACATCATACACGGCGTCCACTCTAGACGAATCCAAGTGAGCATCTTGGTCCTTCTGGAATCTACTGCTTAGTCGCTGTGAACTATCCCGGGCCCAGGGTTCAATCGGACGTGTTTTGGGATGGCGTCGTCCGCTCGCGCCTCGATCTCATTCATTGCGAAGTTGGACAGGCCTCTCCAGAAGCCCACGCGAATCTCTTGAACGAGGAACACTCCGTCACTGCTTCGTGCTCTCAGCGCTATACGCTCCCATCGCATCTCCTCGCCCCTATATCGCGCCTTCCGCCCGAGGCACTTACCCATGTCTTTTGGTACTGCACTGAGGCAGTGGAATGGAGGCCGCAGGTCCGCATCCTTGGTTGGATACGTCTCACGCACTGCCGGCGCTGGAGGGAGGCCGCGCTGGCAGATCCTGGCCTTTGGACTTGTCTCCCCTTCCACCTCGGCGACCAGTGGGTAGATGAATCACTCGCTCGCGCGAAGACCCTTCCCCTTATCATAGATACCACGAAGAACGTTCAAGTTCACGAGGTATCCTCCCAGAGCGAAGCCCTTATCCGGCGATACATTGCCCGCACACGGATCCTTCGTCTTGACGCGGATGCCTTCCGAAATGTTTCAGCATTTTTGAACTCTCTGACGTCCGCCGCACCCCTGCTGGAGCAACAAATATGAAATGGGCGAGCCGAAGTTTCAAAATCTATGGCACTGGGTCTCAGTGCGTGCTCATTCAAGTCATCCGCTGCGGTCCCTCAAAGTACGAGCAACGAGCAACGCTGCGGCATATGAACGGTTCAAAGTGCTGAAGAGTGAATTGCCGGACTTGGACGTTCATTCAATGGAGATGAAGCGCTGCAAACCGAAGCTTTGGACTTGGTTGCCTTCGTAAGAAGGTCTGTTTTTCGCCCGCTCTGTTATTCTGTCATGTCTTACACTCCTCTCTTGAACGCGTCAGGAATTACACTAGCTCCCAAACATCACTTCCGCGGCCATCCATGAACAGCATCGCCTGGGCCTCGTGACCTCCCACACACGCATCTACCACCCTGCTTAACACGAAGCCCTTCCTCAGATCCCCTAGTTTGAATGTACCGGACGGCTTTCCTCCGATTTTGGGGCCGTCGTAAAGATCGAGGCCGAGGTAAAGGTCGGGCTGCGCGGCTGGGGACACGAGGATCTCGTCGGACGCGATCATAACAAGATCATCCCTGTGGGTGGCGGCTACGCACACGCGGAAGGCGCTGCGCGCATGCTTGGAGACGACGACGTGGCCTTGAAACTGCCCCTCTGGCATAGCATACCAGAAGTCGCGGGGATCGGCTGTCGAGCGGATGAAGAACCTGTCATGCTCGTTGGACAATCTCGACCAAGACAATCGGGATGGAGCTCACAAGTTGCCGCTGATCTGATCGGTTGTGGGCTCCGAAGGTGTGATGCCGCAGGCGCCACTGCCGTCTCTGCACAGAGGAACGGCCAGGACACGATCTGAGAGTGCAGGGGGCTGGCTCGATATGACATCTATGATGCTCGCGTTCGTTCTAGCGTCGTAGGTGTAGTACTGCGGGGCGATGCGCTCGATACCGGCGTAGAGCGTGTCGGAGGAGATTGCCCGCCACCATTCATCGGCAAGGTTCCGGTCGGCAAAGAGTAGGAGGCAGTGGTCGTTGGACCGCCGGTTCTTCTGTGTACCAGTCATTGTGAGGAAAGAGCGGGCAGGTGGGTGAGACCGTTCCACCGACGTTTTTCACGTAGGCGTAGAAGACGCCCATTGGATGTTGGGAATATGCACGCGCTGAGCAGCATTCGTACTCACTGATATTTATACTTACTTTCCGTGTATTACCTCTCTGAGACTGTTCTCGGATTATGGTTCCGTATCAAGATTAACTTCCATGGAGCGGATGAACGACGTGACATGAATAGTTCAATAGAAGAGGCCATACCTGGATACGACTCGGAGCTGACGCGGCCTCTGCATCTCATCAACCAATTCCTGAACTAGACGCAACACACGGACTTGAGTATTTCTTGCAAGAGTCCACGAGGTAGCGTGCAATCATCAACTCAGTATTTGGATGTTAGAATGATTCGAACGCCACACCCGGGCATCCCATCCATCTGATCTGATTCCTCTCTACCAGGACAGATCCACTCGACCGGTTATCAATGAAAGGGCATGGCTGGTGGTTCGGAGGCTGTGACGCTCGCAAGAGCAGGGACCAGTAGTACTATATTATAATTATCATACACTCGAAGCGGCAGACGAGACCAAGCAATAAATTATGCAGATATGCAGATAACAATATACTTAATTCTCCGGATATAGCATATCAACAAACTTCATCATGACCTCGACGAACGCATCACGCTGCGCCTTCCTTTCACGCCTTATCTCCTCATCCACCAATTTCCTCACCAATTTCGCCATGGCAGGCGGCAAACTATCCTCCGCAACGACTTCGTGCTCTGCCGGCGCTGCGGAAGGCAGTACCGCAACCGGCGCAGGCACAGCCGCCTGCGCGGCGATGCGAGGCGGCTCGTCCGCTGCCTCGGGAGGCAGCGCGACGTCCTTTGGGACCACGTCAGCCTCGAGGCGCGCAGGATCAAGGACCGGGCTGCCTGCTCTTGATTCGGGGTCGTCGACGTGGATCGGGTTGTCGGGGATCACAAAGCCATCCTCGTCCTTCGTCCGGTGAGATTCAGCTGGCAACCTTAGCTGGAGCCGGAGAGGCTACAAGCACGGCGATGAGTCCAGATATATATCAGAAGACATTCGAATGACTGACGGCTCGGGCCACCGGCTCAGGCGACTGAGCAGGCGGGGTGTACGGAACGCACGGTATCATCCGCACCGCGCACAGGACGCACCCCATGCCATTCTTGCCGCCGCGCAGGCACGGGCAGCGTGTGTTCTTCCGGGTCACCGCATCATGGCACGTCTCGCACTCGACCTGGCCGTCCGATTGCTCATCATATGCTTGGTCGGAGTTGTACGGCGTCAGGACGTACCTCGTTGGTCGGCGCGCCATACACGCCCACGACATATCGATCGTACCCGCCCATGTGCGAGGCTTTCTTGACGCGCGCAACGATGACGTTTGCCCCGAACTTACTCTCGTCCTCTGTTTCGCCGAGCTTGCGCGGGCGGATGTCCGGTTCCTCGTCAGGCACAGCGGCGGCGGCCTCCAGAGCGACAATTACGACTGCTCAGTATGGTGTATTGACGAAATCGGGTTGGCTTACCTGCAGCGACGTCTCGGCTGCCTGCTCAGGCTGCTCGCCGCCGTTCAGAGCGCGGTCGCAGTGCGTTCGTCGCAATGAGCACAATGTACACCCTTTGGCGGGTATGCGTGCTCCATGGAGATACAACAAGCACGGTACACCAGCATCACGGCATGTGGTGCATTGAGACTAGCTTCGCGTCAGCCAAGGTCCAGATGCCCCGCGGATAAGCACGCACCTCGTGCCGGGGCGATGACTGCGTCCCGAGGAGATACCGCTGCGTCTTCCCGCCTTTCTTCAGCTTCGCGACCACAAATTCTTCCGGGAACGTGTCGCCATGATTAACGAACCGCGGATGCGAACTTGGCACTGGATGCGCGGTGGGTTTGCTCGGTGCTGCGCTTGTTCTTGTCGTCGCAGCGGGGTCCGTGGAGTCCTCGCAGGGCACGCACAGCACCGCGCACAGCTTGCAGCCTCGCTTCGCTCGCTGGTCGACAAGGCACACTGCACCCGCCGTGCGGCACGTCGTACACGCAACCTGTCAGCACAGTTGTCTATGAGGAGACAGCGAGGAACCAATAGAGAACGCGCACACACCTTGCATCTCTCATCAGGCTCAAACGTGAACCCGACGTTGTATGTGTCGATTGCGCCGGGCGTCGCCTTTGATGCAACCCGTGCTAGGACAACCCGAGAATCAGGGTGAGAATAAAGAGACACTTCTCTTTCGGAAAGCAGGTGTGCGGGCTTATATTTCAAAGTCAAGCGTGCCCTTTTAGCCTAACTCAGTCGTGAGATGTCGCGAAGGCCTAGAAGCTGAAGTAAACGTACGGCTATTTTCGCCGGAGTACGTGCGACGCGCTCTGGTGTCTGTGGGTGTCCCGAACCTTCGCTTGCTGCATATGTGCTCTTCGTAGCATTCGAATACACATCCGATTATCGCACAGCCAGATCGTGGGCTGTATAAACAGCTGAAAATCGGACGGGCGGAGGAAAATGACGCACAGGTAACTGTTGGATGCTCGTCTCCGAGGACTCGTCGGACAACTTGGGCCGCTTGGCTGGGGGAGGGTCCGTGCTATTACTAGCATCTCGCTTGTGTGTTGACGGATGCGCGGCGTGGCCCTTGCGACCGATGACCACCGCCGGGTCGTCACTATCCGTTGGCGGAGCAAAAAATGCACTTTTCACGTCGTCCACGGACACGTTCACTTTACGAGCTCGCGCCGTAGCGGCGTCACCTGCGGGAGATCATACAGGCAAATCATTGAGCAATTGTAAACGTGCGACGCACCTTCGCACATCCACCAGCGGTCCAGAAGTGACTCTTCGGAAGAGTCTTCGAACTCGATGTCGTCCGGAGAGCCAAGTTGGACATCGAAAGGGCTAAACACCCACCCTTTGCGGCCGCTCTCACTCGCCCGAAGGAGCGCTTCTTGGGCCGAAACGATCAGCTTGGGGATGCGGGTGCCTTCTTCGAGGGTCGACACGTATCTGAGAGCAGACAGCTGAAGTGTGTGAGACGTGAATAAAACAATGGCTGATGGGGCGGTCAGCTCACCACTTCGTTTGCGAAAAGCGTGAAGTGCGGAGGGCGGTCTGAGGGCGACAGCGCTCGGAGGCGCAGATTCGCGACATATATGCGTTTGGCGTAGTGCAGCGCTTTTTTGTCGTAGCTGGCGGGGGGAGGTTGACGGTGCTGAGACATGGCTTGGTGGTGGTTAGAGGCCAAGCGGCGACCAGGACCTGGAAGAGCGGCGAAGTTGAGGTTGTGAGTTGGTGAGGATGCGTTAGTGACGGTTCGGCCGAGGTACGAGGCCGGAGCAAGCGTCCAGCCGAGCGCCCAAGAGCCCCGGCGCTCGCACTATTTACAGTCTGTTTACGCATTGTTTGGTTCCCCGTGTTCCTTACTCTCTTACCACCATCGCCGTTTCACAATTTTATCATCGTTTCACAGCCTTGTGCTTTCGTTTTACCCGCCCACCCACCCGTTTTCAAATTTACTACGTCCCGTATCTTTTAAGTATTGCATAAGAAACACTAAGGCAGACAAAGGCCCACAGCCGCGGGGTTAAGTATTTCTTTATGAATACTTCACAGTATTTCCAAAGTTTTTCTCGTCAAATACGTACAGTCTTTTTACAGTTATTTCCACAGTATTTCTTGGTGTGCCACTCGACTGCGCAGGCAGTGCCAACCACTCAGCTCACTGTCCCGGAGCGCACGGGGCTCGCCAGATGAGGCTGGACCGGTAGAACTACCGGCGCCGGTACCGGCCGCGCGGTGCTGCTTCGATGTCGAGGCCGGAGAATCCGAATTGAGAGTGTGCGTCGTCTGCTCCGGTGGCTCGGGCCTGGCAGTGGTGTGCTTGCGAAGGATTCAGCCTCCAGCGACGGCAGTGGGAGGTCGTCGTGGTCAACGGCTACTTACGTGGCGGCTTATATTATGTATGTACTCGACTACCTCCACCTTCTCTCCACCGAGTAGTCTTATTACAGTACCCAAAGATATTACCATGTGGCACAAAATAATACTTAGGCTGCAGCTGGGCTGCAGGCAATCCCGCACCTCGAACTCAGGATTCGGATGTTCGAATGATTCGAACGCCAGACCAGGAAACATCGTCGGCATCATCTAATCCCTCTCCGCCAGGCCAGATCCACTCGACAGGCCGCGCTGATGCGCCATTGCCATGCCTCCGGGCAGCGGACTCGATTCACCGTGTCTGCGTCAGGACGAGTTCCCGAAGACGCGTCGTGGTCAGCGCGGGAAATCGGTACGTCCGCTGTTGGGTGCAAGACCTGACAGCGCTCCGCAAAGCGTGCAGATGAACGCCGCGCCACGCGTGGCCCTCCCGACGCCTAGCCCGCTGAGGCAGTCTCGCATTCGTACCGGCGGGAGGCGCAGGGCTTGACCTGCGCGACTTTGCGTCGTCGGTGTGCGAGTTTATGCGGCTCAACTGCACCTGGTGAGAAGGCCGCTTGGAACGGGTAAGCCGCGAGATGAAGGCGCGCTTATGGAGCGCACACGGCGGAGACAGCGCGGGCGGGGGATAGATGCAAACAAAGCAAGAGATTGGTAGCCTAGATGGTGATAAATGGTACATGGCGACGTACACTGGCATAGATCTATCCCGCCCTCGCTTTCCCCTTTGGCTGCACTGCCCCGAACAAGGACCCGTCAAACTCCCTGCCATGCGCACTGCGCGACGGGCCAAACGGATCATCGAGGCTCATAGGACTCGCCGGCAAGCTGCCGAGCGGTGGACCCATCATGCTCTGCATGATGTCGTCGATATCGCTCGTGGGCGGCACGTCGAAAGCCACGCGGGAGCCACGCATGAGAGTGCTCTCGATGAGCTCGTTCTCTTCGAGCTGCTGGACATGCCATCGCAGCGAGCGCATCACCTGCTCAAATAGCGCTGCGTGAACGTGACCGGTCAGCTGGGTGCTGCCTTGGCTGGGAGGTGCGCACCTGTCTCATCGCCTGCGCCGTCTTTCTTCGGCTTGGGCATGATGAGCGGCCTCATGTCGGCGAGCAGTTCCACGTCCCGCTTGTCGTGTATGCGAAGTTGCGACTCGACCTTGAGCGCGAAGCCTTCTGGCGAGAGCTCGGTGTCCGACGCCGTGGTCTCGTCGGGGCCGTACTCGGTGTTCAGAGATTCGCTCGGCGATGCAGAGCGTAGGACGGGCATCACATACGGCAGATCAACTGTGTGAGCATGATGGTGAGTGGGCTGTCCGGGCATCTGGTAGTAACGGCTGGGGAAGGCGCGACGACGGCGACGACTGCGAGCTCGACGTCAGACAGGATTGTGGCGGGGCGTGGGAATGTCCACGTGCAGGTGGATTTCCGTTTCCGGAGCGCGTTATTTGTGCGTGTTGTGGCTATGTTCGATCGCTACGCGAAGGCTTGTTCGAGTTTGCTTCCGTCCCCTCCCCCTCACCGTCGCCGTGTATACTAACTAATTTCTTTCATTCTCCTCGCATTCTATCGCTATGTTGCCCCCGCAGGCGTCGTCGGAGGCGACGGACATATTCTCGCTATCTGACCAAGTACTGGGCGACCGCTTGCAGTTCATTGAGGAGGTGCGTGGTTCGGCCAGACCAGGGAAGCGTATCATTGACCCCAAGCACATTCAGATTGGATTTGGCAACTGGGGCAGCGTATGGTTATGCCGGCCAAAGAATGGTAGCCTCTCGAAGGACGGGAAGGGTGACGTGAAGCTGGCAGTCAAGCTCGTCCACCGGTCCAAGACTACAACAACAGCTGCACGCGTACGATCACTGTATGCGCTCTCCATACTCCTGTCATTGTCAGAGGCTCATTCTCTCTCAGATGGAATGAGATGAAGATCGTTCGAACATTTAAGAATGACCCCCATCCCTCCATCGTGCCTTTCCACTCATTCATTATCACGCCCTCCTACGCCTTAATCACCATGTGTGTCCTCATTTCTACCCTCCTGGACACGTAGAATGCTGACTATTCCGCGTCCAGGGACTTCCTTCCCACCCTTGTCCCAGTCGACGTGCCAGAGCCCAAAGCCAAAGAGTGGTTCCGCTCTCTCCTCTCTGGCGTGCAATTCCTCCACACACGCGGCGTCGTCCACAACGATATCAAGCCCGCGAACATCCTCCTCTCGCATGCCGGAATCCCAGTGCTGGTCGACTTTGGTTTCGCAGAGAAGTATGACACCAAGGTTTCGCGCGCCTTCCATAGCAACCTTACCTACGGCACTCCGGAATACCTCTCGCCTGAGCGAGCGCGTGGCCTACCACACGACACGCGGAAGTCGGACATCTGGTCGCTGGGTGTTACTTTCTTCGAGATTCTGATCGGTCGTACGCCGTTCGAGTACGAGGAGGGCGAGCAATTTACTACGAAGGAGGATCTGGAGAAGTACTGGGCACGAACGGTGAGTCTCGTTTTCACGCGCCGAGGCATCTTCCTGATGTGCCATAGATGCGCGGCAAATGGGTAGGCTCGTATACTATGTCCAAAGGCGTGGAACGCCTCATTCATCGCATGGTTCAACCGAACGCTGATTTGCGGTGTACGGCGACGGAGGCAATGGCAGACCTGTATTGGAATGCGGCAGCCGTAACGTCCTCGCTTGGCGCACATAGTACGTTGTCTGCTGCATCCCTCCGCGTCGCCATTCACCATGTTCCGCAGAGAAAGCCGCTAGCATCAGCTCTCCTGACGCGTCGAAGATCCTCGACATCATCTCACCGTGGTCGACAAGGCGATTGAGCCGCGACGTCAAAGTCAAAGCCAAGGCAACCACGAAAGTAGACAAGGAGAATATCATGATCGCTACGAAATCCACGAAACTCTTGAATAAAGACAAGGCACTGCCACCACGGCCCGGCCACGCGCGAACGCAGTCGCTTCTGGCTACAGAATGTAAGTGCATAACTTTCAAGCCAGGTGTCTTCGAAGGCTTGGCGCTCATATATGCGTATGTAGCCAACTTGCCAGCTAAGAAGCGCGCCCCGCCCTCAGGCCTTGCCACCCTTGCGCCTATCCGCGGGTCCCCGACTACAGCCGAGCACAAGTCCAGAAAGGACAGGGACGGCGGCAAGGAAAATTCTCCTGCCACTGAAGCGAAGCGACCGTACGGTGCGCGCAAGCCCGTCCCGCGCATCGAGTCGAGCGGCGACATGGTACTCGGCGCGAGGCGCGGCGCGCTTGTGGATCGGACGAACACCAAGGCGCAGGTGCAGGCACGGCCGAATGCGGACCCGAAAGAGAAGAAGACGAGGATGCATGCGGAGGATCAGGAGAACGTCGGAGTCAGGGTGGCTGACAGGAAGGAGAGGGTGCGGGGGCAGGAGAAGGAGGAGAAGAGAGTAGAGAAAGCTAACAGCAGTGTTCAGGAGGAGGGGAAGAGCATGGGGAGCGTGCGCGACCGCATGCGGGAATGGGAGCGCGAGCGTGAACGCCTTCGGGAGATGGAACGCGTCAAAGAGGGCGAGACAGATGTCGAAGACCACCAGGCTCAACCCGTCCTGGCCCGCGGCCTCGAGTTCGCGCATACGGCGGAGGAACGCGACCACGGGGAGGAGACCACGCACGATGAGGTGTACGTCTCCCTGCAGCCTGCGGACAACAGCCTCCCGGGTACTCCGATGTCTCCGGGTAAGCCCTTCTTCGCGTGTCTCCCTCGGTTATATATAAACACACGCTGATACGACTCCTTTGGACATCAGATATGAACTCGTTCTGGGGCGATTCGTTCCCGCGCTCCGTGTCGCAGTCGTTCGCGCCCGCGAATGAGTCAGGCCCAGGTTTAAATTTATTGAAGCAGAGCTTGAAGATGTCGTTTGGTGAGCCTCGGGCGAAGTTGGGACCACGGTGTTGTGTTCTGATGCGTAAGGTGTAACAGACCGGACGGTGCAACTGTACAAGTCATCGACGATTGGCAAGTTCGGGAAGAGGAGCAGCCAGTCGCCCGAGCATGTCAGCCGAAGGCAGTCTTGGGAGAACGAGGAGCTAGTGAAAGAAGGTACGCCCGACGTTGCCCAGCTCTGACTCTCACTCACGACTTTATGTTTTGTGTCCAGCGAATTCGTCATTGCCTGTCGTCCGCAACGCAGTACGCAACGCCCAGGTCGGCGCTGATTCACGAGCGGACCGCATGACGATCTGGATTCAGAATGTTGAAAGTGAGTTCTCCACCGTTTGAGGATGAAGAGTCTTTTTGACATGTCTATCGCAGAGGTTGTTGAAGACGCGCGGCAGAACTTCGCCTCGTCGAGCGTGGCACATCTACCGCCGCTTCCCATCGCTCCCATTTCGCGTTCGACATCACATCGCACCAATCTGCGCGACCTATCCAACCGCTCGTCGCGCCTGCCGCGCAAAATCCTCGCGGCGAGCCAGATCTTCAGCACGGACGGCGATGGCGAGCTGTCGCCTGCAGACCAAAGCTTCAGCTTCATGTCGTCCAGCGTTCTATCGGCGTCGCAGAATTCGACGAATGTAAACCGCACGCGTATGCCGGAGCACACGCTGCCCGTCATCCCATCAGAAGAGCCGACCCGCGCAACGATGTCGATGGAGAGCCCGCTGAGGATGCGCCGCGCGACGGTCATGGGGCGCTCTCCAGAGAAGAGTCTCAGTCTGGACATTGAGACCGGGTCGCCCTCGAGGCGCAAGGAGAAGTCCAAGTCGCAGAACGACTTGCAGCGAGCCATTACTCCGGTATCGAGATTGACTTTCGAGCTCGAGCGACGTGAGTTTGTCGTGCTCTCTGTTCTATCTCCAGCGTTGCTTATATGTCTGCACTACAGTCGCGCAACCGTCGCCTCCAGTGCGACTGTCTGCAGTCGTCGACCGCAGCATTTTTATCGCCGAGCCTTCCAAGTCGAAGCTCGAAGTGCCATTGACTCCCAACATGCGTGCATCCCGTGCATCGAAGGAGCCCGAGCTTACCGGCCACGACAGCCTGACAGCGTCACCCTTCGTCGTGCAGCCGTACCCCGCGCGCGAGCGAGCGCCCACCTCCCCCACCGTCGACTCGCCCACACAGCGGCGCATCGAGGGTGTGTACGACCGCTTCCTCATGGCGACCACGGGCGTGAAGCGCCTCGGGCGCGGGTACCAGTCCGACAACGTCGGGCCCGTGGCGAACACCGCACCGACGAAGGGACTGCCGACGCAGGCGCAGCGCATGTTCCACTCGACGCGTCGCGTGATGCCACCCCCGGTGTCCAGCGAGGACGCGCGCATGACGCTGAGCGTCGACGAGCTGGGCGTGATGCAGAGCTCCCCGGCGGCAGTCCACTCACCCAGCACGGGTGAGCGCACGGGCACGGTGCGCGGTGTGCGCAAGGCGCTCAAGGCGATCGTGACGGGCAAGACCGCCGTCAAGAAACACGCGTGGGCGTGAGCCATTGAGCTCGCTACCCGGCTATCATCATCTCCACCTCATTCTCGTTGGCTTTGCCCCCTCTCATTCGTTGTCCTCACGTCCAGCTGCTGTGCCTGCTATTGCGCTCTCTTTGCATTATTCTCCGCATTCTCTCGTGCATCTCATCACGTTGTCATCTATTCTCATTTGCGCTCGCCTTCATCTACTCTCACATCGTCGCTGACCGTATATCGTCTATTGCTCTGCTATCACGTCGCTATCTATTGCTGTCGATTTATTCACTTGCATTTGACGACTCATCTTCACGACCAGACTTTCTTCACGTATGTTATGCTATGTTACGCTTTTTCGCATTTCTCTGTTTGATGGTTCGCCCGGGATGGCTCGGCATGTCCTTTTTCGTCGTTACGAGCATTTGTGGTGTGTCTGCGCACAGCGTATGCTGCCGCTGAATGCTACTTGACTTCGAAGCAATGCCTGACTCCAGGCTCCAACCTTGAGTGAGTACTTGTAGTAGCAGCCGCGGCATGCATGTACCGTACGCGCTGGGACTCTGGGCAGTTCTCAGTAAAGTTGCTCGGGGCGCGCAGTTCTCCCAGTCTTTATGAAGCAGTACTTTGCTTGCTCGTCACTTAGCTTCATAAAGCCTAGGTAACCAGTCTACTCGCTAGCCGCTTACGTGCATACCATTTACAAGACGCCAGGCTCTCCTGCACAATGTTACTAACTTCTGCGAGATCTACCGGCAGGTTGGGAGCATGTTGTGAATTATGTAGTCGGTGGGTGACTCGGTGTGTGCCGGAAGGCGACCGACCTAGCTACTGAGCCTCCGATTTTCCTTACCTTTCCTTACGCACGAAATGCAGTCGTTACGTCGCTTTGTAAATACGCAAAAAGGTTGCTGATCCTTGCCCGGATTGAACGGACGACCTTGTGGACACACCAAGCTTTTGTAAGCCGCTGGAATCACACGCTCTACCGCTGAGCTAAAGGATCATGTCATCTTGGGAGCCTAAAGCTTTTATGGAGAGGCTGGCCCCCACTGAGAAGTCTTTCAGTGTGAACGTCGAACGAGGATTCATCTTGTCCCCATCCCCTTCGTGCAGGGCGTCGCGAGCATCTCAGAAATATCTAGACATAAGCCTGCCGAGTATGCGCAGGCCAAAAAACCGCCCACCGCCTCCGCACCTCTACCACCGATGCAGAAGACCCTCTTCTTACACCCCTCGGCACTCGTTCCACGTCGACGTTCAACTTTCAAACTGAGACCGTGAGGTTCTTCCCGCGGACCTGGACGACCGCGAAGAGCGCCCTTCAGCGCCGTCGCACGCAGATCGACACCTCCGAAGCCTCCTCGGCGCGGCGACGTCTCTGGCAGGACCCACCACATCGCGCGCGCGGCCGTCTCGCCCGCGCCGCGCGTGTGCATGCGCACGATTCGGCACCTGCTGCATGTGAAGGATGCGCGGCCGGCGTCCGCTGATCATTGATGTACTGGAGCAGCGCGCCAACGCACACGACGCGCGCATACCGTGACGATGGTGGAGACGACTGCGTGGCTGTTCGGCGGAGCGACGGCCAGGGCTGTGAAAGGACGTGGGGTTCCAATAAGTAATGCTGGTGCGTTCCTCTTTGCCGCGTGTATGATGGAGCGGCGTTGAAGCGCTGATTCATGTTTGCAGAGACGACCCGGATGCGATGGCCGTGCCCCGAGATGCAAGCCCTGCCTTGTCGCGCACACCCCGCCACCCTCGCCGACCGCAACTTCGTCGCATTTGGCGGCGGCGAGGGGCTCGAATACGACAAAAGTTGAGTATATGCTCCACATCACCTTTTGGTGAAGCTGAAGCCCACGCCGTACGCTGCGTTTTTGCAGGGTGACTACATCGACGTGCATGCTCCTGCACAGGACGGAGGACATGACTGTGCGCCGCTGAGCGTCTTGGCAGAGTATCGAGGTGGCGGGGCTTTCATACGGGTTCCTTTGTGCGTTCCTGAACCCAACCGGCCCTAGCATATATAGTGGTGCGTCCTCCTATCCAGCTCCCCTTCCCGCTCTGACGGTGATCAAGCTGAATCCTGCCTCGAGCCCACGCAAAACATCTGGCGACGCCAGCCTCCACGTGGGATCGACGTCTTGCTGCGGCATCTCGCAGCGCGTGCCGACGCAAGTCACAGCCTGCGGAGTCTTGATCTCAGGCGGAATCACAAGTTCCTCAACACGACGGCATAAGTAGACCCGTGCGTACATGTTCGTTCACGAGCCTGAGGCGTGCTGAAGCTGTCATCTCCACAGCATATTCAACAAGAATGGGATCCGCTGTCAACCGACAAAGCCAACAACTGCGGAAGACTGGGAGAGCGCGACTTTCAACCCTCTGTTGGATGTAACTGGACGACACTGCGATCGCGACACGTATCCGCGCAGGCAATCAGAACGATCCCTCTGCTATGGCCAGAGATTTAGCGAGGCGGGCGCGCAGCGACCCATGCGCACGACGTCGCGGGGCCATCTTTCGCGAGGCGAAGGTCGCGGCGTCGGAATCGGACGCGCTGTCGTCACGTGACCAACATTCGCAACGTAGCATGGGGTCTTCACGGAGTCCGTGGTGAGGTGAGGTGCTATTGAGCAATCATCGTGCGCATGTACACCCGTTGAGAGGCTGACTCGGTGCCATGCAACCGTCGACGACAATGCTGTAGCCGTTCCACTGCGCTGCGGATCATCGAGGCGTGGGCGAGTTCGAGAACTCATCCTACGGTATGACACGTCTCTTGCTGCGCTGATCTGCTGCTGTACTCGGTTCGTCAGGTCAAGGCGATGCGAACCGGGGACTTTCCGAATGGAAAGAACCGTGAACACGCGATCGATAAGAGCCAACTTCGTTGGATCCCCTCGTTCTGTCTGGGAAGGCGCGTCATTGCTATGGTGGAAACGCCCGCTCTTATAGTGTAGAGGCACCATCGCTTTCCGCAGCGACTTCTTTCGACGGTCAGCTGCGGAAAATTCTATGTATATGACTAACCGGAGTTGAACGTTGAAGCGCAGCATCTTCGTGCCCTTTTGAAGGGAACGCTTCCAACTGGAAGCCCCAACGGCTGCGGAGTCGACATCTGTGCATGGACTAGGCGTGCGTGGACGGTACATAAGGTCTTTCTCTGTCGTGCTCCATCTACATTGACCTCCGGCGACAGCTCAAAACATCCTTGCCATGAGTCCGTTATATGCGTTCGTAAAAGCTGTGAGCGCCTCACAATATCCACGCTTCAACGGAGTAGTAATGTAGTAATGTTCCTCCACTGTCAGATTCACGTGACCAGCTCATGCTATCTCGTGGCCTTCGCAACTCGCAGCGTCGCCGACGAGTGGTGGCGCGCCGCATCCCGGACCGGGGAGATGAAACGCATCACCCCGCAATTCTATGCATACGCAGGCGACTGTCTCAAAGTTTCTGGCCCCCGACCCACGGCTAGAGCCCGATCCCATCCCCGAGTCCATATTCCACGGCATGATCGTCACGAGCGTCGATCTATCCCGCTTGCCGACTCTCCCTATCCATAAATTCACTGACCATATCAGTGGCAATCTGTAAGTACATGCGGCCTTCGTTTCGCACCGCCGGTATTGATGTCGTGACATCTGCGCAGGTTCTCCATCCGCCTGAAGGCAGACCCAACCCGATCCTGGTATACCGAAGACGGGGCAGTCACGACGAAGAGAGACGCCCATCCGAACCTCTTTCGCGTGTCTGTGTCCAACTCGGATGCGCGGAACTTGGTCATGATCGACACCGACAAGATTGTTATCGTATGCGCCGAGTCTTCGAAAAGCATCTACGTGGGCCGTGGCCACGGCGACCGGTTGGGTTTGCGTTCGCAGGGTCGTGCCGATGGGTCGACGCTGACGTTCGGGGACTTCAAGAAGCGCTTCAGGCTGGGAGTCGAGCTCTACAACGGCGAGGGGGAAGTCACAGTGACCGAGGATGGCAGCGGCTATGAATGGGAGCTTGTCTGAAAAAGTTACAACT
This sequence comes from Auriscalpium vulgare, assembly GCA_019915015.1. Taxonomy (NCBI): domain Eukaryota; kingdom Fungi; phylum Basidiomycota; class Agaricomycetes; order Russulales; family Auriscalpiaceae; genus Auriscalpium; species Auriscalpium vulgare. The sequence goes on from JAHBBC010000018.1 coordinate 823,337, forward strand.
CTCTTGAATCTCGACCCGCTTACAGTTACTATCACGATGCGTTTCGTAGTATGTGCTGACCCGAATTGTCCATCGTGTTCAAGCATTACTGCATATCCGGCCGTCACGGTCTGCGGGGCAGCATGCGCGCGATGTCGTGTCCTCGGCGCCGTGCTGAGGCGGGCGCGGCCTCCCGCAGCAGGGCCGACTACGCAGCCCCGCTCATCCAGAGTCAACCGTCGCCGTGCGGCCTCCCGACCACCCATCGACCTCCTCCGCTGAGAAGCGGCAGTGAGAGGAGCCAGTTATATGACTGACGACGGCGCAGTTGATTGATGCGCGACGCTGGAGGGTGCAATCGGGGGAAAAAGGTAAGTTATGAGATTGCGTTTTATACGAGACGCCGCCAGGAGGTGCCGGGTTCGGCTCGCTACAAGGCGGCGTGATGGGCAGATGCAACTCCCCTTCTCGACGCCGGCCGGTGCAGAAAATTGTGCATGTGCCTCACGCCGCTCAAGACCTCCGCATGCTCCTGCTCAGCGGCGTCTGTGAAAATGAAACAGGCCAGGGTTAGGTTCGATGCAGTCCAAGTAAGAGGCCGACAGCAGTGAGAAAGTCACCTATTACTTTCTGTGGGTACGTGCGCAGCCTTCGCGTGGGTATCCAGGCCGGGCGTGTCTATCGTCGCGAGTCGAGAGCTCGCACTAAATCACGCGGGCAGAATCAGCTTGACTCCAAGCGCGGTGGAACTGCACGCACGTTATTGTCGCGGCCTTCCAGATCCCGTGAATGGTGCGAGAATGCATGACACAGCAACTCTGCGCCCCGTCATGTCCCATCGTATGCACTTGATTGCAGCCCTTCAAGCTCGGGAAATCGGCGTTTCGTGCGACGCGCGTTCGGTGAACAGCCGGATGACGGCGTTGGGCGGTGGAGGCGGCGGCGGGTTTCTGCAGCAGATGAGTTCGCAGTGCCAGCAGCCGAAGGGTATGCAGACGCACCTTGGCTCGGCCATATTGTCAGCAACAATATGCGTCCCGCCGACCTCCGCAAGGCGCTCCTCCAGCAGCGCGTCCTCTCCCGCGCAAGAGTCTCAGCTGGGCTTCTGTCAGTCCACCGGCGACAGGTGGGCGCGCCCGCACTTTGCCCTCGAGCTCTAGTACTGAGATGGCCTCCAGCTTGGCCGTTAAACATAATGCCATGGAAAGTGTACGGTGCGTGAGTTGAAGTGTTTAAATGAAGTTGACCAGTGAACGAAGGCCGTCGACAATGCAGGAATGAGGTGACGAAGGAGGTGGGGGCGAGAGAGGTTACGACAGTGCCCGCGGCCGGCCCGGACACTCCGGCATCCACCTCCGCAAATTTCATGCCGGCCGGGGCATCTACGGCTAAGCTTCAAGAACCTGTGAGCATGTCCATACCCTATAGACACAATCTATGCCGCAACGAAAATATCCGGAAAGCCCGACGAAGGCGAAGATGGCCCGATGGCGAGATGTGCTGATCACGCAAGCACAAACAGGGGCTACCGCCGGAGGCATCCGAGTCAGCCGCGACTTCCTCTCTTCGTTCACTAGCCATATGCACATAGTCGAGCCCGGAGAGCGCATCACTGCCCACCGCGGTACTTGATATCGCTCGTACGACTCGGTACGTCTTGGCTCTCTCGCGCGCTCCCATCTAACGCATGCTCTCTCGTCCAGTGCTAGCGACTCATCAACATGTTCAACGAGCACGAGATAAGCCTCTTGAGAGTGGCCGTGCGGGTGGAGACGATGCTGCAGAATGCGCGATCCGGCGGCCAGAGGCCCGACATGGAGGAGCTGAATCTGCTCGTGGTGTGCCGCCCTTCAAGTGCCTTCCCGACGATTCGTCCCCTCGCTAACGCGCCCTTTAGAAGTACGCGCAGGGAAAGATCAAACTCGCGAGGACGAATAAGATTGAGATAGCCATCCATCCCCTGCTTATCAGCGCCGTAGTTGAAGTCTTGCTTGGGAAGAGTCGGGACCCCGACATCTCTGCCCTCGCGGCGGACGACCCTCGCGCTGTGGGCATGTTTGGCTACAGTGCCCGTCTACCACCACATTCCTCACCGTCGCACGTCCTCGGTACGCTATCCTCGTTGTGATCCGTACGGTGGGCTAGACCCTCATGCGTGCGCTCCAGGTGCTGCATTGGCTGCGAGGCTGAGGGCGGGGACTCGGAGCGCAGAGCCGGCTGGCGCGCAGAGTGCAGAAGAATCTCTTACGCCCAACAGTATCGCCCCCCGCACAAGTGAGCTTCATAACAAAGGTCTGTAATGGCATTACTCAATCGTTCCATAGCGTCCGGCGAAAGAGTCTTCACCAACGACATTGAGACAGAGATCCTCCATATACTGGCAGACATCGCTGCCTTCAAAACAGCACTTCTCAAACAGTTCAAGGCACGGACGTCTCGTCCTTTCCGGGGTACTAGGCCGCGGGGTGGAGGCTCTCACAAGGTCAGTCGGCAGACATTCATGTGCATACACACCCCCGCTCACGCGACTCCACGCCATGAAGACCGCTAGACCGGCGCACGGCGGGGCTCATCCTGCGCGGCGTCTGGCCAGTGGGCGCACACCTGAGGAGCCCATGGAGATGGCGGAGCAACCTTCTCCGCGACACCCTTCTGTGGCGCCATTGGTGAGCGTCCCCACTCGTACAGATGTCGTGTTTCTCACCATTTGAAGGAGGAGCCTATGGCGACTGAGCACCCGTTTGTGCGAGAGAGTCCATTTGCCCGCGGTGCGTCCGGTTCCAAACGGCCGGCTGTTCCTGCTGCTGCCACGAGCCCACCGCTCGCGTCCGACGAGGGCTCCTCCCGGTCTACAGACTCAGAGAGCGACAGGCAGAATACTCGCGCAGGAGCAATGAAGTGGAACAATCCCTCAGGGCGAGGACCCGGCCACCCCAAGAAAGGTATCATATATTTTTGAAGAGTATGTTTATCGTATCAATATGCTGATTGACAGTTCCCAATATTACGCCCTTGAATCTTGCCCCCCGCACACGTGAGCGTCTTGAATAAGAATGGTCCATACTTGTATTCATCAATCGTTCACTAGCGTCCGGCGAAATGATTTTGACCAACGACATCAATGCCGAGATCCTATATATGCAAGCAGACTTTGCCGCAGCTAAGATAGCGTTTGATCATGCAAATGCCGGCGTCAAATGCGCACAGGAGATGCAGATGCGCATCAATGTAAGTTTATCGTAAACGATGCATAGTACTAGATGCTCACAGTTGCTGTTGCGTAGAATTTCTCAGTGCTTCACAAACAACGGCAGCTCCTGCACGCCGACAAGCTCACCGAGATTAAAGCGCTAGAAAAAGAAATCGCCATCTTGGAGCAAAAACTAGAAGCGAGCTCTTTCGATACGGACTCGGATACCAACTCGGATACCGATCGTGTCCAGAAACGACCTCGAGTGGATGCGGTTCAAGACAAAGTTGCTATCTCCGCTAAAGCGGCGGGAAAGAAAAAAGGTGCTGATCTACAAGCAGCCAGACAGTCGATTTTCTAACATATTCTCGCAGTTATCCCTGTCGATACCGATCGTGTCAAGAAACGACCTCGAGTGGGCGCAGTTCAAGGCAAAGTCGTTATCTCCGCGAAAGCGGCGGGAAAGAAAAAAGGTGCTCTTGGTCTATGAACAGCCAGACAGTCGATTTTGGCTACTGACACGGCGGGCTCAAGACAAATCGGTCAAATCACGCAGGAGGCTACCAACAAAAGAGGGAGTACGACATCCGATTGATTTTGGTCTGTGTACATATTAAATTGGTGCAGTCGAGCGGGCCTGGCTCGCCTGGCGTAAACAGCGGTCATCCCGACGGGCTACACCAGAACGCGGGCCGCTCTTGCGGGGCTGCGTCGTCGTCTGAGCCGTTAAGGTCGCGGAGATACGCTGTTCGAGTGTCTGATGCGCATCGTGGAGGTCCGCCTCACAGTAGACTCCAACCGCGCGCGCCTCCTCGCAGCGCTCACTTCGGAGGCAGCTTCGTCCGGCGTGGCCGTCAACATAGCAGCGGTAGGCATTTACGATATCAGGCGAAGCGATCCAGGCGGCCAACAAGAAAGAATGACGGTAGGTATGTTTCGCTTAATTTCAGGAGGCGAGGTCATTTGAATACGGCCCTGGCCGCCATGTCTCTGGGGCGCTCGTTGTATACACACAATGCAACAATTTGCGCAAACCGAGCAATTAATATTCGTCTCTCTTCAGGCAGTTTTGAGAAACAAGAGACTGGCATGCGGCTTGTGGCGTGTGGGGTACATGCCATGATCCATGTCGGCATTGTTGCGGAAAGGGAAAAGGTCCGTGTACATTACATGAACGTGCGAGTATGGCGCGTACCCTATGCCAGTGTGGCAGATGACCTCGCAGGCCGCTCGAGGCCACTTCTGCTGGGGTGGCACAATTGTCACAGGGCGCCGGGATGCGGTCGCGTGAACTACATCACCGGGAAGCTGAAAACAGCCGAGCTCGCCGTCTGCTAGGTCTGGATGAGAACGATCGGCGGACTGTAACACTGAATCGAGAACATGCATCAGGAAACGGAGGTAACGATATAGTTCCGGGGGGTTCTGTGTAGCGTGTGTAGACTACATAGACTACGTGTTTGATGTCGATCTCTATAGTACTATATAGGCATGCGCGCGGGATCTCATATCGGTCACAACTATGGATTCTACACACGCTACAGCCCCTTATCGTGACTACCCGCACCCCAGATTCTTCGCCGCCCGTCTACTTAATCGGCGGCCCGTTTGTTGCCCTGATTCCCCGACCTCCGAGAGCTCCGGCATCGAGTGCGCCCCGACGAGCCGTAGAATGCACGGCGGCGCCGGCGAGTGAGTTGGCGATGGCCTGGTCAGTTGACAGTCGCAGGTGCGCTGCGAGGACTACTTGGGAAGGCGTCCAAGCTGGGGCTTGTCGCGCCGACGGTGGAACGGGGCTTCACGGAAAGGTGACCTTCCACTGCGACCGCTTCTTGCAGAGGGCACTGTCAGGACGGATGCTCGTGTAAGCGCGGATCCAGTGAGAACGAAGACAGTACTACGCGCACCTGCCAGGCAGCTGCCAGGCAGCTACGGCACCTTGGGGAACCATCTCCTCATGGACTCAAACATATGCAGTGTGATGTAGTTGTTGAAAAAGAACTTCGTATGTGGTCTAAAACGCTCTGCGTCGTGTCAGGTGGCACGCTAGCCACGGCAGTGCCAAAACGCGGTATCAAATGGCAGCTGCGGACGATACGCTCGAGGGTTATGATTTCCGCGTTCACGGCACCTTGACGCGTCGACCGCTCGAGAATGAACATCCGGGAGTCGGGATCTCGAGCACGGAAGGGCCGGAACCATTCGATGTAGGCCAAGCGTACGGGGTTGTCGCCGAGAGCAGTGGGTAACGTGAATATAACCTTGACTTGAGCAACTTGAATGCCTGCAATTCGACGCTCAGTGTAGTCTCGTCTTCGCCGGGAACGCTTACACACCTGCGCCATTATCGGGCCCTTCTGTCCTCACTAGCACGGTTTCGAAGTGTGGCGCGATACCCTTCCGGCCAGGCCTCGCGGGGATCGCAGGACTTGTGCGAATGCGATCTATGAGCTTGCTAGAACTAACGGAAGGAAGGGATGGGAGCAAAATTTCGATACTCTTGTACACACTGAAGCATATGGAAGCTAGGTGGTCGCTGGAGACACGGCAGTTTGTCCGTGTAGCGTGAAGGTAAGTCGAGAGGGCCGGGATGAATTGGGAGGCGTGGTACTGCGAGAGGATGTCCGTCACTGAGACGGCAGGAAAGGGACTTCGTGCAGCAAGGTGGTACGGTGTAAGCAGAGAAGGATCAGGCCCAGAGTGAAATTTTGCGCGTCTGTTCTGTTGCGCAACATTCCGAGCGTAGACGCCGACAACAACGCGCGTCGACGGTGGTTCAGACTCGGACGTGTCTTCTTCGTTGTCGAGCTCACTTTCTTCGTCACGATCGCCACCACCTCGTTCATTCTCCTCAAGCCCACGACGCCAGGCAAGGTACGATGTGAACGTATTGATCGATTCCTGCCGTTGTAACCATGTCGTCATCTGCTCGGTGTACTCTTTTTTGTTGCTTGCCCGGTATGCCGCCTTCGCATAGTCGATGTGTAGCCGCTCTGAACCCTCCGTGTTGAACCCATCTGCGGAACCACGGGACCTCATTGAAGGTACGTAGTGGACTGTTCCATGGAGCTTCGGGATGTTGAAATGCGTGCGCTGTTCCAGTGTTTCGAAGATACTCTTGTGTCGATGAAATTCCTCGAGAGCGTACTCCATTGCAGCAAGCGTACGAGTCGTCTGAGACTGGTACTGCGCAAAGTAGATGAAATCGACGAGGGCTCGCATTGCCTGGAGGACGGCCGACTGCACGGCACCCGATAGAAGGCCGGTAATTATCTTCTGTATCTCTTTTTGCTCCTTGCCCGTCCACTGTGAGACTGACGAGATGCCGTTCTTGAAGTGTCGAAGCCCAGGGTAAGCCGACATTGCCTTGAACCGCCTGTCCACCTCCTCCTCGCCCGCAACATCGACACACCACTTGAGTACGTGCTTTTCGAATACACCCTTGTGGAGTTGATGAAGGATGTCGGGCGTGATGCATGCGAAGATGTCACAGTGAGGGAGGTCCGACCAGAATGGCGTGAAGAGAGGGCGAAGGCCTTCGTCGGCAAGGGAAAGACCTTTCGCCATACCCTCCAGCAGGATTTTCGTGCGACGCGGGTCCCGTAGCGCAGATTGCATTGGCGATCCGAGCTCGTCGGGGAGCACTAGACACTTTGGACAGCGGTTCTTCTTCGTGCACGTCACGAGACACTGCTCTGGATAGTCGGCAATGTACGCGGCGAGGATAGGGAAGATAAGCCTCCGCCAACCATCCGCACACACCATCTCCCGACCCGACGTCCCTGCCTCGACGAGCGGCTGAAGCATTTGACGCATACAGAAATGAAACAGCCTCCAGCCCGCCGCAGACCGCGCCTTATCTGTGAAGCAATCGAGTTTGGGTTCTGGAAGATAGCCGAGCAGGATTGTTGCGTGTGAGTTTGGCTGGCGTCTTAGATCTTTGCTGATGTTGCCCAGGCTCATATAGACTGGCCATTGATGAAACACAACTTAGAGAGACGTTAGTCTATACTCAGTCTGTGATGTGAAAAGACTGTATTGCAGTACCTTAGAGAGACGTTAGTCTATACTACAAGTGAGTTAGTAAAGAGAAGACTCCTAAGTATGCATAGGAATGCTCACCTCAGTCTGTGATGTGAAAAGACTGAGGTATCTGAGCGAAGAAAGGAGCCCTTTTATACTACTTGGGGCTCTGCATATCAACCAATCAGAAATTGTGTAGTAAGCATAAAGCATATGTGTAAGACATAATGTGTAAGAATCAGTCAGCTTGCACAGCATCAGTAAGTACATCAGTCATCCTAGGAGATAGGAGTTAAGACCTGAGTAAGCGTATAGCAATCCTGTACAGTAGCTATTCTAGACTATTCTACAATGTTCCATGATCAAACAAGTCCAGATCGTTCTAGATCATTCCATAGTATTTGTCATGAGACTAGCGTCATCACCAAATTCCAACACTCCCACTTGATGGGCTAGTCGAATAGTGACAAGCACTAGTCCTTGCGACGAGTCAAACCCATGCTCCCACTGAACCGAGTAAGTAGCTCATAAGGCAATGACTTGGTCAAAGCATCAGAGACGTTCTCAGCCGATGGGGTTGGTACAAGGCGAACAAGTCCCTTTGCCACGCACTCCCGGATGAAGTGGTATTTAACCTCTACATGCTTCATGTTCCTACCGACCATGGGATTTTCTGCCGTAAGAATAGCAGCGCGATTATCGCATCGCATGTCGATAGGAGTGGGATCCGGTAGTCCAAGCTCAGAGTACAAGTTGTAGTACCACTGCAACTGCTTTGCAGCCTCCGCCATAGAGATGTATTCCGATTGAGCTGTGGATTGGGAAGTAGTAGCTTGCTTCCGCGACATCCAGGAAATAGCTCCTCCAGCCAGTTTAACAACAAAGGCTGAAATGGAAGTCCTATCGTCTCTATTCTCAGCATGGTCAGAGTCCGTGTATGAAAGCAGTTGAGCTTCCTCTGATAAGCCATTGTAGACAAGCTTGTAGTCAAGGGTGCCTTTGATATACCGCAAGACATACTTCGCCATCTTCAGATGCATTTCAGTGGGATTCGCACTGTACTGTGCTAGGCGTGCAATAGCATATGCCGCGTCTGGACGAGTGCCAATGGCAAAGTACATCATACTGCCAATAAGCGACTGGTAATAACTCCGACGTGCATTGTCCACTTCTTCAGTAGACGCTATCAAAACACAGCCCGCAGGTAGAGGGGTTCGAGCAGGGTTCGCGTCCTTCATCCCAAATCTATCAAGGACTTCTTCCAGATATGTCTTCTGGTCGATTGTCAATGTCCTTTTGCGCCTATCTCTTGTGATACGTATGCCAAGGAATTCTTTCAACTCCCCTAAGTCTGACATCTCATATCGAGTCTTAAGCAAGGCTTTGATTCGAGTGATCTCTGGGAGCGAATTGCCCATGATAGCCATATCGTCGACATACAGCACCAAAATGGTAACTGTGTTCCCCTCCTGTCGCCGATAGATATAGACACCAGTATCCGAATAGGTCCTGGTGAATCCAATTTCCTTCAAGAGAGCATCGATTTGGACGTTCCATACTCTGGACGCCTGCTTCAAGCCGTAGATAGCCTTCAGCAATCGAACTACCTTGTCCTCTAACCCTGGGATCAGGAAACCTTCTGGTTGCTCCATGAAGATCTCTTCATCCAGTTCGCCATGTAAGAACGCCGACTTGACGTCCATACCATGAATTTCCCAATCTTCAAGCGCGGCCAACGCAAGAAGGAAACGTATAGTTTCAAAGCGGGCGACTGGACTGAAAGTTTCCGTGTAATCGACCCCTTCAACCTGTGTAAATCCCTTTGCTACAAGTCGTGCACGATAAACGCCATTGGACTTGAGCTTAAACACCCAACGATTTTTAATGACTTTTCTATTCTTTGGTCTGTCCACCAGTTCCCAAGTACCAAGCTTATTCAGCTGGTCCAATTCATACCGACACGCCTCCCACCATTTGGAAAAATCTCGCGATGCCATAGCCTCTGTGTAGGTTTTGGGATCGTGACCAACCATGAGATCTAACAGAGCGTGGAGATTAGGAGCTTCAAAGTCCAGCTGACGCACAAGTCCTTGTGTATCAGGCAATCGCCGTCGAAGATCCAGCTGTTCAACTTGAAGTGCAGTTAAGCCATCATACTGATCGCCGAGCCTTGCAGCTCTTTGACCAGCATTTGCACGTCGTGGACGCGCTGGTGGTGTCACTGCTTCAGCGATAGGTGGAGATTCTTCTAACGGTGGGACTCTATGCCTAAGTGCTTCATTATCAACTCTAGCATTGGTTGCGCGACGAGGTGGTGTGCGAGGTGGAGCAGGAGGTGGAGGCGTATGTGGTCGTGATGGTGGTGGTGTAGCAGGTGGTGTTTTAACCTTAGAATCGTCTTTCTCTACTTTGGGTGCTGGATCCTCATCTGGATCCGAGTCATCTCCAGCTGCGTTAACTGGAGGAGCGGGCACAGGCCTCCGTTCAGGAGTGAAGTCCTCATCATTGATTAAATCAGAGAGACTTAGGTGTTGAGTAGGAGGATCAGGAGCGCTTGGGGGCGCTTTCTGGGTTGGTCTTGAAATGAAGGAAGTCTCATCAAATGTTGCTTCGCCAGACAACACAATGGACCGGGTGGCAGGATTCCAGAAACGGTAACCTTTTGAACCATCCTCGTAACCCACAAACGTCATTTCTTTGGCATTAGGTTCCAATTTATGACGATGTTCCTTCTGAATGTGCACGTAGGCTTTGCAGCCAAAAACGCGAAAGTACGCAACGTCAGGAATGTGACCAGCACTCCATACCTCCATTGGCGTCTTCCATTTCAACGTACGGGTGGGAGTGCGATTGTAGACATGAACAGCAGTCTCAACCGCGCATTGCCAGAACCCAAGAGACAAGCCTGCATGATGAAGCATAGACAGGGCTTTCTCCATGATGGTACGATTCCAGCGCTCCGCACGTCCGTTCTGTTGTGGCGTGTAAGGCATGGTTTTATGATGCGTGATGCCCAGTTCTTTAAAGCGTTTATCCAAGATAGTATTTATATATTCCCCTCCTCGATCAGAGTGAAAGATCACTAGCTTGACACTAGTTTCCTTCTCAGCTCTGGCCAGGAATGTCTCAAATGCCAGGAGAAAATCTGACTTTCGCTTGAGGAACATAGCAACTCCTTTGTTACTGAAGTCGTCGAGGAATGTCGCAATATATGTGAATCCTTGGATAGACTGCACACGCATAGGTCCGACTAGATCCGAATGGATTTTGCCAAGAACCCTGGTGGCACGCTTATCTGAACTAGGGTAGGTCTGGCGAGTGCTCTTGCCAAGCTCACATCCATGACAGGGTTTAGTAGCCACTGTAGCATGGTCTATGACAATCCCTTTGACAACTTCAGAAGTAAGTCGTTTCAGGGCGCCATGTGACATATGAGCAAAGCGTCCATGAGCAATGTCAACCGAGACCGCATCTTTAACCGTCGCCTCATGAACCGCAGGTTTAGGCGTAAGCTCCAACCAATAAAACTGATCGTGCTTTTGGCCAATACCATAGGTTATGCCAGCGCGTTCTATTGTACACACTCCTGTAGAACCACGTAGAAGCACATCAAACTTCTGGTTCAACAGTGTAGTCACCGATATGTATCGATGAGCGGCTTTAGGTGCAAAAAGCACATTCTTAAGCGTGACCGCAACACGCTTCCCATCCACATCTGTCCACGCATTGACAGTGCCCGTCCCATAGAAGTGCATAGCCTGGGCAGTACTATCACCAACGGCAATATGTCCAGGTTTTTCTAGGGGCGTGTACTGGGCAAAGTCTGTACGTGTATGTGTAATATGGTGAGAGCAACCACTGTCAAGCATCCAGCGATTCTTATCAGGCGAGAGGTACCAGGCAACAGCGACTTCATTGGAGGACGAGGCCTCAACAATTAGAGCATTTACAGAGGGTTTACTACTACCTCCGCCGCCGCCACTACTGTCCCCTCCCTTCTTCTTGTCGCCAGCTTCATCAGCCTGTTTCTTGCGACAATTGGCCTCCCAGTGACCCTTCTTGTGACAGTACTTGCACTTGCCCTTCTCCACCTTCTGCTTTCCTTTGGCTTTGGCAGCCGCAGAATTAACAGTGGCAGCGATGGTGGAGTCTGCCTTTATGCTAGCCTCTTTGCCAAGGATGCGAGTAGTGATCTCAGCAGGAGTGGCAGTTTTAAGGTCACTGAAGGAATCAAGGGTAAGATCCCTAAATGCCTTGTAGGAATCTGGGAGGGCCTTGAGGAGGAAATACGCGTGTTGGATGGGTGTAACAGTTATGCCATTCTTCTTGAGATTCTCATACTGCTGATCAAAGTCATTGATCTGAGGTCCAAGAGGTTTGGTATCGATGAGACGGGTGGAAAGGTAGAGGTCAAATTGGGTGAAGATGGTGCGAGTGCCGGGTTTGGAATAGGATGTTTTGAGAAATTTCCAGGCATCAGAAGAGTGGTCATCGTTGCCCACTTTGTTCTTCAAGGCTGGTGCCAGGGATGCTTTAATGTATCCAAGCGCCACATCATCTTCTTCATCCCATACTGCCTCTGCCTCCACCTCAGTTGCAGTAGGATTGTCTGGATCTGCAGCTTTGGGAGATGGCTTGGAGCCACTGGTGTACCTCCAGAGCTTCTTGACTTTAAGAAAGGCCATCATATCATCTTGCCAAAGGGCATAGTTGCTGTTTCCAGCTAGGATGGTAAATCCTTTGGGAAGTAATTCTCCAGACATGTGAAGAGCGAATGATCTGGGTTTGAGGAGCAGTCAGACCCAGATTCTTTAAGAAGTTCAAGACGACGTCAACCCTATGTGCTGTATCTCTAAGCCAGAACCCTAAGGTCCTGTCCTGCCCATGTCCATGTGCGCATATACAGTACAATTACAGTACTTGTATGCAAATTTGTGGTTAGGATGAAACGAGAATGCACCAAGGTACACCTCCGGATCCTAATTAAAGCCTAGATGGTTGGGCTCCACAAATCTAAGTACTTATAGTAGCGCACTGCAGTTGTAACAGGTGCTCCTGGGTGGATTGACTACCGCCCTCAGGATTGGGACACCAAAACTGCTTCCCACTTAAGGGACAGACAGCCAACAGTTCAGTGGACCTATGGTTCCCCCAGGCTTCCCCAGGTTCCCCTAAGCCCGTAGTGGACTCTTCTGGTTCGACACAGTTGTGGTCTACACCAGGGTAGGTAATTGTACAGTATGCGCACAGAGGGACAGGGCAGAAGGGCTCACGCTGACTTCTGGCATCGCCATGCCTCCGTCATCAGCGCTCGCGTAACCCCAAAGGGGCGAGAGCACAATGGCAGCTCAATGAAGAGCTCCAAGATAGGGCGCGAGTGGGAAGATGATGGTAGACTCGCCTTGATAAAAAGCAAAGTAACTTCTTGTAGCAGGTGTTCAGGCAGGGCCCATAACCTGATGAAACACAACTTAGAGAGACGTTAGTCTATACTCAGTCTGTGATGTGAAAAGACTGTATTGCAGTACCTTAGAGAGACGTTAGTCTATACTACAAGTGAGTTAGTAAAGAGAAGACTCCTAAGTATGCATAGGAATGCTCACCTCAGTCTGTGATGTGAAAAGACTGAGGTATCTGAGCGAAGAAAGGAGCCCTTTTATACTACTTGGGGCTCTGCATATCAACCAATCAGAAATTGTGTAGTAAGCATAAAGCATATGTGTAAGACATAATGTGTAAGAATCAGTCAGCTTGCACAGCATCAGTAAGTACATCAGTCATCCTAGGAGATAGGAGTTAAGACCTGAGTAAGCGTATAGCAATCCTGTACAGTAGCTATTCTAGACTATTCTACAATGTTCCATGATCAAACAAGTCCAGATCGTTCTAGATCATTCCATAGTATTTGTCATGAGACTAGCGTCATCACCAAATTCCAACAGCCATGCCTTCTTGTCACCCCCGAATTGTGACAACTGCGTCTCATCCGAGGACAGTATGATAGGAGCGACAGTAGCGCCGTCGGGAAGGCGCGCCTGTTATCACCTGTCAGTATTTGCCTTCTCCTGGGAAGGCGTAGAACTCACTTGCAGATCCCACCACATATCAGCTGTCCACATCTCGTCGTAACGTCTATTCGTCGCCTTGTTATCACTGTACACTCTCTCGGGAGCATATGCCATGGCGTCTTTGAACACCGGGTTGCCCATCAACTCTTCAATACACTCTATGGGATCACGAGCCCAAAGTTCAACATCTTCGGTGACTGGACTGCCGTGCTCATCCATTTTGTCGCCTGCAAGGGTGACGATACTGCATTTCCAAGCAGGGCCGCGTGGTAGGCTGTCTATGCGATTGAGAAGGTGTGTTGCATTTGCATACGAGGGTTGCGTTCGAGTTTGAACCTAATATGCGTCAGCAGAAGCATGTCGCGCAAGGATCGACACGCACAATGTTCAACTTCAAGAACTCGTCCATCTTCGTCTTCCCAACATTCCTCATGAGCCACTTTGCCAAGTCCCACTCGTCTTCATCGGCAAATGGCCCCCACCGCTGCTCTTGCTCGTTGGGGTGCTGGGGAGCATACGACACCCGGATCGACTCGTATGCTGTTTCCGCTGTTGCTGCGCTGGTGCGCATCCCGGCGGGACCTGGGTATGGCACATAGTACCGGCCGCTGCTAGGTGCATGGGTGTCGGATGGGTAGCCGGCATCGCTGTCGTGATCAGAGGTGTCCGACTCGCTGCCATTTGGATCGACAGAGGGTCCGAATGCAAAGCCTTCCAGCCAGCTCTGCGACACATCCTGGTGGTCACGACTGTCGAGAGGTGAATGAGCGGCCGGTACGTCGTCTGCAAGATCATCAAAGTCGAGGTCGGCATTGAGGTGTTCGTCGAGCGCTTCAGGAACTGAGACAGGGTATTCTCGAAGTTTTGCTGACCATCTGGCTTTGCACCCCGCAGTATTCTGGATATGTTTCTTGACACCCGACGGCGTAGGTATGACCTGTCCGCAAAACCCACAAGACGGCATGGTGAGGTGTTTGACTTGGGAGAATTTCGCTCAATCATCGTTGTCATCAGCTCCATCATCCCAATCAGTCCCTATCCGCACCCGCGCACACCCGCTGCGGTGCCGCGTTGGTCGTCACGTTTTTCTTTGTTGATTTCTCCCTCCCGTGTCGTCCTTTTTGATTCACTGCCACCTGCGCTGACTATATAAACCAGCAGTATAAATGCTCCCGTCACATCTCATACCCCCAGCCATCCCACTTTCCCCCTCGTCAAGCCAGACACTCAAGTTCCGCAATGGCCCGCAACTCCAGCGCAACTCCTGCCCCTCGTGTCATTCTTCGTGGTGGCAGCCCCGTCGCCTCAACAGCTGCAACCCCAAGCCCGGCGGCCTTGCGCAGTGCTACACCGGAGCCTCTCGGAAGAGGGCGCCGTAACAAAGTACCGACTCAGCGTGTCGAGGAGATGCGTAAGTCACTCTTGCTGTTCGACTCTTGTGGCTACTAAAGATTGCTCTAGGGCTTCAAGAGCTTGAATACGAGCATGAGCGCATAGCTTCAGCGAGCAGCCGAACGGCGCGACTCACCCATCGAGCTGAACTTGAAGTCGAGAAAGAAAACTTCCACGCTGCCTTAGGTATGCCGTTGCCACTTCTCTCGACGATGCTGACATGTCGTTTGTGCAGCCCAGGTGCCGGTGCAGATAGGCACCGAGAATCAGCAAGAGGTCACGGTGCCACTGGCCACTGCGAGCACGCATGCTGCTGCGTTTGACACCATGGTAAGTCCGTCATGTCGTCATTGGTCTCTATCGTGGCCTAATATCTCACTGGTAATAGTTTACTAAACAAGACCTCGAGCCACGTACAAAATCAGGGAACCGTTCCCTGCCTCGAAAATCAAATAGAATGCCTATCTTGCAGCTGATCGGCATCTCCCCGGAGCCGGAGGGTAATCCCTCGGTCCTCGACACTCGCACCACCGTTCCCCGCCGTACTTTGCCATCACCGTACGATGAGCGAGCCCGTGCATTGATAGGTAGATCATCGTCCAAACAAAGGTATTTAAGCCCGTCGATGTCGGATGGTGGTACCGTAAACTAATCGGCACTTTAGTACCCAGTCAATGAGTTCGGACTCTATCGTCGACGATGACATAGAGGAGGTCCAAGGGCCCTCATTCGCAAGGCCGGACACTCGGACGTCCGTCGGTATGTCTGTGCACCATTGTGCAGCCTCGCAACCAACTAATAATTGCCGTTCAATAGGTCATGTCGTCCGGAAGCGTGCAGCGCCACCGCTGGCCAGTTCGGCTGCCGTCCATGTCACAAAGCAACTGAAGACGAAGGAGAAGTCCTCCCGCGTACGCGTGAAAACGAGCGACTTCGAGCCTCTCGTCAAGTCAGTAATCGAGGCCGCTCAAACTCACTATCGGTGCCTCGTTTCAACCGAGTGGGCCTGGCCGGATTCTACAACAGAGGATGAATGGGCAAAGCTTTGCTGGCAGGTAGCCTGCACGTCGAAGAACGTGTCAATCGAGTTTGAGCCTGAAATTCATAAGCTGGTATGTCTAGACTCCTTGTCCGCATCCGAGCACTTATTCACTCATGTGCATTTGCTCAATTTCAGATCTGCGAACGTGGCTGTCAAGTGCGTGGCGAGGTGAAGTCCAAGGCCCGTGATATCATCAAGAATGTCTACGACCTCAAGACGACAAACAAGCCGGAGAAAATCGAGAAGCAGCGTCAGCAAGTTAAGTTGTTGCGCGAGAACAGGGCTTTCATCTATGCGGTGAGATTTCGCTCCTTGCGTGCATGCTAGAGGCTCACATGCACGAGATCAGAACCCGAAGACGCGCAGGGGCATGTATAGGAACACGGTCATACAAGACATCATCAATAGCGCTTGGTTCGCCAACTCCGAGGATGAAGGCATTCGCTTTAGCGCCTACTTCAAGCCTGGCATCCCTTTGCCAACGATTGGTCTTGTAGCGACTGTCGTACGAATTTTCCTCGCGCTGCATGATTTTCCGTCTCTAATCTTGTGATATACAGGTTGAGAACTGTCTTGACGAGTGGCAGACAGGCGAGCACGGTCGCATCGACTTCCGTGAGAACACTGTCAAGGAGAAGTACAAGGCGCATATGGATGTGCTCGAGGGCCTGACAGCAAGTGCCGATATCGAAGCGCCGGGCTCATCGGCTGCATGGCAGGCAGATATGCTCAACAAAGCACGGTGCGTGCAGTTCCTGCCGAGACGGCGTTATGGCCGAGCGCTGACAACTTGGACAGTGACCATGCGAAGGCCACCGTCGATGCCCCGGCTCTTCTCTCGGTCTCTGCAGATGACTTTGCGGCAGCCGTTCGTGACCTTGCCTTCCCGGTGGGCTCGGAGTTCAAGGCAGGTGACTCGGGAGGGAACACTGGGGCAGAGGAAGACACAGATGACGTTGAGGATGCCGGTGGGAATGCTTTCAGTAGAATGTGATGTAACTGCCATCTTGGCCTGCCAATTTATATCCAATTTTCTGCATTGCGAGTGGGTTCCAGGTTACAGCGTGCGGCGCGCGGCCGGCGGCCGGCGGCCTCGACCTACTATAGTATCGTGGCTAATATATATACATACTACATCTATGTTGTACTATATAGAAGCCCCTGCATCGACGACGCTCTATATCGTGCAATATAGTGGTAGGGTGTCAAGAACACTATGCTGTCTATATAGGCTACAGAGTACAATATAGTATTTTTCCGATTTCCTGATGTGGGACGTGGCAGCTCACGATCGCACGGTTCATTCATGATGGAAGAAGAAGGGTGCGTAGTAGGGCGACGTAGACATCATTCTATTGGGACCGCCGCCTGTGCAGCGCGATCATCGCGGCTCTCCAGCTACCAGAAGCTGCACACTGAGGTCCCCGATCATTTGGCATTTACCTATCTATGAGACGATCGCCGAGATGAATGTATGATATGTCTGAAGACGGACAATGGGAAGGCCGACGAGCGCGTCAAGCACGTAGACAGCGTGCGTTTTGCCCACCGTCCTGTGAATCTGTGCACCGCAAAAGATGTATGGGCGGCGGAAAGTAAACGCACTACCTCCAAACGAAGATGCCGGAGCTTCTGCCACGCACAGTCATTCTTCAGAGCCGCCAGCGCAACGGTACAAGGTTCTCGGGCACCGCAAGCTGAAACGTTCACGGCAGGGTGACCCTGGGTTTGTAAACAAAGCGCGCCGAAGGCTACTGCGATTGCGGGACGGGTCGATCTCTAGGCATGGGCACAGCCGGAGTACGCGTGATTATGTACCCAGTTGTGCGGTAAGCGTGGCGAATCCACCTGTAAGGACCCAAAACAAAAGAATCCTTCCTGCCAACAAGGCGAGAGCGTAGCTTCCAAGTCGTGAGCGCGGCGCTGATCTCAGCAAATCGGGATACGACAACGCTGATCGTCGGCCGCAAGCTCGGGTCCTCCTGCACCATATCGGCGACGAGAGGCTCGAGGAACTCGAAGCCGTAGTACTTCTGCAAAAGACTGTGAGAAAACGCATTATCTGACAACGCTGGTACAGCTCGCACATTCATGAAATCCTCGCGTAGCAAGTTTCCGAGGTAGTAGATGTCCGTCGGGAAGGGATCGACCACAGGTAGGTCGCGATAATTGCGGTGCTCCGGCGCAGATTTATCTCCACCGCGGCGTACGATGTCCCGTGGGGGGCCCTCGGCAGGATCGTACGTGCCCGACAACCCAAAGTCGATGAGGTAGTAGCGCGGCGGACGCTGAGTGCGCGTATACGACTTGGCAAACCAATGGAAGTTCCTGGTGCGATTGATCTTGACCGGATGAAATGAGTTTGGGTACATCCCGCTGGGATCAAGGACGATATTTTGGCCAGTGCAGTCCCTGGATACGGTCAGAGCATTCAGCAGGTCAATGATAAAATGCCGCGTACCTGTGTGCGACGTGGAGCTTGTGCATGAACTCAATGCCCTGCATCTTGTTGAGTATATCGTCCCATAGAGTAAGAAAATGCCATCCAACACACCTCAAATATCTGAGTGGCGAACACCACAACCTCTCCAAATGTTCTGAAGCGGGGATTGTTATACGGCCGCATCATAGGAAGGACGAGACAAGGTATAGGCTCGCCACTCAGATTGATTGTGTCTTCTAACGGGATGCAATGATTTCTGGGATCCGTTCTAAAGGGCTCCGACGAGAACATTCTCGTGATGGGCTCCTCGAAGATGCTATTCGGAGGCACCGATTTGATAATGAATTGCCTCCCGTCCGTCAGACGGGTCCCATCGATGACGGCGACCCCCTGTATCCGCAGTTGAGCAGAGCATCAGCAATGCATTCGATCACTCACAATAATCCGCAGCCCATCCTCGAACCATTTCCGTGGCAGCTTCCATCGGGCATACGAAGGCTTCCAGCCCTCACGATACCGAGGGCGAAGCATGTAGCCTGCCGCCTCGATTTCCTTCCGATGTTCGACCCAAAAATCTTCCGCCGCGAGAAAATGTCTTGGGTCGTTTGGATTGAACCCAGTCATGTCGAGAGTGCGGAAGTAGGCATCAACTTCCTCTCGCGCCCGGCGAGCCTCTTCGAGTTCCGCAGGCGTCCTATGGCGTCTGGATGGCATACTTGGCGGATAGAGCAATCCGTGGGTGTTTGTTATCTGACGTGGAATGAGAGTGTTGCCTAGGGCCGCGATGGAAAACAACGAGGAGAACGCGCGCATCGTGACCCACCTCGCTGAGCGCCTGAGTGTTGTTGGGGCGCCAAAACCATTATTTGCGCCAATCGTTCGGCGCTCAGAGAACTTCGCCGGTCTGTTCATATGAAGGCATGTATCGGACAAAACTATGTGAACCTTAAATCTGATCGCGCTCCCAGGATCAGTTCGTGACGTGCTGTTGCAATTAAAGCAACGCAATGGATTTCTCCCTCAAGATTTGATTGAGAGCTTGCCCGGGACGGGAGCCTTTCACGAGCGATATGGGACAAAATTGAGCTCCTCGAGCAGAATTTCTCTTGATCCCGAGGGATCCTTAAGGATCCTGAAGGATCCCGACAAATCCTGCAGGATCCTGAAGGATCCCGATCAATCCTGCAGGATCCCGCGGGATCCCGAAGGATCCTGAAGGATTTCTCGAGCTCTATACAACGTGCACTATGCGCTTGCATTCCTCGCGATCCAAACCTTGCTCCTGATCGGGATCCCGAATCCAGGCTCTGGCTAACTGGGTGCTCACGTAAATAACTGTTTTACCGTCAATTTGACCTGTAAATACTATAATTGTCTTATTGCAGGACAGATTTTGGTAGAAAGAGCGAGACATGTCAGCAAAAAACCTTTGAGCAGGTATCCTTCGGGATCCCGAATGAACAGGCACAGGCTTGGGATCCTTCAGGATCCTTCGGGATCCTTCAGGATTTGTCGGGATCATGCGGGATCCCGAGTGCGTGAGTGATACGAATCGAAGATATCGGTCATAATTTTGTCCGATAAATGCCTTCATACGAGCCAGCAGTCTGGCTTCGACACACACCGAACAAGCTGAAGCAGCAGTGCGTTTCTCTCCACAGCAGCTCACCCGTGAAGCTGACATGTATTCCTTGGTCATTTTAGACTGTCCGCAAGTCCGCCGCCTCCCGCCCTCAGCCGGCTGACACCACGGACACTAACGACGAACCCTCCGACACCCCAAGTGTCTCTGTCACGTTTTCGGATACCATATCAATGGATCTGAACAACTGGCAAGACAACGGCTCGACGTTCAGTTTTGAAGATCTCTCGCTTGAAAGCGTCGAAGAGTCTCAGTGAAGGATAAAGTCCAGCGGGTCTTGTGTTATGCCATGGACTACCAGCGATTGTGATAGGTAACTCGTCGGGCTATTTATTATCGTACTCGTTTGCTGTTCAGATATGTGTTCCGAAGTCTGAGAATCTGTTGGACTCTGATACCTTCTCTTTGTGACACCAGGACTCAGAATTGACGGCGCCAATAAGAGTGACTCTGTTGGTGTGGCAGAAGTCACAACCCTTTGAGAATGTCTGAGCGTGATCGCATAGCAATTGTATGAAGGAGTTGCCGGACACGAGAGCAAGCTGCGTTAGTACGAACGCAAGATCGGGGGGCGATAACATAATTCATAAAGGAATACGGTAGTTGGTCTCAGGGCCAGCAGGAACGGCAGGCACACGGGGAGGCGGCACCAAAAGCTCGCGATGCGTCTGGACCAGACCATAGGGAAGTCTGCAGCGGCGGCGACACAGAAATGCGCCATTGCTGCGTGTGGCGACAACGACATCGACGTGGAGACAGCTCCAGCCATCTCGGCTGTGCCAGGTAAGCTTCTCCTCGTCCCTTCTGGAATTCCCGTCAGCTGATCGATCGGTATAGCTTCTGCTCGGCCGCCACATCGTCCTCCCCCAATCCGCTCATATGAGGCCTTCACCCAGCTAGGGCAGGCCGCAATCAAATGGGGGCAGTGTGACGATTGGGCGCAGGTGCTGAAGGAAGGCTATTGGCCGGCCGCTGGCAGGATGGACGCCGCTATCAAATTCACGCGGGTGGGAGATGATCTTATGATGGAAAATAAGTGTATGTTGGATGACCTGAGTGCCAGGATCGATGAGCTCACCGCCATGGTGCGAACGTTGAAGGCTGAGGTGAATGCGCGGTTAGCGCGGCCGCGCCAGGGCAGCGGACACGTCCTAGCAAGATTATGATGTGACTAGCTAGCCACTGATGCTTTGCTTGTGTCCTTCCAAATTTCCGCATACAAAATACGACCTGCGTATGTGCACCGGACACCATACGTTCTCGCTGCTTCCGTGCTGCTGTAAGGTGCAATAGCCTCGCTCTCTTTCGATGCGGGTCGGACGGCCAGGCAGTGGCCAGGCATGCATGCGGATCGCGAACGAGTCATGAAATTGAGTGTGGAGATGCCGGAATTCCTGAGTATGAGGTAGTATATTGCGAGCATACTATGAGAAGCGACGTGAGCAAGGACAAGGACGATAGTAGAAGGACAACCTGAAGTGCAGGAGATAAGGTGAATACGAACAGAAGAAAAACGACTGAGGAACGCGGTGCGGCGTAGGAAAGGGAACAAATTGGACCGACCTTGAAGTGATCCGACAGACGTAAAGGGTGATCCAAAAGAGAAAGGTACTGAAAGAAAAACATCAGATAGCGTGCAACGGGATGATGATTTGCTCGCGAAAGTAACTCACCCTCGGGCGAAAGCCTTAGCGCCTTGAGACGTGCAATTTGGGCTGTTGGGGCGAGCGCGTATATCGGGCTAAGGTTACGCCCTTGGGTGGGTTCACAAACGATCTGTGTGAGCACGTTGTCCTACAGCGACACGATTGTTCAACATCGACTCACGTCCGTCGATACCGCACCACCACGCCCGCGTCCAAAACCTCCGGTACAATCAAGATACCTCCTGCACCGAGAGGAATCTCATTCGCCATTCTGCGGAACCCCTATCAATGACAAAAGGACGTCAACTAACCAAGTCGCTCTGCAAAAGTAGAGGCACGTACGACAACGGCGTCCTTGTCCACGAAGAACGACATATATTCAAGTTGCGGACAGCGCGCCTGGACTGCCTGGAACTGACTCAGAAGCAGCCTGACATGGGGCGCGACAAGCGAGCGCAGGCGCGGGAATCGCGCGGCCATATCGACAAAGCCGTTCTCTGGGAGTGTGCCGCGACGGTCCATAGCGTATATGCTTAGCGTTTGCAGCGTAGGAGCCGGGACGACCTTGGCTATCCATTTGAACGCCTCGGTGTAGTGCGCGCGGAGGAAGACGCCGCGATGGCGCACTGTGAGGCGCCGGAGGGAGCGCAAGCCTTCGAACGGGAGGCTAGATGTCGAGTCCTGCAGGTGTCCGATCCCACATGAGGCAGTTGAGAGAGAAGATCGATGACCGGCTCACAGGACTCTGAGTGGAGGACTTGTCATAGAAGATATCCAAGGCTTGGAGGTTCGGCGTGCCATGAAGGAGGTACAGCAGTCCTTCCGGGGAAAGACTATGCCGTCGCCCAATAGTCAACGTCTTCAATGCTGCTAAGTTGCCCGCGCCGACCAGTTTCGGCACTGTGATCGCGTTCAGGCTAAATGCCACCTAACGAACGGGCTGGGTCAGATTTTGGTCAGGCTATATGAACAGGAAACACGTACGTCGATATGCACCTCCTCGAGATTTGGCATCTCCTTGAGATATTGACCGACGAGCGACATGGAGCGCACGGCCAACTGGCCGAAATGTACCCTGCGCAGGTTTTTGACCTGCATGACGACGGGGAGCGCCAACGGATGGATGATGAACATCCATCGAGCCTGGGATAGGTTCGGACATCGCAACAGAGAAGTTGAGAGAGGCTGTAGAAGGTGTAATGGGAGCTCTGCGCTGTCTCGTGTTAACCTTAGGGTATACGACTCCAGGTTAGGCAGTAGGGGGAGGAGCGCAGCCCATGCAAGTGCGTCGGCAGATGGGTGTTCGTTCGGGACCATCATTACAAAAACTACATCCTATCAGCTGGACAGAGGAATGAGCGAGCACGAGGGCTTCATTTACGCACGCTCGTGGTCGACTGTGCGCACATGTACCCGCAGCTTGGGGTGGCATGCTTCAAAGGGTTGACTCGCACCTCGTGTCCGTTGTCTGTGTGTGTTACCAGGATTTCCCGGTATAAACTGCGCACCGCGGCGTCGCAGAATGTCTGGCTGACTCGGGCACATGAAGCCAGCGTGGTTTTGTCTGAATCCAACTGCTCAATGATCATGACAAGGATATCAAAGGGTATATTGAGAGGCATTTCAAGGCTGCAATGAAAGGGAGGAGAGGAAGTTGTCGAGCGCGCGGTCGCTGAAAGATGATCTCGCGGTCATGCTCGTGAGAAATTCATGTCATGGCAGCGGCGGACCGGGACAGGCGCTGGCAGTTCTGCTCCCGCTCCCCATCAGCGAAATGGGGAGCAAACGTCAAGCCCTTCCAAGGGTTTACAAGGGTCACAAAGGTCGCAAGGCGAAACGCGATTCCCACTGGGCTGTATTTAGACTGTCATATCACAAACCCTTGGCAAGGCTGACCAGCGAGTTGAAGCTTGTCAATGCGGGACTGTCTGACGAGGTCAGGGCAAGTGACGCACCGAAGTATATTTAGACTGTCAGTTCACAATACCGCGGCAAGGATGACCAGCACGTTCGCCGACGCACTGCCTGATGGACCTTCGTCAGTGCGTCGAAATCATGCACCGGCCACCTCCTCATTTGCTGGCCAATGGACTATTCAGATAATTAAACGACGGCAAAGGCAATTTTATTTTTGCTAATGTAGATACTACAAATATGTCCCAAGCACAAATGCCTGCCCCTGGACAGTCCAAACGGCCGCATCGAACCCGCAAAATGCTGCACCTAGACGAAGCCGCATACGCCGCAGTATTACGCGACGTGCTCGCGGTATATAGTCTGGCCTCTGGCGCGCCTACGACACATATGCTGCGGTTGACGTACCCGGGTTCGACATGTCGGAGACGCTGCCGCGAGCAGCCGACGTGGCGGAGATCCGCCATCCGATGGCGTAGCAGGAGATAATTCACGCGCGCCTGGAAGCCGTAAATAGGTCAGTGCGTGGGGGAACTGAGGTGCCAGACTGGCCAGAGCAGGTTGCGCCGAAGGTAGACGCATTCCAACGGAATCCAACCCTGCAAATCGTCGAGGCGCTGTTAGGCGCGTGTCATTGCTGTCACTCCGAGCACACTGTTTGTCCGCACGTACCTTACAGTTGAACAGATGCACGGTCTTGGCCTATCCGCGCGCAGGTTGTCGAGATCGGAGCTGAGCTGCCGCCAGCTGCGCGCGAGTGCATATGATAGGACAAGATACTGAGAAGTCACAAGTCCGAGGAATTGATCGCAGTACCTACTGACGAGGTACTGACCTGGGAGAACTCGAGTGTTGGCGACGTTGGCCTGTGCACGGGCTGACGCGCTGACGTGTGCGACCGGGAGGAGATAGAGCGCGTGGGAACTATGTAGTAATACCTAGTAATACTCACACATGCTTCGCTGCTCAAACTCTTCTCCAGATATGTGAATGCTGACTTACGACGCTAGGGGAGACGATCATCAACTGCGAGGACGATGGGGATGCATGAGAGGAAGATGGGAACGAGGGGCGCGGCTTTGCGGGTCGTCGTCCTTATGTAGTACGCCTTCGCCTCCATTCTACGAATTTATTTTCGTTCATCTTACTCGGGCTGCTCAGATCACCGGGCCTCCGAAGGTGCTTTCATGGCCCTCGAAGTGCCCATCTTGTGTCTGTGCTAGGTCCTTTCCAGTTTCCGACTCCATTCTGCTCGCAGGCTTCGTCAGGGTGACAAGAACACCGCGCTCGCGCGTAACCGTCGCGCAAGTCCGTCTTGCCCTCATGCCGCAAATCAAGTACGACAACGACAATTATGGATCATAATGGTTGATTCCCAGAGCCGTGGGGCACGCTTATTAGAAGGGAGAGGTGGCCCAGGCTGCTTACAGCTGCCGCTAAGTTCTAACCTTCCGCGCAAGGGTGGCGGGCCGTGCTGTAGTGTTGTAGATATCGAGAAGCGATATGTTATCCAGGCTGCTACTAGTACGGCCTTTATGAGTTGATACAATGATGATATGATGATCCAAGGGATGCGTCTCCCTTCGCAGCTGCGCACACGGGTTGCCGACCACTTGCCGACTATTGACAAATCCGGGCTGAGAACTTACATGCCTTCACAAGTGAAGTACAAGTGTGATAGAATTCCGTAGCGATTATTTGGCCAGCGCAAAGGACGCTAAGGACGCCGGCGATACTATAAAGCCTTGTACTGCCCTTGTAAACCTATGCAAATCGGTGCCAGCACTGTCACGTGCGGTACGGGCCGCAAGGTAATAACGGATGAACACTGTTTTGCTGATGCCACTGCTGGACGTCAGACCCATCTTACTCGTCCCTTTCCCATAACACAGAGCGTTGCACAGTTTACAGAGACATGCGCTAGGTTTGACGCAGAGCAGCCTTTGACAAATCCATCCTTCGCCCACGTCCTCAATCCCTACTCGAGCGCATCGAATGATGCAGTCGCAAGTCTCCGAAGCGGCCCTTTTCCAGCAGAAGGGTACCGAGCTCTACGGAAAAAAGGCCTACAAGGCTGCCATACTTGAATTCACGCGCGCGCTCGCCTTCGACAGCGAAAACGCCGTGCTTTATTCCAATCGCGCGGCGTGCTATCTTGCTCTCAAGAAGTGAGTATACGTTTTGCTGAGGGTATCGCTATGCGTATCCGGGCTCTGAATCACTGCGATCTGGAGTAACGATAAGTGTCTCGATGACGCGCACAAGGTTCGTGACTGATCCCGAGCTCACAGCTCTTAACTGACTGCAAGCGCAGGCGATAGAGCTCGATCCGACTTATGAAAAAGGATGGTGGAGGCGTGCTGAAGCCTGTCAAGTACGCCTCACCCCTTTTTGTGCCGCTGTGTCTACTACTTGGTTATCTCATGCAGGTCCGCAACGACCCAGCCGAAGAACTATACAGCTGGCTGCGTGCACTGTCGGCTATGGGCTCCCCAGAAAATCAGACTACCGCGCAGGGGAAGCTCCGCATGAAGTTCCTCACTGAGATAGTGCGCCTGCGCGTGACCGCCCCGCCGATCGGCGCCACCGACTCGAGCGGCGCGCTCGTCTTCAACCCGCCTCTCGGGCGCACGCCATGGGAGGCCGCCATCGTGAAGTACCACAATTTGAACAGTGAGCAGAGAAGCAGGAGCTGCGTACGTCGCAGCGCTCGCAGCTCTTGTGCAGCTCGTCACTAAGAACTCTTTCATGTCCCAGTGCCTTGTGATCATGGAGTCGTACGTTGTGAGTCTCTTCATTTAAGCTCGTTGTGTGTAGGTACCTGATGTGCCTACCAATAGGGACTCAAGACAGGCATTGAAGCGCTCAAGAAGGCCGATCCGTTCATTCCTACCAAGACAGTTTTGTCTTGGACTCAGCACGGGTTCATCAGACCGGTAAAAACTTACGTGTTTTCGGGAGTATTCTGTGCTGATGCCACTACAGTCCGACTCTCTTCGTGATCTCACCAATTCTCTGACGTCTGACATGCGCACGGTGAGGTGGGCCGAACTTGAAGCCCCGGAGCAAACTGGTATGTTGCAGAGAATGAGTAAGCGAAAATCTATCTGCTCTGTCGCTGCCGACGATTTCCGACGACCATCTCGGATTTCAGTTGAGAACGAGATGCGCACGGCAGCCGCACCCGATCCTTCTCAGAAGTTCAATGTCATGACCAAGGCGTTCCGTGACATGTTGAAGCAAAACGGCTGGAATCGCGTCCGTCCCTCCGTCACCATAACCGTTCGGTGCGGGGCAAAAATTTCACTCGACTGTCTATCGATCGCTGAATAATCTTGGCAGGTGTCTGATCGTCCGTGGACATATGGCCATGAACATGCGCCGCGACTACGAGACCGCCTACACCGTCTTGAGCAAAGCGCAGAGAATCATCGAATGGGGCCGCACGGAGTGGGCGGGCGTCAGCGATGACGACCGCGGCACCATCTTTTCAGACACATTCTGCGCCGCGGTTGCATCCATGGCCCTGGTCGCATTCGAAGCGGTGAGACGCTGTGCGTGCGTGCCAAGCTAGGCTGACGCGCCGTACACCATTGCAGGCATATACCCACAGCCACGGCCGCAGCCGACGTTTTCGAAAGGAGGAGCTGATCGAGCGCGCTGATACCCTCATCAAGTATACGTTGTCAATCCCGCGTCCCGCGTCGATGAAATCAGTCTCTAGTTTGGCGTTTGTCATTTACCCCGAGGCTCAGGCGCATTCGTATGTCCTCCGTGCACTCACGAATTCTCCGTTAGTAATGGGAACTGTACAGCACAAAGGGCCTTGCTTTTGCCAAGCACGTCGAGTACACGCAATGCGAGGATGCCGAGGAGAAGAAGACGTACCTGCGGCATGCGGTCGACGAGTATATGAAGGCTGCGGAGCTCTACCCCACAGACGAGGAACGCCACGCTCGTGCGTCCTGCCCCACCACCTGCCTCTCCTCACCATGTCTACATCCACCTCGTTGTACCCATCGCACTGACACCGCTTTCAGAATGCCTGTATGATGCACTCATGTGCCTCTTCCGCCTGCGCGCCCCGCTGCGCGAGACGATGCCTCTGATGGACCGCATCTGCATCGTCACGCCGGAGATTGTGGAGCTATGGGAGTATTCCGAGCTCATGCAGACGAGTTTGCTGAAGAGCATCCGTGAGCTGGTGGTGTTCGCGCAGCGGGTGACGCAGCAGGGATTCGCGCCAGATGCTTTCGTTCAGCCGCCGTGGCTGCAGAATGAGGAGGAGTCGGAAGAAGCCATACTTTTCATCCGCCCTGGCGCACCTTTCCTTGGCGCTTATTATGGAAATACTATCTTCTGATACCAAGGTCCAGCTACGGAGACTAGGTCGGCGTGCTTGCTTGGCGGGGGTTTATACGGAGGTTGCTTGATCCATGTACATATAGGGTATATTTTGTATCTCGACACAAATTCTTGAATGTCAGGCCTTTGTCTTCTCGCAGCAGTCTCCGAATTCGAAGCAAGTCTGGCCTCTTGCGGGACGGCGGCCCGTCGGGTGCCCGCATTTGTTCTGCACGCCTATCATAGTTCACCCGGAACCATCGCTTCGAGTCCACCCACCATGCAACACTTTTCAAGCATTCTCCATTTCAACTGCGAAGGCCCAAAGCTACAATCATCCGGCTGAGGTCGCTATACAACCGTCCATCACGGTGCCATACAAACAAGTCGACGACCTCTCGCTGCTCATCGACATATATCTCCCCGATGCCGAGCACCCCCATCGGAGCCCGTACCTGCAATTGTGTCCTTCGACGGGGTGGATTGACGGTGGGCGACCGGATGAGTTGATTCCCAACCTGGCTGGCAAGTGAGAACACGAAGCTGATCCTTATTTACCTGTCTCGCAGCGCGGCGCGGGCGTCCGGCATCGCGCTCGTCTCCGTGGACTACAGCCCTCCTCCCGCCCACACCATCTTAGCCGACGTGGTTGAGCTCTTCGCTTCCCTCGCCGCGCATGGCGCCGCACACCACGTCCACGCCGCGCGGCTCGCCGCCGCGGGGACGAGTGCGGGCGGGCTATGCGCGTTCCTCGCGGCCGCTCACGCCGACCGCAGGAGTAATTCTGACGGTCCAACCATGCGTCCTAGCCTCGTGGGTGATGAAGTGATGGTACCCCGCACGCGTAAGCTGGGGATCAGAAGGGCTGTCAGTGGCGCACAACATTGCTGCTGAATCTATACCTACTGTCTATATTGCCGAGATACTGTGCCCCCAGACGCGCCTTGCGCTGCCTCGCGCCATATGTTGATTGACGCGACGAGACGCGACGCTGCCCACGTGCGATAAGTACAATGCATTTGAGCCCCTGCTGAGTATATGCGTGAAACTGTGGGCGGCACAGGCACATACTCTTGGAATCCCTACATCGACGGAGACTACAACATAAGCAAAAGCATGCGTGCATGAAACAACAAGAGCTCTTGACATACGAAGACATGCGTTGTGGACAACGAGGCTCCGGAGGCAGTCCGGAGCGCGGGGCGGACCTATCCTCTTGTCAGGGCCCGGGGATCCCAACACTGAGCGCGTCTACTAGCCGTCTTCGACTTGTATTAAGGTCCTATAGTCCGCGATGCACCCAAGCTCTAATCAGGGCGGTCCGTTCAATCGACGATATACTGGCTGCAGGCGAGTGCCAGCTGGCGAAGGCCGCGTGCGGGTGATCGGCACTAGGGGGGAAAAGCATTCAGTTCGTCGTCAAAATAGCAGCGATGACACCTTCGCGCGAGTTCTGAAGCGATGATGGATTCGATACCCCACGAGCCGGGCGAGTTCAGGCATACATGCTGTGTGGCCCGGGCATGTTTGAGACTTGGCAGTGCGCGCGGGCGCCGCGAGGCCGTCGCTGTCTGTCAGGCCACGAACTTCAACTAGAGCTCCAACTCTATTATCTAATTACCGTATATATCCGGTTATAACCCTATACATATGCTAACCGTATACGTATAAACCTGGGATCGACGAAAGACAGTAAATATACGATATACAGATAGTTTATATGGAATAGCAATTTGCAATTTGCTGTCAGAGAGTAAGTACTATGATGTTGCTGCAGTACAATCCTTGAGCCTGATACAATATAGATGTCATGCCCATATACGGAACCTTAAGGAAGCTTTATCCCTCGGGATTAGCCGGTCATGGTGACGTGCCCTCTCTCTCTTCCTCAGCCTACCATTGAATCCAAGTCCTCACAGGCCAGCGATGCCAGACATGGTCGAGCACCGTTACACTTCACATGGCAGGCAATTGCTCAGCGCTGCACTCGTCATGCTGCGTCTCAGAGCAAACTGGTCCGACAGCTGGCAAGTACCCCGGACGACGCGTGCTTGACCGCAGGGTTCCCCGGGGGTGGCCGCAGAATCTCGTTGCCGCACGGTCTGAGTCTGTGCCAAAGACGTACCCCTCACGATGCACGTCTCACAAGGCCGCGGAGCATACCGTACTCCTCCGACGAACTCAAGTTAAATCTTGCCCGCGCGCGCATCTTGCCCGCACGCGGCGCATCCTGAGCGCATGCGCCCTTCTCCACCCTCTATATCTTTGATATAGGATTTCGCCCGGTTTCTCTTCAGATTTTCCCTTCATTTGCGATAGCCTGCTTACTGCTCGCTGCTCGATGGGGAAACAGGTGTGCCGGCACTGTGGGGGGAAGGAGCGCGGCCCGCGGGGCGGCGCACATCGAAGAGCTCAGGTGCGCAGCCACAAGCATGAGGGCAAGTGGGTAGGCGCTTTGTGCAGGTGCGACAGACTGCGCGTCGCGACGACGCAGTCACCGCGCGTTGAACGCCCCTCTCTCTGCAACCATGTCCCGGCTCTCGCTCTACCTCAGCTGCTCGCGCCTGCCGCCGCATCGTGCGCGACAACACCGCAAATGGTGTGCCCTCTCCCTCCCTTCCCACACAACCTCAACTTGAACGACTGACCACACACCACAGTCCTCCGCATGATCAGATACAGCGCGCAACGCGCCCTTCCGCATGCCCGTCTCGCTCTTTACACCATACTCGCCCGACGCTGCACGAGCTTGCGCGGTACACGACAGCCTCGACGCCGGCCGGCGGCGGCCCATGTGCACCGTGCACATCAACCTCGACACCGCCCCCGCGCAACGCGCCACCCTGCTCTGTGGTGCCCGATGGCGGGGGAGACTTCTTTTGCTCAACTTGCTCAACGCCCTCGTGATTGATAGTGCATTCTTCAAAGAGGGTTAAGGAGAAGGTCATGCGCAGGACGCGCCGGTGAGATCCCTCGCAGAGTAGGAGCTAATTATACAAGTACTATGTTTGTGGCTACGCTACGGTGCAATATATATGTAGGACTAGTGTCAACAAGTGAGGCTTCATTGATGCGACATATGCCCAGAGCCTTAGAACTTGTATACAAGCTTACAGGCGAAGTTTCATGTGTTTAATCGACGGGATCGGACCCTGTAGGAAATCCTTTAGGAGCAGATGACAAAGCATGTGCAAATACTATATGGTTACCGTATAAAAACTGTTTACTATCCTATATATACCCTATCCGTATATTTTTTCCAAAAGTGGTATACGTATAGTATATGGTTGGAGCTCTAACTTCAACTACGGAGAGTTATCGGAGACCCTAACCCGAGGGTAAGGCTTCAGCATTCGGTCATCGCCCGCTGTTCATCGCGCGTTGGAGCGTCGGGGAAACGAGGTGCGCCGCGAGGCGAGCATGCTGGACGGTGCCGGCGTGCATTCGTTCTGGGGACTACAGCTGGCGTCGGTGTCGCGCGAGGCGGGGGAGCTGTCGGCACGTGCCGCGGGAAAATGAAGGCAAGAGTCGCGCTCTTCACGACTTCGGCTTTCAGCTTCAGCGCTCTTCAGCACGCACCGACCGCAATTGTTCATTCAGGATGTTATCTGTGGAAACGCGCGGCTGCCGCTCCTATCTGCGATCGGCTGGCTGTCCACCGGATTCCGTCATATTTTTGGGCGAGCGTGTAATGTCTTGAGGCTGCTCCTTGCTCTGCATCATGCAAGCCTCTGTCTGCGCCGCCGTGCGCCCGTACTCCGCTCCTCCCCGCGCTCCACTTTCTCTCCTTCGCGCACCCTTTTCTCTCTTCTCCTTCGTCCGCCATGTCGTCCACCGAGGGCCAGTCGACTGCGTCGAGTGCGTCGGTGTCCCCGCCTCCTTCATCAGGTGCCTCCTCACCTCTCCCCCCGTTCTCCTCAGCTACTCCCTCCTCGTCTTCCTCGTCTTCATCGACTTTCAATCCATCTTCGTCTTCTTCGGGTTCATCATCTTCCTCACCTTTGGCACGCTCTTCGACGACAACTGACACCTTTTCATCCTCCGCTCTAGCATCATCCTCCGCTCTAGCATCGTCCTTCTCGTCCTCAATTGCATCAACAAGCTCGTTGCCCCCGAGTACCTCGTCCAATCCCCCGACGAGCAGCGACACTCCTCCTCCAACATCCTCTTCTCCTCCCCCGTCCTCCGCTTCCCCACCCCAAACCTCTGATCTACCGACGAGTGCACCAACATCTCCCAGCAGCACTCTCCCCCGCATCATCCCCCCTTCCACACCACCCAGCGCACGCTCGTCCTCACACTCCACTATACCGCCGACCTTCTCCGTAAGCCAAGCCACCGTAGTGTCCGTACATTCACTCTTATCATCACACACCATAACTCACACGCCCCAACAGAACAACAGCCCCCAATGGTGTCGTAACCACCGTCGTCGTGCAGCAAACACAGACCATCGTCAGCGACCCGTCGACCCGGTCGGGCGGCGCCAGCAGCAGCAGCAACACGGGCGCGATCGTCGGCGGCGCGGTGGGCGGCGTCGCCGCGCTGCTTGTCCTTTTCCTCGTGTTCTGGTGGTGGCGCCGCCGCCGCCAGCGCGACGACTTTGACGGGAACTTCGACCCGGACCGCGTTGTGCGGCACTCGGGCCGCGACGACCTCGTCGGCGCAGAGGCCACGTTGTACGCGTACGACCCCGCTGCGGGCGGCGCAGGCGCACGCCCGGGCCCCGCGCTGTTGGACGGCGCGAGCGCGAACGTCATGCGGCAGTATCCCGACGGCAAGGCGCTCCTCGCGTACGGCGGCGCGGGCGCAGCAGCCAGCGCAGGCCCTGCCAGTGTCTCGCAGTACGCGCCCCCGCGCACGGGCAGCGACCCCGAGTACCGCTCCGAGGGCTCGCACTACCCGCCGGCGAGCCCCTCGCGCAGCGCGTTCCCCGCAGGCGCGGGCGCGGCGGTGGACTTCCGCCACCCGTCCCCAGGCCCGTCGCTGCCGTCGTCCGGCACGAGCACATCGTTTCAGCGCGCGAGCAAGGAGTGGGAGGCGCGCGCACCGCCCGCGGGCGGCTTCTCGCTCGCCAACGCGGAGGAGGACAGCGCGGGGCCCGGGCTCAGTTCTGGGACGCCGGTGATCCAGCATCGGGATGGCGGGCGCGTCGCGGAGGCGGCACCGCAGGAGATCCCGCCGAGCTATAATTCTATTCCTGCGGATCAGCGCTAGGCGGCCAGATTATGCGTGGTGTGATACATGGTTCGTTTTTCTTTGGTGGGTGGATGGATGGATGGTGTTTACGCGCTTTACGACCCTTGTCTATGTCTGTACTGATATCCCCGTTATACTCAAGTACCCTTATCACAGTATCTTTGCGCTGATTGTCAATGCAGGGATTGTTTTCGTTTCACGTCCTACTTTCGGTTTGCTTTGCCAGTTGCCAGCTTTGTAAGGTGCGTTCGTAGAGCCTTCAAATCTCGCTCTCCTGGAAATGATCCTGCAACACAGCGTGCCGTGTTTTCGACTTTGCGGCGCCTACAGATCACCTGAAGGGGTTTGACTCAGGCTTCGCTCGGGAGGCGATTCGTTTGTGCGACTGCTGACAGCGGTGAGATGACCACTAGATAGGCATTAAGGTATGTAAGGTAGTAGGGACGGGTCCTCCGCGACATCCTTCATCCCCATCAACCGCCCGCCCAGACACAATTCCGCACGACCTCCCTGAGCGCACCGCACTCATCCTGCACGCGTTTGCAAACATGCCGTACCGTACGAGCACATCGGCCGTGCGCCAGTCGTCGAGGTAAAGGCACGTGCCTGAGGGTCGAGCGCCTCCGCGACAGGCTGCCAAACTTTCGTGTACAGCAAGCAGCCCGGCGTTGCTTTGATGCGCATACCCGCGGCCAATGAACGTGCGGAGCGGGGTGTGCACACATGGTCAGAGGTGGCCGACGACAGCTTCCCCGGCTTGCTTGCGTTCGAGGTCGATGCTCTGTTCCGACAATCAGGAAGGCGTCAACAGGCGAGGCGAGGAGCAAACTAACGTGTTTGGGGTCCGTCATCTCCCCTTGCCGAAAGGAACAAAAGACTCCTTGCGCGGCAGAGTGTATTCTGGGAGTATGGCATCTAGCACGTCGGGGCGCAGGCGGGCGCGGCGCTCGAGCTCGCCCAACTAAGAGGCGCAAGTCTGGTGAAGCATGTATATAAGGGGGGCATTAACTTGGGTGGTCGGAGAGACGTCCTGTTCTACGAGGCGACGAACACGTCTTGCGCGAGCGCGCGGAGACAAAACCAGCAAAAATAGTGATGATTTGGTGGTGATAGAGAGCACCCAGAACTTGAAGATGTCGTCGAGGAGTGACAGGTTTCAAGGTGGAACCGTGGGACGACTCACCGACTCCGTGTGCCCAGTGGTAGCACTCGAAGGGCGCATTGCTTTCACAGCGGATCATGCCTGTGGAACTAATTTGCTGCTGTGCGGTGGCGGGGGATGGGGTACAAGTACAGATAGCGATGCAACACATAACGACGAAGAGAAAAATGGGCAGCAGCGCGGAGAGCAGAGAGCGAATACTGGATGAAATATGCCATCACACTGGCTCAGCATTGGCTTGAGAGGGACACACATGCGGACTCACAATATCATCCTACGAGGTGGCAGCGTCCCAATACCACTTAGGCTGGTCAAAGATGTCGAGCTCTGCCGCTATCACCTCCAACAGCGCCTCTTCGAAGTCGTCGGGGAACTTCTGCTTGTGCCTTGTATGGTTGTTGTACAGCGCGACTACAAACATCCCACTGTCGCCCGACCACGGCTGCGCCAGGTATAGACTGCGCACGCGAGTATGATTGCGCAGATGCTTGATAATGCGGGTTAATGCACCCCAGTACGTGTCCCGTTTGAAGTCGGGCGGCAGGATGTCTTCCTCGAGCGCGTACTCCAACAGGCGCCTCTCCGACACGATGAAGCCGAAGTGCAAAATCGGGAGGTCTTTGTCGTGCGTGGCGTCCAGTTCAGGCGGAAGATCATCCATAGGAGTAAACGCGGCGCTCATCGTCTCGAGCCACTATAACAAGCCGTGCTTCAGCAACTTGAAGGCCCATCGGCCTGCCAGTGACGCGACAGTGTATCGTACCTTGGCATATTCCCTGTCGACATCCTCCGGCCGATTGCGATGCCACTCCTGCATCCACTCTGGTTCCGGGGATGGAACATATGTGATGTCTTCGATAGTGAGCATGGTTGGGGGGAGGGCGCCCGGCGCGGGGAGGCTGAAGCGCGTTCGCCGCTGGAAATCTCGCGATCACGTGCCGCGGCCGTGGTTGAGCAGACTCAGCAGAGCCCGGCCGGTTGCCGCACGTTCGGCATTCACCTCCGTGGTCACGGATATCACGCAGGCCAGGGCATCTACGACTGATTCCACACGTCTCCATCTCGGTGTCTAGACAGCGTCGATATACGATTGACTGCGGAGACCGCGAGGCGATAAATGTCGGTAAGCTCTTCACTGTTGATTCTGTGTCAAAATCGTGACTTGCTGTGGTACCACAAGACGGACGCCGACCGTCAGAAAAGGGATTGCGTTCGAGCGCAGAGTAACCAAGCCTGATTTCTCTTCCATGCTATCCTGTTTTGCGATATTGTGTTTGCGATCTTTCTTTGGTGGATGAAGTCAGAGCCCAGTGAGCAGTGAAGGTGGCAGAGCAAGAAGTGACGACGCGTCAGAACCGGGATGTGCTCTTTCCCAGAATCCACATGTAAAATACGCATCGCGTGCATCGAAGGATTCGTGGTGTCATCTCCGTCGCACAGGCTGAAGGCGAGATGTGGAAGATTGACTCGTGATTGAGAGTGTATGCGATGCGACGTGAACGAGATCAAACAGACGAGATCAGGAGATAATTACGAACAGTCAAAGGCATAATCTACCAGCCCAGCTCAGGTAAGGAAACATACTGGACGGACATTGAACATTAGTCAAGAAGACGTCAGGCACTGCGCAACGCGATGACAGAGATGGTCTGCTCACGGGATGAATACGACGCGCGCCGGCAGCCTACGTTTCGTAGATGATGTTCAGCTCCTCGATGAGCTCCTCGATGTAGTCCTGCCCGGCGATGGAGACCTCGCCCGTGTGAGGGCAGAGCATCTTGCCCTCAAGAGCCCACCGCCATTGCTGAGTTGAAGAATCAGGACGTATGAAGCAACTCCTGACAGCAGAGAAGACGATCGAGCACCTACCAGGTAACGCGTCAAGTCCTCATCGTCACTCCTCACACTACGCCACTCGTCCTCGCAGCAGAAGACAACGTAGCAGTCCAACATGAACTTGCCAATATCCTTCGTCCGCGAGACAGGTGTCGGGATGTCGCGCCCGCGCTGGCGCCGGCAGGCGAGAACGAGGTTGCGGTGTCGCTGAGCACGACCGAGGGCGCGAACACAGTTCCGTGTGAAGGAGATTGTGGGCCAGTGCAGCCGGTAGTCCTCGGAGAAGTTGACCAGAATAACGGCGTCGAGGTCGCAGAGGCCGATATCGGTAAGTAGTGCTTTGATCCGGGCGATTGGTGCTGGTAAGGATGTAAGTGAATGGACATCCTCCGTCGCCGTCGAACGATGGCTTACCGTGGATCATGCGGAACGGGAGGGACTTCAGTAGCGTGCCAGACCGGGCGGGGCTGGTATGTGCAGCCCGCCGGGTCATGGCGCGGACCCCGCCCGTACCGCGCGGACCCAGCGCGCCCAGCAATGCTGGAGCAGCTCGAGCCCGTGCGCTGTGAGGGGATCCCGCCATGACCAGGCGGCTTCCACCAGACCCCTGCTGGTGTTCGCCCCGGCCGCGCGCCCGCCAGGACTGTGCGCGCCCGCCAAGTCTGTGCGGCGCCCAGTCTCGGCGCGCTGTCCCCACGCCTATGTCGTCGCGCGGGTGCGTCGGTCGTCGTCGCCCAGCCCGCCAGGACTGTGCGCGCCCGCCAAGTCTGTGCGGCGCCCAGTCTCGGCGCGCTCTCCCCACGCCTACGTCGTCGATCCGACCCCGCGCGTTCGTGTGTTGTCGTCGAGCCCCC
This sequence comes from Auriscalpium vulgare, assembly GCA_019915015.1. NCBI lineage: Eukaryota > Fungi > Basidiomycota > Agaricomycetes > Russulales > Auriscalpiaceae > Auriscalpium > Auriscalpium vulgare. The sequence continues at coordinate 860,071 of JAHBBC010000018.1, forward strand.
GCCTGGTCTGTGCGGCGCCCAGTCTCGGCGCACTGTCCCCACGCCTACGTCGTCGATCCAGCCCCGCGTGTTCGTCGCCGTCGTGACGCCCCCTCGCCGTCGCCCTCCCTCTCGCCGTCCCCAGTAACCGCGCCGCGTGCTCCGTGTTCGTTGTCTGTGCGTGCTTGCTGAGCGCGTCGGTCGTCAGAATGTGCGCTGCGGGTTATATCGGCCCCAGACTGTGTGCTTACCTCGAGCTTGCCTCTGCCAGATCTTCCCGTGCGTCGAGGGTCGAGGGGTTGGAGGGGCGCTGCGGCGACCGGCTTCCGGTGGCATTCGCTGGTGGAGTAGACAAGTCAGATAAAGAAGGCCATGCGTCTATACTGGAAGGTCAACTAGGTAGATAAGAGGAACGGTCAACAAGTACGCACATACGCCTCGTCCGTGCCCGAACCTTGAGGAGCGACGTCGACGGCAACGTGCAGAGACAGCCCCGCATGCACCGATTTTCGAGTTCGTCGCGGCGTACCCGGCCAGAGCCTTCCTCTGTGGCACTGAGCGCGCCGACCTGCCTGCCCTCAAGCGTGCGACCGCCTTCGTCCTCTCAAGCGTGCGACCGCCTTCGTCCTCTCACTGTCCCGCCACCGTTCATACCCACCTTCTTCTCTTTTCCATCTGTCGAGCGCGAGCTGAGACCTGTTCTGCTTCCATACCCCCACCAATACCCCCACCACCCTGCGCTGTTCTCGTGCAGCCGTCTTCGGTGCGTTCTTGTTCCTGGATCCCTCGCCCACGCGCTGACATGCGCCCCTCCCCAGTAGCTCGGTCTTCTACAACCACACGCGAACGGACCCGCATCGTCGCCAACGGCGTCTTCGCGTCTGCAGGTGCGTGCTTCGTCTTCCTCCACCGCTCGCCCACACGCTGAGACGAACCCCGCCGCCGACGCCGCTTCCTCGTCCACTTCCACGTCCGTTCCTCCTCGGTGCGTCCTTGTCATCTTCCTCCATCGCTCGCCCACACGCTGAGACGAACCCCGCCGCCGACGCCGCTTCCTCGTCCACTTCCACGTCCCTTCCTCGGTGCGTTCTTGTTCCCCGATCACTCGACCACGCGCCGACGCCGCTGCCTCGGTCACTTCGTCTGCTACTTCTCCACGTCGGTGCGTTCTTGTTCCTCGATCACTCGCCCACGCGCTGACACGCGCCCCTCCCCAGTAGCTCGGTCTTCTCCAACCCCCCGCTCACGCGAACGGACCCGCATCGTCGCCAACGGCGTCTTCGCGTCTGCAGGTGCGTGCTTCATCTTCCTCCATCGCTCGCCCACACGCTGAGACGAACCCCGCCGCCGACGCCGCTTCCTCGTCCACTTCCACGTCCCTTCCTCGGTGCGTTCTTGTTCCCCGATCACTCGACCACGCGCCGACGCCGCTGCCTCGGTCACTTCGTCTGCTACTTCTCCACGTCGGTGCGTTCTTGTTCCTCGATCACTCGCCCACGCGCTGACACGCGCCCCTCCCCAGTAGCTCGGTCTTCTCCAACCACCCGCTCACGCGAACGGACCCGCATCGTCGCCTCGGTGCGTTCTTGTTCCCCGATCACTCGACCACGCGCTGACACGCGCCCCTCCCCAGTAGCTCGGTCTTCTCCAACCACACGCGAACGGACCCGCATCGTCGCCAACGGCGTCTTCGCGTCTGCAGGTGCGTGCTTCATCCTCCGTCGGTGCGTTCTTAGTCCTTGAACACTCGCCCCCGCGCTGACACGCGCCCCTCTCCAGTAGCTCGATCTTCTCCAAACCCAACCACCCGCTCACGCGGACGGCCTCGCATTGTCGCCCACGGCGTCTTCGCGTCTGCAGGTGCGTGCTTCATCTTCCTCCATCGCTCGCCCACGCGCTGACACGAACCCCGCCGCCGACGCCGCTTCCTCGTCCACTTCGTCTGCCAGTTCGCCACGTCCGTTCCTCCTCCTCGACCGATCTTCTTCCCTTCGCCGTCACCAGCAAATCTCCATATGTCGAAAGACATGCGCAAAGCGATCCGCGCCTTCCTTGAGGTTTATCGCCGTTCCTTTGGGTATACCGGGCTTCGCTGACCTATATCTTGCCAGGACGTGGACATGTACCCCGACTTCGTGCGCCGAGCGTGCGAGGGCCGCGTCGATGAAGTCCTTTGGCCACAGCAAGGCAGCAAGCTTGGCGTGAAGTGGGAGATCGGCGGCTCGAACAGCAGCCCGGTCCGCGTGCTCGTCTTGCGCGTGCGCCGTGGGTTCGCCCAAAACCGCGCGCTGAAGAGAGTTCCCGCGCGTCGCGGGACCATTACCATCAACTTCAACACCGACGCGCCGCCTACCCTCCAGCGCTTCGTCGAGCAATGGCAGGCCAAAATCCGCGCGCCCTCGCCTGAAGAGCACTGAAGCACCTGTGAGACATTAGCAAGACACGGTCCCAGACAAAAGCAGACACGCAGCACGACGGAGCGAAGCAACTGTACATACGGCCTTCCCAGCTCCTCATTGTAAATACAGAGAACTCCTACGTTATCAGGTAAACAGGGCTTGATATCTTGTCTTTGAACGCCTCGTCTGCGCCCTCCAGCAGCCTTCTGTATCTGAACGCCTGCCTGCGGACCAGGGGCGTGTTAGCCGCCAGATACCAACGACTGCCGATTACACCCACCTCCTCGCGTACGCTGCGCGTCCTGGGTCGCCGTCATCGGACTTGTGCGCAGTGTCCAGCCAAGAATCCCGGAAATGCTCGAAGGTCCGACGGACCCGCCTCATTTCTTCGTTGACTAGCAGGCTCTCTTCCCACCACCTCTTGTACAGCGAAGTCCGCCGGAACCAGAGTGCCTTCAGAGCTGCAAGCCGACGCGAACGTGAGCTGAGCCGCCAAACGACGCACCAAACGACGTACCGCTTCTGGTCCACGTGCTCAAAGACTTGTTCTTGGACGTCAGCAGGTTCTCAAACTTGGACCAAATCCACGACGTCTGACGCCTACTCTCTCCGAGCTTCGCATCCGCGGTGTACACCGTGAAACTCTTGATGTCCTCTTTCTTCAAACGCGGACAATCCTCGTCCGTCTCCGACATGCCGAGGGCGATGCGGGCCTGCCGGGCTCGCCGGTACGTCGTCGTGTCTTGGTCGATGGTGTCTCGCTTCCGGTTGTCCATGGTCTTCGTTCGCGTCGCCATGCCTTGAGTGTGCTTGCTCTCCTTCTTGTACAAGGTGAAGCTGTAGCTGCTGATGAGCCCTACCCGCAGCCCGTCGAGCGCGTCATTGCACTGCCCCTCCCGTAGACCGCGCTCAATGTCTGCCGCCTCCGCCATCGAGACATGCTCTATGACCTCCTTGTTGAAGCACGACGGCAATAGCACGCGGCGGTCGCGTACGTTCCCCAGCATCTCCCCGTTCGTCACCTCCTTCCGCGCCCGCCGTGACCGCGCCGGCTTCGACTCCTCGTCCTGCGCCCGCTTGTCCTGCTTGCCATCGCCTCTGTCGTCCGTCGCATCCTGGCCAGCCACCTTCTTCGTCTGTTTTTCCTTTGTGCCCGCCTGCGTTCCCTCAACGTCCTCGCTCTGCTTGCGCTTGCCGCTGTCCCGACCGTCGTCTGCTTCATCCCCTGCAGCGGCCTGTTCGTCATCCAACATGAAGGCGCTCAACCGATCACCGGGTTTGCCCGATGTGGCAGCTATCAGGAGGGGCAGGATGTACATATCGTGGCGGAGCTTCCACGCGGCCATGTCCGCCATGTATTTCTTGTACTCCTCGGCGACGAACGGGTCCCCGACCATATGCTTCGTTCTCAGCCGCCGGATCAAGTTTGACCTGCGCCAACACGATTAGCAAAGGCACACGGGCATATGACTCGCCGGGGCCGCTTACCTCCTTGCGTCGAGGTCCACGCCATCTGAAATGGCTCTCGCCAGACCCGCCGTCCCGGAGTTCTTGTCCACACTGGCAATGTGGACCGCCAACGCATCCGCTTTCGTCATCACTGCGACGCGCGAGGCCGTCAGCGACTCGCCAGCTAATCATGGGCGACGCCCGCCAACGCACCTGCCGACTTTTCGGGCTCGAATGGGTTGCTCATGTCCTTGTGCTTCTTGATGTTGAGGACGTCGGCTTGCCACGTTGCCAGCTCCTTCCTCCATTCGATTACCGACTCCTTCGCCTCCCGCTCCACGAGTTCGAGCTCCTCCCGCACCCACACCAACGAGTCCGCGGCCTCATCGTGCTTCCTCGCCAGGTATTTCGCTGCGAGAACGTCAGTACACGACGCGCGTAAGTTGAGCAGCAGTCCGCACCAATGCCGTGGACTCTTCGCGCATTCAGGTCAGAAAGCATCGCGTTGATGAAGTCGTGCCTGTTGCCCGGCGTCATCTCCCTCGTGGCATTCCCGATGGAATTCAGTATCGCCCAGAGGCGTTCCGCGGCCTCGCCGTCCGTCATAGCACACCAGGGCAGAAAGTGGAAGGAGAAGAAGATGCGGCACGACGCGCAATGGGCGGGGAGATGAAATTTTCCCACCGCCGCCAATGTCAACGGAATGCGGTACTTCTGGATTGACCCTAGATCGGCAGTGTTCTCCCGCATCCACTTCAATCGATCCTCGAGGTTGATGCGGTACTGACAGTTTATGTCGTAGCCGGATACGTGCGTCGTCAAGTCCATGTAGGGCTGCAGCGCCGTCAGCATTACGTAGTCGACGTTGGCGAATCTGGCGCACCAAAGGCCGTGTCAGCATCCCGAATCCTCCAACGCAGCCACGTACGCACCTTTCGCCCTTCTGTAGATCCACAAGCCCACCCGCTAACGCGAACATGTGTCTCTGGCAGTAGAGACCGACGACGCCAGACACTTTCCCGGTATGCGCCCCGTATCCCAGCGCCCCGAACTCATGGCATGTCGTTTCCTGCGATTATCATTCATGAGCGCTTTGCGGCCATGCAACGCTGCAGATAGTCGCCGCTTACCTCTGGCTCCTTTCTGGGGGGCACCCGCGGCAGGAACTTCGTGTAGTCCCCCTCGTGGGCAAAGTAAGCGGCGCCCATGGTCAGAGGCGTGTCCGCCATGTCCATGGGCTTGATCTTCTGATTCAAATGGAAATTGCCATCTGTGGCGTAGTACATGGCGTCCAGGAATCTGCCCAACAGGTTCAGCTCGAGTGCTCCAAGCGCCAAAAGAATCTAACACCCACCGCAAAGCATCCTCTCGCGTCTGCCAGTGAGGATCCATGTTGATGCCAGGTTGCGGGCATGCCGGGCACAGCACAGCCAGAGAACCCGCGTTCATGTCGCGACGCGGCTGTTCATTCGCGCGTTTGGTGGCAGAAAGGTACGCAAACTCTCGCTGTGAGATCATGTACTCCCGGTATCGGTCCTGCGAACCAATTTCAATGATGTGCTGACGCCGATATCGCCGTACCACTCACGTCCACGTCGTCGGGGTCAATGTTGTCGCTCGATCTCGCCAGGTACCTCATGAGATCGCCGGCGGGCGCCTGTGTTTGCAACGCCAGTAATTGAAAGTCCTTCATCACCGCCAAGGTGAACGCCGTCATCGGTCGCACCCAGGACGCCGGGAACAGGTCGCAATCCATGAGCTGATCGAAGTCGGACGCGATCATTCTGGCATTGCCCTGGATGCACGCGCAGAATTTCACTTGGATGCGTTCAATACCTCGCCCATGTACGATGGTCATCTCTCGAAGATCGCCCCTGGTTTTGAAGGTCTTGCATGGCAGGCCTCCATGCCCGAGATTGAGGACGAGGCCGAGCTTGGATAAGGTCGTTCGCTGCCAGAATCGCTCCGAGGGCGACCATTCCTCCACGCGGTGGAACGGCAGCCACCGATGTCCATCCAGAAGGCATTCGCGACAGAGAGGGCGGCGGTGCAAGCAGTCGACACAGCGGTGCGTAGCCACACCCTTGCTTTCCGCGGGGCAGCGCGCGCATTGCTTGCCTTCGGGGCCGACCTCGCGGCGGAATAGGGCGGCCTGTGCGTTTTGAGCGTACTGCCCAAGAAACTGCGTCATGCGCTCGTTGGGTTTCTGTAGCGACGCGCGACCTCTCAGCATTCAAACCGCGCAGTAGGTCCGTCAACAGTACGCACAATGGTGTTGCTTGGTGCCTTCCCATCCTCGCCCGCCTCCACGCTGTTGCCCTCCGCCTGCTCCTGGGTATTGCCTTCCGTGCCGGTGGTGTCAAATGGATTAGGAGAAGCAGCGCGTACGAATGCAGGTACGGTCGCGGGGGCGGCCGTCGACTTCTCCACTGGCGACGGGCGAGCATGTTTTGCAGAATGAAACCAGCTCTCCAGGCTGAAGCCCTGTTGGCCAGTCGGCTGCAGACGAGCAGCCTTGGGTTTTCTAGGAGTCCGCCGCATGGATCTTCTCTGGCTCGGAACGTTCTAACCCACGGCGCGCGTCTGATAAACGCGGCGAGGTATGCTTGACGGTGGGTGCGCTCAACGCGCGCCTGATAAACGCGGCGAGGCGGGGCAAGATTGGCGGCGGGGACGGTTGCTGGCGGATGGCGAGCTCTGAGTCGCGGGGGCTCCGAGCGCGGCGAGGTAGGCTTGACGGTGGTGGATGCGCTCAACGCGCGCCTAATAAGCGCGGCGAGGCGGGGCACGTAGACGGCGGAGGGTGCGCTCAACGCGCGTCTGATAAACGCGGCGAGGCGGGGCACGATTGACGGCGGGGATGGTTGCTGGTGGATGGCGAGCTCTGAATCGCGGGCGCCGTTGACGCGGCGCAAACAAACGACAACATCTGCATCGGGCCGGGTTCCCGCCGTCCCGGCTTCACACTCTTTTTGGCGACAATACGGGTTTTTTTTTGTGACCACGACTACTTGTACATATAAATTTTGGCGACAATACGGGCGTTTTTTTGTGACCACGACTACTTGTACATGTAAATACGGCAGGCTGTATATTAGTGGCATAGGGTGAACACGTTTTGAGGGCCGCGCCTCGATCCAACCCACCCCAGTTCAAGTACTAACGAATGCGCAAAGTGGATGCGGCTTCCGCGGGCCGCGTAGAACTTCCCCCAGGATGGCCGTGCGCCCGCACAGGCGATCCGGCGCGGCGCGGAGGGGTCCTTGCGCGACGCGCTGAAGACCTGTCCCCGCGCCCAGGGGACGAGCTGCGCCTGGGTGAACCGTGACGTCGCGCCGGAGACAACTCCCGGCGGATGGGGGAGCGAGAGCGGTCCGGCGACCCATTGCGACGCTTGCGCGGCCTGCGACGCTTGGGTGCCTGCGCGCCGCCCGTGGGTGAGAGGGGCAACCCAGGGAGGGCTGCTGAGCCCATCTGCCCATGTAGCACAGGTGCCTCCGGGCCTGCCTTTTGCCCAGCAGGCGTCCAGAACTGCCCGCGCGCCGCGGCAGGGCCTGTCCAGTCCTCGGGCTCACCACCCATGCGCCGCCGCTGCTTCCACTCCTGCACTGACATCTTCCGGGTGGCAATCGATGGGGCGGCCGTCGACGGGGCGGCGGTCAAGGGAGCGGTCGTCGCGGTCGTCGCGGTCGTCGCGGTCGTCGAAGGGGCTGCGCCCGGTGGGGCGACATTCGGGTCGTTGGAGGTACCTGTGTCGCAGGTTGCCGGCGCTGGGGCGACCACAGAGACCATCGCGAACCCTGCATTGCGATGAGCCGCGCAAGTCGGATTAATGAATGCACTACGCACCTGTCCCGTCGACGTCGCTATCGCCCCAGTAGTCGTCGTCCGAGTCGTGTGCGCCCTCCAGGAACTCGTCCAACACAAATGTGCCGTCTCCGCGTTTGGGGTAGTGCCGGAGAAAGACGTTGCGCTCGGAGTAGGTCCCTCTCTTTTTCTTGGAGATGAGCTCCGGCTCCGACGCTTCCGGGCCAGTCTTAGCACGCGAATCGAGCGTGTAGTAGCACCCGATGCCCTCGTAATTCGGCCCCTTTTGCGCTGGGCCATGGCCGGAACCGCGCCTTTGACGGCCCTTCTGCCAGCCTTGTCTCGCTTGCATCGGGTGATCTGCAGGCAGCACAGATAGGGCTCTGGTGGGGAGCAGCGAGGGTTGGATGGCGGAGTGGATACGAGGAGCGGTGGTGGGGATGTCAACGCGCGCCTGAAAAGCGCGGGGCAGAGTGCACGCGCGCCTGAGAAGCGCGGGCGGGGGTTCTGGTGCGAGGCAGGGAGGGTTGGATGGCGGGCGGAGGTCAGGGATACGGCCGGAGCGGTGGTGCAGCTCGCTGTCCGATCGTCAGAATGTCTACATAGCGGATCGTGGTCACATACCTTGGCTGGAGAGCTTGGTCCTTGGGTTATAGGGTGAGGTGATGAGAGGGAGAGAGGGTGAGGAGCGAGGGCAAAGCTAGAGAGCGCGAGCTGGTGGGCGACGGAGAAGCCGAGCGCCTATCAGGTCCCGGCATATACCGGAACCACGTGATCGTTTGTCTTCACCAGTGACCACTCACATCACAACGTAGCGTAGTTGGTATAATCCACACGTTCACACCTTTCACATGGCACAGACAAGTTCTCATTAAAAACGAAACTGTATTTAAGGACAGACGAAATGGAATTTGTGCTAAGAAATTATGTGCGCCCGTGAGCGACGTTGCATTGCCAGTGGCCTAGTCGGTACGCCTCCTTTTGGTAGGCTTTGTGAGGTCCCAAACCCTCACAAACTTGCCCCGAATCCACACCCACTCGGAGTGAAGGTCGTCGTCGTTGTCGCTGTCGCTGACGGTGCACGGGACGGCGTTGGACGTGGCCGACGAGGACGTGCCTGCGGTGGACGAGGACGCGGTGGTGGAGGACGTGCCTGCCCCCAATGCACGCGCGCCAAAAGCGGCGGAGGGCGTGGAGGACCTGGTCGCGGAGGACGTCGGCGCCCCAAACACTGGGGTGGACGGGCGACCGTTCGCGGGGACGGAGGACGTGGTGGCGGAGGACGTGCCTGCCCCCATTGCACGCGCACCAAAAACGGCGGAGGGCGCGGCGGCGGGCGCGGGCACACGAGACCACGGGGCGGCGGACGTCGGCGCGGCGGATGAGAGGGCGGCGGGCGATCGGGCATAGGTGCGGGCGGCGTCGGTCTTCTTGTCGAGCAGGGTCCGGCTGATGGAAGGCTCAGGAGATTGCTATTGACACACACAAACCATAGTACTCACAGTCCAATCCCAGCCGCTCTGTCCGTAGCCTTACGCTCACGCCGTCCGACATCGGTCGCAGGCGGCGCATCGAGGGCACGTCTCTTAGATTGTGGTCCAGTCGACGAACCCTCCACGTGGTCGTCTTCGCCCGGCCTCTTGACACCACGTCCTTGCTGCGGTCCAGTCGACGAGCCCTCGCCACGCCCCATCGGCTGTACACGCCCCCCGGCTGCGTTAGCCCAGATTCTCTCGATCGGCGGCGACCTCGTGGGCCTGAAGGCGCCTGGGACTACAAAACTCCACGGGCCCCTTCCCAGCTGATCCTCTCCGTAGAACGCCGTGTCGTGACGCTGGAGCCGACGAGCCCGCAGAGCCTCCAAGTCGACCATCGGCGCGTCGTCACGACCGCGACCTCCGACGACAGACGAGTACGGCGGCGGAGGGGAAATCGCCTGGGCGGCGTCAGCGCTCGTAGAACCGGCGGTGGCCCGCAGGGAAGGGGGAGGCGATGAAGGAGGAGGCGATTCGGTGGCGACAGTGGTGCCATCAGTGTCTTGGGTGGGCTCCGGGAGGGGTTCGGCGGCAGTGGCGCCATCTGCGTCTTGGGTGGGCTCCGGGAGGGGTTCGACGGAGCCGTGCAGTCCGACGACGGTGAATGGCAGCCCTTCGAGTGGCGTCTGGCTCTCCAGCCACCGGACTTCCGTCCCGAAACTGTTGAGGACATCGCCGTGGGTGTCTCGCGCGCGAATCAGAACGTATTGCGCCGCATCCGGGAGTGGGATCGGGTCATCAAAGCGTTGGTAGTTATCCGGAGCCCACCTGGTGCGAGCGGGGTCCCAGTACTGGGTCTGGGTGTTGTTTGCGAACCCGGCGGCCTCCATCTCTTCCAAGGTGATCGCGTACGCAGGGATGAACTCGGCGGTGCACAGGATGTGTCGAAAAGCGTAGCGTAGATGTCCCTGTTGACGGAGCCGATCAGCGTCAGCCTACAGCCTAAGTGGATGTCAGAACGCACCGCCCGCCACAACGTGATCCGCATGCCCTTGTACGCTGGCGGGCTCACAGGAAGACCGCCAGCCTCATCGCCATCGCTCCGATCGCCGTCGTCTCTGTCATCGCCGGGTGCGTCGCCGTCGGCGGGAGCGTCGCCGTCGCCCGACGGGTCCCGCGAGCCATCCGCCTCTCCTCCATCGCTGCTCGTGCGCATCGTCTGCAAGACCTGCCATCAGAGAGCATCCCGGGGTGCGGCGCGTGGATGACTGCTTACCTCCTGGGTGACGGACTCTGGAACAACAGATGAGCTGCGTTCCGCGCCCTCGTCAGCGTCAGCGTCGACGAGGGCGAGCGCGATCGCCATGTCCTGGTCTATCTGCTCGGCTGCAGCGCGCACACCCGCAACCTCCTGCTCGGCAATCAAGGCGGCAAGGCGCGCGTCGCCGTCCATCTGCTCATCGCGCAGCGCACTGCCCTCGCCGCGCGACCCGCAGTTCTTGCGCGCGCGTCCACCCTGCGGCACGGTCAGTGAGTGGCGTGAAGCGGACAGAGTGGTACATACATTCGCCTTCGCCTTCAACGTTTTCGCGTGCTTCGCCTCGGTGGCCCTAGCGATCTTGTGCGCGGGCTTCGCCAACTCCTCCGCCGCGCGGACCGCGATCGCGAAGTCCCGGTCTGTCTGCTCGGCTGCAGCGCGCACACCCGCAACCTCTTGCTCGGCGATCAAAGCGGCAAGGCGCGCGTCGCCGTCCATCTGCTCATCGCGCAGCGCACTGCCCTCGCCGCGCGACCCGCGGTTCTTGCGCGCGCGTCCACCCTGCGGCACGGTCAGTGAGTGGCGTGAAGCGGACAGAGTGGTACATACCTTCGCCTTCGCCTTCAACGTTTTCGCGTGCTTCGCCTCGGCGGCCCTAGCGATCTTCTGCGTGGCCTTCGCCACCTCATCCGCCGCGCGGACGGCCTCGATGGCAGCGACCCTGTCAGCCGTAGGCATCTCCTGCGCCGGGTACCACGCTCGGGCCTTGCGCTCCGCCTTACGCCACGGGCACTGCGCGTTCAGGCACTGCGAAATGCGTCCATTGAGCGGGGATAGAGGCCAAGCCGGTAAAGTGCCACTCACCACTGCGTGCCACTGGCCGGCATGCTCAGGCTTGTATGTCATCGCCAGGCGTCCGTACGCGCCGCAGTGAGAGCAGGCGGAGGCCACGATGTCGGGTTTGCGGGCCTCGGCGTCCACGAAGCAAGCTCTCTTGAGACGGGAGCTGTACGCGAGAGACGAGTGCAGGACGGTGCGAGCGAGGCGGGCCATTGTCGACTAAGGATGGCAAGCGTTCTGAGCGTTCTGAAAGGTTGGTGCTGAGCTCTGGTGAGAATCCATCCGTTTAAATGTCTTGACGTGTCCATCCCCGTCGCGCATGATTCACAGAGACCCGCACCTTCAAGCGCCAGGGCGGCCACCCATCCTCCTGGGCGGCCGTTCGGCGGCATTTCGAAGAATTTGTCTCTTGTCTGCCCCTACCCTCCCCTGCCCTGGTGCCCGACGTGAGCGAGTACCTCGGCATGCACCACTGGAGCCTTACGAAAACCAAATCTCTCGATACGCGACGCCTTGCCGACGCCTTTAAAATAAATTCAGGGCACATTGTTCCGCTGAGTCGGCGGCAAAGCGGTCCCGTCGTCAGAGCAAAGAGGAGGTAGAGCTAGCGAAGCGACGCTTAGAGAATCTAGATTGGTAACAAATTCGGGGATAGTCAGAGCAAAGAGGCGGTAGACGTAGCGAAGCGACCCTTAGAGAATCTAGATTGGTCACGAATTCGGGGATAGGACCGCTGATCATCGACGATTGGGCATCGTCTTTCCGCGCACTCCGGCCTTCGCTCCTCGGGGTGCTATGGCCTCCCCTTGAGCTTGCACGAGCGCACGCTCCGCCTCCTGCCTCTCGGCTAACGTTTGACTAGCAACGTGTCAGTGTGCTGCGGGGAGTAATGACGGCTAGGGATACGCACAGTTCACGTCCTGCCGCTCTGTCCGATGCCTTGCGCACCCGCGCTCCAGGACGGTCCACCGGCGGCGCGGTAGGCACCGCAGCGGGGACCTTCGTGCGCGACTTCTTGGTTGTGCCCTGCTTCTCGCTCGTGCGCGGCTTCTTGGTGGCCGGGGCCTCCGTAGGGTCATGCGCGGCAGACTTCCGTTTCTTGGCTCCCTTGCGATTATTGTGCGAGGCAGCAGGTTGAGCCTCGGTGAGCATGACCGGAGCGGACTGCGGCTCCGAGGGGTCGGCAGCGTGCGTGGCAATCGGCCCGTCCGGTCCGGCCTCTGGCAGCGTCGAGGTGTCGGACGCGGCCTCTGGCAGCGTCGAGGTATCGGACGCGGCCGCAGTGTCGGGCGCAGTGGCCATGTTGTTGAGCGGGGAGTCAACCGTCGCAGCGTCTGCAACAGCGAGCGCGGTGTCGGCCACCGGCGTAATGTCCGACGCGGGCGCGGTGTCGAGCGCAGTGTCTGCTCCAGCGAGCGTGGTGTCGGCCACCGGCGTAATGTCCGACGCGGCGGTGTCGGGCGCGGTGTCGGGCGCAGCGTCAATGTCGTTGAGCGGGGAGTCGACGGTCGCAGTGTGTGCAACAGGCACGTACACGCTCTCTGAGGACACCGCTGACGGCGCGACCGTCGTGGCGAGTGCGGGTCGGTTTCCTGTCGTCGGTACGTCAGTTCCTATTGCGCTGTCCCTCAGGTTGACTGCGTACCGAAGATCTTCTCCATGAACGCGAGGAGTTCTATCCGGAGGTGTTGCGAAGTCCAATCTGGAGTGCGGCGTACAAGCCACTGCTCGAAGTCTTCCTCTTGCGGCGTCTGGCCTATCGGCATGCTACAATAACGCAATGAGAGGTGATTTGCGTGCGGGAGGCTCAACACGTACATGTGAGCACCGGTACGTCCACCTTCCAAAGGACCGCCCGCAATGTACAGACCGACCCAGCCCGTCTCCTCGTACCAATGCTGTGCCTGTCGATTAATAGCCTCAATCATGCCGGCAGCTTTTCTGGAGGGCAAAGGCGTCAGCGTCACTGCGCGATAAAGTGATGGACGGGGCATTACTTCTGGCGCTCCACCTCGGAGCTGCTGTTGCTGGGCGCCGCTTCCTCCGCACCGAGCGCCTCGAGCGCCTTGATATCATCTGCGCTCAGAGCATGGTAGGCGGCCGAGACCCTCTTCTGGTATGTCGCAGGTGATTCCCCCGGTTGAATGACAGGTTTGTCACGGTGAGTGCAGTCTGCACTCTGGAAGACTTTCCACGCGGACCCCGCGGGCGCTGCAACTGGTGCGAGGCGAGTTATCTGCGGAGCAGCCAGAAGCGCTTTCGAATACCTCGCGCTCTGCCCGTCAAGGTAGCCCCTGATCCTCTGCGATAACAGGTCAAGCCGTGGCGACAGGGATGCGTACAGGCCACTCACCGTGGGGCACGCGGCAAGGCGCTGGAGACGCTCCTCGCCAGTCTCGCCGACGATCCGGAGGACTTTTCGATTTTTGTTCTTGTGCGATTTCTTGACGCGAGCTTGGTAGTCTTCCTCCGATTCCCCCTGGTGAGCGTCCTTGAAGTGCTCCTCGTAGAGGTCGGTGATCCTGGCAGCGATGTTGTCGAGAGAGTAGTAGGCGGCCTTAGGCGGCGCGAGCTCGCGCTCGGCGAATTCTTTGTCGGAAGCCTCTGCCAACCAGGCGGTCTCCTCTTTGCGCCATTTCCAGGAGGCGGGCATGAATAATGACAGTGAAGGGTGTAGTGAGCGACGTGCGAACCAGCATTCGGGGGGGGAGGGCTTAACTTTGCACTGTCTCTCTGCGCCCGCGCGCCGCACCGCGCCACGTGACCGAGGCCCTGAATTCAAACAAGTCCGTAGTCCATTTCCGTACGCGCCGCCGCCCTGATAGATCAGCCCGCCGCCCTGCCCCTTGCAGGAGGCCCGGACGCTGTCAGTGTTCTTGTTAGCAAATTCAACCCCACTCATCTCGATCTGTCACAGGGCGGTTTCGCCGACGCATTTATACGGAGCATGACAAATACACGCCGAAAGTCGGCCTACTGATAATGACGAGACAATGAGCTAGGAGCGACGAGGGGGAACGATGGTAGGCGACCCGACACGGAATAGAACTGGAAGCAGTAGAAACGGGCGATCTCTGCCTCGAAAAGATCCTGCGTGGTGCCCTCCGGTGTTTCCGGCAGCTTTCCGTTCGCGGCAGGCCAAGAATTCAGCACACGCGCCCATCGCGTGAAGGCCCCAAGCCGCCTGCCGTCCGTAAGACTCTCAATCCCGCACATCACTTCACGGCGATCCCACATCGGCCGCACCTTGCCGTCGCCCTCCCAGATCAGCATGACCTCCTCCTCGCGCGCCGTGCCCCAGCCCGACTCCTCGGAGTACGCAGCAGGATCCATGATGCGGTCGAGTGCCATGAGCTCGAGACGGAAATTCATGCAAGACAACTCCCACGTCACTTCCATCCAAACCCGCGTGTCCAAATCTGCCTGCGCGCGGGCAAGCCCCCGCGACCCCCAGAGTGGTTGAAACTCTTCCCGGTAGGGTTCAAAGCCGCCGTGCACACCGAAGCGGACGTTGACGTCGATGCGGTCGGCCGCGCGCCGCTGCGTGCGCCGGTCCGGGGCCCGCTGCGGGCCGGCGGCCGTGCCTGTTTTGGGTGGGGGCGGAGGCAGCTTGCCGATGTCGACGGACGACGACTGCGGCCGAATGTCACGGTCGGCGGGGATGTCGATCCGGTAGTAGCGACCCTCCAGAGCTATGCGCCATTGGCCAGCCGTGAGAACCACCCTTCCCCCCTCCGGCGGCCTGACGGTTTGCGCGATGCACCATGGCCGGATTCTTAACCAATTGTGAATTCTGCCGCCCTGGATGCTGCCTTCATTGAAGAAAAGATGAATTGGAGGGAGGTGGTAAAGCTGCGGCCGGTGCGGATGTGCTACTGCGAGGGCAGGGTCTCGCGCGATGACAGCGGCCAAGAAGGCACACTCCGCGGTGAGCCATGCAGGCTTCGGTTCCGCCTTCGCCAAACGCTCAGACCCGGTCTTCTGAGCGCGCCCGACAGGCGGGCGAGGTGCTAGCATGAGGATAGCGATTGAGGTCAAATCGCGGCAACCCGCATGAACAGGAACGCTGACTTACCTGAACCTGAGGAAGGGCCCGGACCGTGCTGCGTGGCCGTCGCCTCCATCGCCGCTTCCTCCGCCTTCGCCGCTTCGAGGCGATCTTCCGCTCCCAGTGCGACCTTTGCGCTGACAAGGGGCTGACTGCTGAGGCTGAACCGAAAAAGCTGCTCGCTGAACCCTACCATCATGGCGTCCAGACTCACCCCGTCTTCCCACGGAGGCGCCCTCCTGTACTTGTTACCCTCGATCATGAACTGCTTGTTGCTCAGGTACTTCGACACGGGTGTGGGGCGCACGGGTATGAGAACGGTCGTCGCGTCGCTGATGGTGTAGGGCTCCCGCACCAGCCAGACCGGGACTCCAACACGAAACATCGTCTCCGCGAGCAGCACCTTCTCCGTGATGATACCGCGGACGGGCAGGCAGTCGACGGCGTTGAAGCGCGGATCCTCGACCCTCGGCTTGACGACGAGCATGTAGGTAACCCAGGCCCTGAGCTCGAGGAGGATGCGCTGGCTCTCCCGGAACCACTGGAGGACCTCGAACGACGCCATCGGCTCCCCGGCCAGCACACCGCTCACGGACTTCGCCTTCGAGAGGAGCCTCTCAGCGAACTGCAGAGCGGGGTCGAGCTTGTCGCCGTCCAATGGGCGCTTAGACTGCTTGGGGAGTTCCGCGGCGATCTTGGCAACCATCTCGTTCACTTCAGAGTGAGCCTGCTGCAGGCGGAGCTTGACATCTTGAGCGAGGCACCCTATCGTCGCGCTGCTCGTGCGGCTCCATTCTTCGAGGAGCTTTGGCGACCACTGCATCCATGGCACGGCCGTGTCTTTGAATTGGACTGGCGAACGCCTGTCGTCGCAGACGGGAAGTGGAAGCGCCGGGTTCAATGGGGCAGCACAGCTATGAGGATACATGGCGTCGTAGACCTGGGGCCACTTCATGAGCTCGAATGGCCCGAGCATGCCGTCGGCGAAGTAACTGAAGGTACGATGCTCGCGGTGGGTGGGTACCTCGGGAATCCATTTTGTATTCGGACTGGAGACGCACACGGAGCCCCGCCCACTATCCCAGCATGCGAGGACTTCGCAATCCATCGCGCGAAGGACATAGGTGACACCCCGGGCGGCGCTTCGCTGCGCCGCAGCGATGACGTCCTGATACGTGAACGTGGTGGAGGCTGTCTTGACGCTGCTGTCGTTGCCATTTTTGCTACTGCTGGCCTTCGCGGATGTTTTCAGGGTGTCGGGGGCCATGTTGGGTTTGGGAGCGCCGAACGCTTATCGGGGGTGTCGACGCGCGCCTGAAAAGCGCGGGGCAGAGTGCACGCGCGCCTGAGAAGCGCGGACGGGGGCTCTGGTGCGAGGCAGGGAGGGTTGGATGGCGGGCGGAGGTCAGGGATACGAGGAGCGGTTGGTGGGGATGTCAACGCGCGCCTGAAAAGCGCGGGGCAGAGTGCACGCGCGCCTGAGAAGCGCGGGCGGGGGCTCTGGTGGTGGGCAGGGAGGGTTGGATGGCGGGCGGAGGTCAGGGATACGGCCGGAGCGGTGGTGCTGCTCGCTGTCCGATCGTCAGAATGTCTACATACCGGATCGTGGTCACATACCTTGGCTGGAGAGCTTGGTCCTTGGGTTATAGGTGAGGTGATGAGAGTGACAGAGGGTGAGGAGCGAGGGCAAAAGCTAAGAGCGCGAGCTCAGCAGTGGTGGAGTGACGAGGCGACGGAGAAGACGATCAGATCAGCAGGGCGCTTATCGCAAGCTTATCGCGGTCACCGTCAGAGCGCTAATCGCGGCCAGCGCTAACGACTTACAACGTCGGAGCTTGATGTCGAAGTTCCTCCTTCAGCCAACCCTCTGCAGTCCATGGCAGTTCCTCCTTCAGCCAACCCTCTGCAGTCCATGGCAATTCTTTCTCGTTGCGCCTCGACTCGATGTAACCGCAACACTCCGATCGACGCTCTACCGTCGCATCGTCAACGCCTTCCCCCGCAGTCCTGCAACCGAGCCCGCGTTTATCAGACGTGCGCGCATACTGTTGTGACTTTCCATGTACGACCCTCTTGCCCGCGTTTCTCAGACGTGCGCGCACAGATGTGAGTTGCGTTGGCGGCGACCACACTCTCATCGACGCTCTACCGTCGCATCGTCACCGCCTTCCCCCGCAGTCCAGCAACCGAGCCCGCGTTTATCAGACGTGCGCGCATACTGTTGTGACCTTCATGTACGACCCTCTTGCCCGCGTTTCTCAGACGTGCGCGCACAGATGTGAGCTGCGTTGGCGGCGACAGCGAGGTACGCGTGCAGATAAGCCGGTGAGCCGAGGGACGCCCGTCTGTTGGTCATGCCACGGTCGCACCGCTCTTTGCCTCCTGCCACCATGTCCCCCACCATCAACCTCAACCTCAACGTGACCGTCGTCATGAGCGTCCCCGGCCGCTACGTGCGTACACAAATTTTTATGTTCGGCTCGCATACTGAGTGGTTTTGCTGGCGCAGGAGCTTTCCATGCCCGAGCTCCAGTACGCAATCAGGAGCGACACGGGTGCGCACCCCTCACAGGCGCCCCCTACCCCGACGTCGTCGCGGGAACCCAACGCGGCGCCGTCCCACAACCCCACGGCGGCGACGACGCACGAGCACTCCTCGCGCGCCCCACAAGCCCCATTCGTGCGCCGCGGCCGCGTTGGGCGGCCACCCCCGGTTCAGACGGTCTGGCGCGACGACTCGCCAGAGCCTGCGGCGCGGCCAAGTGGCGGAATGCCGCCGCTGAGCGCCTGCGGGGAGAACGAGGGGCATATGGGCCTTCCCGCCCAGGAACTGGGCACCGGAGGTCCCTTTGACGGGTTTGTGGAGGTGCCGAGCGCGCAGGGAGAGCACACCCCCTAAAAGGGTCGCCCGTCATTGGTACGTTGGTGCCCTTGTGCGTCTTGGCGTCTCATTGAGTTTTCTCATCAGTCCTCGCCGTTTATTCCACACTGCTGCCCCTGCACGGATACCCCGCAGTCCCCCTAGCCTACGAGTCTCTCTGTCGTTACTGCACGCGAAATACCATTCCTTTTGATGATGTTCGTGATGCGCCGGGATCCATTGTACGTTCGCTATGTGTGTGTGGCTGTCGCTCTAGTTCTCGCAATGCATTGGATGACTTGACCCTCGAGTGAGATGGCTATGCACGCACGCGTCCGCTCTCCGGTACTCGGCAAGCCGCACGCAATAAGTTTCATCGAGAGTACGCAAGATATATTGTAGAAAGTACACAATGTTCTACTTGGGTGGAAGAGATGGATAAGCGGCACGAAGCCCCTCGAACGTAGTGAACAGCGGGTGGGGGACTCCGTAATCATCAAGTATGTCCTTGTGCGTAAAATGCACTAGGCACAATCGCTGGCCTCCGGCGCTCCAGGGCATGACCTTATGAGGTACAATGCAGCCCACGAGGAGAAGGAGCGTACCGGATTCGTATCCCAAGCTCGTACGAAAGATGGGGAGGTCGAGGGTGCAACCATGGTACGGACCGACCGTCAACAGCGCGTCAACCCCAGCTAGACAACCCTTGGCGTCGCGATGGCTCGGTGTTTCGCGGTTGTAGATGATGGAAATGCCCTGGAATGATGACGACCAGCCGTTGGCGTGCACAGCAGTCTCCGTACCCTGGCGGAGGTGCTCCATGGCCTTGGAATACGCACGGTGCGCATCGGGAGTGGCAATCTCGATCAAATGCTCGATCCGCATCTGAAAGATCTGGATCTGCGAAAGCAGGTGCTGTGTGGCAGCAGCGTGTGGCTTCGTGCCCGCCAACGAACCGCTGAACCGCAGCGGTTCATTCTGTGCCCGTCATTCAGCTGCTGTGGCCTGTGACAAAAGCAAGCGACGCACCGGTTTTCCTATCTCCTTCCAGCCGGGTGAGATATGGTGGCACCCGACCTTGTTGTCTCCTTCACCGCGGTAGCCCTGCTTCGCGCCGCGCCCCAGCGTATCGGCCGACATTTGGGGCGGGAATTTGTCCGCAAACTCATCGAGATACGTCGCATGGGCCCGCTTGAGAAGAGCACAAGGGTTAGCCAAGTGCAGGAGTAGCAGGGGATGGGAACGCACGCTGACAGAGGGCGAGAGGTATCCAGGGAAGTGGAACGCGATGAGCAAGCCGTTCCGGTCGAAAAAGGACCTGGGCTGCCCGTCCGTGAAACTTTGCGGCTTAAGGTGGGCAAGCGGTGATGAGATGAACCCTGGGGGAGGCCCCGGGAACGTCGATAGAAATGGAGGGAGCGAGCAGCCAACCGCTGGCCCAAGAGGTAGTGGGTCGGAGGAAGAAACCCAAGATCGCGACCGTGCCCCGAACAAACCACCCAGGACCCCGCGGGTCCTGCCCTCGTCCTGCGGCTCTCCCTCTCTCTCTCTCTCCGCTCCCGTCCGACCGTCGCACGTTGCGTCTCTTCCCACACTATTCGGTGCGACCCTCCCGTCTGTCGCCGCCGGTCCGTCCTAGTTGCGGAGTCGCCCTTGCCGTCCGACCGTCCGACCTGTGTCCCCGCGCTTGTACCGTCCGAGTCGCTATCCTGGAATATAAACGTCAGTCATAAAACCTACCACACTGTATCACTCCAGTCTGTGGTTGAGTCGGGGCAGCGTAGCCCGTGGTATCGCAAAGGTGGCGCGACCCGGATGTCGCTACGACTTCCTGGTTTAAGGCATCGTGTCGGGCTGGTCTGGCGGTATCGCGTCGTGCGGTGCTCTCTGTGAAGCAGGAACGAAAGGTGTAGTCTCGGGTGTAGGCCCAAGGTCCAAAAGTGTCCCTACAACAAGTCGAATCGCGTCTATATACCGCTGCTTCGTCAGCTCTTCCCACGCGTCTGCGCTCCTACGCGTCCTACCAAGTTCCGCGCCCGACCGTTCCGACTCCCTACCTCGGCTCTCCGACTCCTCCCCAGACGCTCGCTCGCTTTGTGCTGTCCCGTGGTCGTGCCGGTGCCGCGACGCCTGTGGGGCGTCTCGGGGGTGTGTGTCTTGGTGTAGCGGTGTGATTGGTCCTTTTCGGTGCCTGTAGCGCTGCGGGTCCCATCATCCTCCCCCAACTGAGCTACCGACTGCCCTCAGTCGGCGAATCCCCGGATGGCTCCTCCTGATAAAGGCTCCCTCGCGCCGTCTCGATGAGTCGTCAGGTAGCGTCGCACCGCCCGCCCGACCAACCAACCCCCCCCCACACACCATCATGACCTGGTCTCCCCACACGTACCGTCGCGGTACTCTCTTGCTGTACCACCTGGGTCGGGCCCCCAGCGCGGACTTCCCGCTCGCAGCAGCCGCCGAAGCGATCGAATCGCGCGAGCGTTGGGCACAGGAGGTGTTGGCTGTCATTGTACGGTTCCCCTCTTTTCCGCCCCGTTGTCGCGCTAACCGTCCGCTCCCATCGGCTGTAGGAATCCATCACCGATTCCGACCCCAGGCTGATCATCCCCCTCGCCGAGCGCATCCTCATGCCGATACTCGAGAACGCCATCCTCCTCGTACCCGAGGTCGAGGATCGCTTCCGCTCGTGGGCGGGGCGCTTTCTTCGTCCCGCCCCGCTCCCTACGACCGAGCTGCACCCGTGGACCTCCGTTGTTGATCGGGTCGACCTACTTGACGCCCCCAAGGTTCGGCTGACCGCGACGCTGGTTGAGGAGAACTTTTGGGTCGTGTTTCGCAAACGCGGGTGCTCGGTCGCGTCGTACTTGCGCGAGCTCGCCATTTTCCATGCCGCCATCCCCGACGACCGTCCCCTGGGCAACCAGACGTGGGTCGCGTACGTCCTCCGAGAGGCCTTGGAATGTTCCGCGCTCTCCATTCGCCACTCGCGTGGTGGGACCGCTTTCCTTCCCGACTACGTCGCCCGCGAGTCGACCGCTTGGCCCATTTCGCCCCCCACGCAGTACGGTCGCAACCTCGGCGGACTGGGTGCGCGTCTTTTAGCTCGTTTCGAGGCCGTGTACCGCGAGACCGTCGAGGAGCTCGCTGGGGCTACGGAGAACGTCGCCAATCTGCAAGCCCTTTGGGCCGACGCTCCCTACCTGTTAGCCATCGTTCGCGACCCCTGCCTCTCCCTCGAGCACGCAACCCGACTCTTCCTGGAGTACGCAGTGACTGCGGCATACGTTCTGCGCCATTTCCCAGCCGCCCCGACCGAGCCCGACCTTTACACGAACAACCTCTTGGTGACCTTTGTGCGCCATCGTGTATTGTCGGGGCTCCCCGCCTTGCCCGCCGGTGATGGTGTCGGCTTGGTTGACGACGATGCCGGCGGTGTCGATTCCGACGAGCAGATGCAGGGCGATCCCGTGGACGCCGGGGGTGTCGGGGATGATGTCGCTGTGATGGAGCGTGTGGTGGTCGGCGATGTCGGCGCGATAGTGGATTACCGCAGCGATAGTGGTAGCGACATCGCGAGCAGTCGTGAGTAGTGTACCCCTTCTGTAAATGGTCCCTCCGGCCGCCATGAATCGCACAGAACTGTGGCCCCTGATGTCTCATAGCAATGATCGTCGCGTTTCGCTGCGTGGGCGACTCATAGCGTCGCGCGGTCTCCGACCGTGTTCTGATGGATCGCGGATTCGGTTGCGCGTGGTCGGCTCTGACTTTGTCTTGTCCCGCTCCCTTCTGGCTACTTGTTCCTCGTGCACCCTGCGCAGGCTGGTCACCCGTCGCCGAGAAAATCCCTATCTTTCTCCTCGTCGCTCGTGACTGGCCATCCTCCCCCCAACTGAAATCTGCGCCTGTCCTCAGACGCAAATTCTCCGGCCAAACCCCGGCATATCGGGTCGCGGCGGGTTTCCGACGGCCTACATAACGAGTGCGGTCGGTGCGTGCGACCCAGCCTCCGACCATGTCGTCCAGTTTCACCCTTGAGGCGCGTGCTTTCGCCCTTCTCGGGCTACTCCTCACTCCGCCCGCGATTGACCTGGAGACCGCTCCCGTCGAGACCCTGGTTCTGGCTCGGGAGGAGTGGGGTCGCAAGGTTGCTACGCTCTACGTAAGTCCTCGCGCTGTCGTTGCGATCCCCGCTCACGTCCGTGTCGCGCTTATCCAGAATGAAGTGTATAACACTGCGAAGCCATCCGTCCTTCGTCTTGTCCAGGCAATTGTCAGCCCCGTCTTCGAGACGCTGTTCACTGTGTCCCCCGAGTCGCGCGCCGCGTTTGCTGAATGGGGTGGTAACCTCGTCAGCGACCTCGCGCCTCCGACGTCCGCTCCTCTCGACCCGACATTTTCGGTTCGCCCAATCGCTGGATTCACCTTCCCGAACAATCGCGACCACTCTCGCCAGCTCTCGCGACTCTGCGAGGGCGCCCTGTGGGCCGCATTTGAGTCGGGCCGCACGTCCGTTCCCCAGTACCGTCGCAGCCTTGGTGAGCTCTGCTTGGCCGCTCATCCCACCGGTCGCGGAGCGGGCATCGACGCGACAGTCCACGCGGAGTTCATTGCCGGCATGAATGCTTGCGCTTCGGCTCTTCAGTGCCTGAACGGCGGGGAAGAGGCCCTCCTGTCCGAGGTCCATCGCCTCTCCTACTCGACCACCGGCATATCCCTCCCCGACCTCCTGCGTACCCTCGCGCACCCTCTGTCCGATACGCTCATTACCCACACCACCGAGACCGTGGCGACCTTGGCGTCGATCTACGGCACCATCGCGCAACTTGCGCGACCCGACGACCGCCGCGCGCGTGGTCGCTGGGGTCCGTATGCCGACGCCTTTGACTCTGCGGATGGGTTCTTGGAGGCCGCCGCTGCCGCGTATCTGCGCGACGCCTTGCAGTGGTCCACCACTATCGACAGTCTTCATGCGCGCACCGCCATTGAGAGCGCTATCCTCGCGTCGAACCTCCCCACCGAGTTATTGGCCGACGTCCACAGCGACCCGACGATGTTCTTGGACGAGGTCGTGACGTTCCGCGCAGTCCCGATGGGTTGGCAAAACGCGCACCGTGGTCGTCGAGGCGGGGGTGCGACTCGGGGGCGCCTCACTCAGCAGGGGCGTATCCCGCGTGACGATCCTGCCACGCTGTAGCGTCGTCGCACTGTCGGAGCGTCGGGAGATAAAGGGAAAGAAAGAGCCCGCGTTAGTGTAGTGCCTTGTGCCCGCATGTACGTCGTTGAATGCCTCCCAATACGAGTATTGAACTTGCGACGCGTTACCCGCTTGTGCGACGCCAGTGTACCGTGGTCGCGCCCCGTGGGAGGGGCGGGCGCCAACGACTTGTGCGATTTCGCTCGCGCCAGCAACACGTGCCCGCCACGCGGCGTCGGAGCCGCGCGTGGCGTCCCGCACCGGTCCGGGGCATGTCGCGGGATCAAATCAACGATCGCTGATCAGATCGCGGATCGACCCGGCGTCGTGGGCGCTCGGAGGCAAAACCAGCGCTCTGGCCGGGCCACGCGGCCGGTCGCTCCCACGCACGCACCATTGTTCGTGCGCCTGCGGCGAAGTCGCCGTCGCCCTTCTTCCCTCTTCCCCTCACCTCGCTCGCTCGCCTTCCCGCTCCCCCGATTCCTCACCCCATGGACGCTGCCACCGTCGCCGACGCCACCGCTACCCGCGCCATGCTGGATCTCCAGCTGGGCTTACTCGGGCCCATGGCGCGTGACGCCACCTCCGAGGCCCAACTCGCGCTGCTGCGCCCGCAAGCGCGCCAGCTCCTGGTACGTCTGCTCTTCCTGATCTCGCCTTCCTTTCTGACTTGCGATTTCCTAGCGTGCCTACTACGACGCCCGTGGTCGTGGGGTGACGTTCTCCCCCGAGGCGCGCGCGCGGTACGACGCGCTTGAAGAAGCCGTGCGACCCCCGCCCCTGTTCCTCGACGAGGCGAACGAAGACGACGAGGCTGCGGAGGCCCCTGAAGCGCCCCAGGCGACCGTGCCGCGGTCCGCTCCGACCGTTGCCACGCCGTCGCCCCTCGTCGGCGCTGGGACGCGTGAGGGCACCGTCGCCGTGGCCGGCCCTTCCGTTACCCGGCTCCGCCCCAAGGTGCGTGTATCGGCGGTCCTTGTCGTCACCCGCTAACCTTGCCCCTTTCTTTCTGCCCGCTCTTTACGCAGGCTCGTCGCGTGCTCGCGAACCGCGCGGAGGTGGTGTTGCCGCTCCCGGGGCCGGTCCCGCCGCCGCCTTCTGCCCGCGGGGAGCGCCTCGCCGCGCGTACCGCCACTGCGGCCGTCCAGCCTCCGTCCCAAGCCGCCGGGAAGCGCCGCGCCTCGCACTCCCCCACACCCCTCTCGTCTCCCCACGCGACCGAGTCGCCTCAACCCCGGCGCGGTCGCACCGCCAAAAAGGGTCGGCCCGCCCCTCGCCGCCGTCGCAGCCGTTCGTCGACGTCGCCGGGTAGTGGTCTCGACGACTCGCTGTCGGAGGCGGTAGACACTGACGGCGACCCCTTGTTCCACCGGTCGGATCGCCGCCCGACGCACACCGAGCGGTACGCTGGTGAGCGCATCAAGGTGAGCTACCCCCTCCCCATCTCCCCTGCTGTTGCTGACCGTCCACCCTTCCAGACTTCTACCCGCTGCGGCCGCTGCCAGGCTGGTTTCGTGCGCGGGCCGGTGCGTTGTGAGTTCAAGCCTCACCGCCCCACCAAGTGCATCCGCTGTCGCGCCCAGCGCAAGGGCTGCGGCGGCGCTGTACTCGTGGACGGTTCGCGCCCTCGCGCCCCTTCCCCCCACCGTTCCCGTGGTCGGTCGGTCCGCTCCCGCGCTCCTTCTCGTGCCCCCCGGCCGCGTTCTGCCTCCCGTCGCGGCGCTGCGGCGCCTGTGGCGGCGCCCTTCTTCGCCAAGTTCCTTGCGGACTTACTGGCGGCCGCCGACTCTGCAGGTACGTTGCTGCGCCCCTCTTACCCTTCTCCTAACACTCACCTGTTCTTCCCTCCCTTCAGATTCCCCACGTCGGGCTCGCGACCTCCTCGCGTCCGTGCTGGCGTCGGTGGACGAGGACGCGCGGCGTTTCGAGGACCTCCCTCCTGCCGACAACTTCTCCGACCATGCCGACTCCATCGCGCTCGTCCGGGCGGAGCTGGCTGCTAGCGCGACGACGCTCAACCTGTGGCCCTACCGTCACGACCGGCTCCTCGTGCGCCTTGCCCAGCTCGAGCACCAGTTCGGCTCGCGCGTGTCCGCCGACGCTGTGGCTTCCGAGGCCTCCCGCTCTCCCTCCCTCCGTAGTTCGCCGGTCGCTGGGCCCAGTGGTCACCGGCGCTCTGACTCGCCCACCCTCGCCACCATTCCGCCCAGCTCCGTCGCCGCCTCTACTCCCGCCGCCCCGATCGTTAGCGATGAGGAGGAGGATGAGCTGGCGCCTGCTCGCGCCCCCTCCGTAGAGTCGCGCGCGTCCCCGGCTCCCGTGCATCCCGTGCTGCGCACGTATGGTCGCCGGCGCGCTGCTCGTACGCCCGCCGTGTCGGATGGCGCGGAGAGCGCGGAGGACCTTCCCTCGGCCGGCGGTATCCCCCTTGCCGCGCCTGCCGATCCAGCGGGTGTCGACGACGAGACGGACGACGACGAAGAGGAGAGCGAGGAAGGCGTGGTCGGAGTCGAGGAGAGCAGCGAGGAGGACGGTTCCGACGTTGGCGACGCCGTTGAGACCGTGTATATGGACGTCGCTGAGTAGGTCGACCCTTTCTCGCATTTTTCTCTGTTTCTTGTATTCTCTTGTTTTTGCGTTACTTTTCTTGTTGTTTTTCGTGCTGTCGTCTCTACGCATGCTTGCCCAAATAGAATTTTAGTGTCCCCCCCCACCACAAGAGGAGAAAAGAAATAAGTTGAACCAATAGTCTCAGTGTACTGTCCGTGGTGTATCTCCTTAACGTAATACCTAGTCCAGTCGTATCGCGTCCTCCCCCGACTGAAACTGCTGACCTCAGCAGTCGCGCACGGCCGGTCAGGCGACACTACCGTCTTCCGCGCTGTTACTCGCTGTGTCCGACGCGTCGCTGTCTATGCTGCGTGATTCCTGTGCTTGGGCGTCGGAGCCAGGCTGCCCGAGAAGCTCGTTTAGTCGTCGGGCGGGTATGTCGATGAACTCCGGTAGCGGAGGAAGCGTGATGTGTGGTCGCGCGAAGTACGGAATGACGCGAAACTCCGCAGTGGGCCTGTCGAAGACCGCCCCGTGCATATCACACAGGACGTACGGTCCACCGCGTCGCCGCCCAATTACGATGAACGGACCGTCGTAGCGAGGCAGCATCTTGCGGTCGAGTGATTTCTCGAACTGCGTGAAACGTACCAGGACAAGGTCGCCTCGTTGGAAGCCGTAGTTCTTGATCGACGCTTCGTGGTCGCGCTCGAAAATCAGCGCATCATGCCGCCGCTTGTCAAACACTTTCGAGTGGAGCGTACGGAGCTGGGTGCGGCGCTTCTGAAGTGCGACAGCCCGTCGCGCGATTAAATCCGTCGTCGACAGTATTGAGTCAGGCGGTGGTAGGAGATACGTCGCCTCTACGATATCGAGGGGCATCAATGCCTGCGTGCCAGTCGCCGCGAAGTAGGGGGAGCAGCCCATACGCCTGCGCGTTGTGATCCTGTCCGCCCAGAATACCGAGTGTGCGACCGTGGCCCACTTGCTCGCGTCACCGTCGGCGGCCTTGTACAGGGCCTGTCGGACGTCGAAATGCGATCGCTCTACGATTCCGTTGGATCGCGAGTTATAGCCTGAGATGCGGATGTGCTGCACGCCGTAATCTTCCTCGAGGTGCTTCATCGCTGCTAGGTACGGCGTCCCGTTATCCGTTACGATTTCCCGGAGCGCTCCCCAGCGACAGAGTACGTCCTCGAATATCCATCGCGCGAGCGACTTGGCATTTTCCTGACGCAGCATGCGCCACTCTGGGAAATGCGAGACCGAGCACCTGCCTTGTACGATGTATTTGAAACCTCGCGAAGCCGGCATGTGCATGGTATCAGCGTACATCTTGGCGAACAGCGGCGCCGGGGTCGCGACCGTTGGGGGAATGAGCACGTGCTTCACCTGTCGCACTTGACAAATGTGGCACGATCGGACAAACCACGCGACGTCGCGGTCCATGTAGGGCCACCAGAAGCGTTCGAGGAGAAACATCTTGGTCGGGTACGCGCCGCGATGGCCGACGTCGTCGTGGCACGCTTTTAAAGCCCCTATGCGGCGTTCCGGTGCTAAAACGAGCTGGTGGCGCCCCTGCGGCTCCTTGCGAAAGAGGCTCGTGCCATCGAGGAAGAACTCAGTGCAGTACCTTAGGAACGTCGCATACTCTTGGTCGGCGAGGCCCTCCGGTCGTTGGAGCGTGTTGTGCCATTCCCGCACTCGAACGAGTCGCTCGTCGGCCTGCTGCGCCTTGATGTCGCGGTCAACGGCGTCGTACGACAACTCTGTCGGAGCTGCCTGGGTGACGAACGTTGCGATCGCGGCCCTTGGTTGGTCGCGCGGATCCCCCGACCGTGGCCTTGTACTGCGCGGTACGTATGCGTTCACGAGGTGAATGAAGCCATACATTGCGTCGACCCAATCCTCGAACCCGTCGTGCTCATTCTCTGCCACGTCGCCCGGTTGGCGCCTTCGTCGCGACATCCCGTCAGGCCCATGAAACAGGCCGGGCACGTGAACTAGGACGAAATGGAACATTAAAATGGCAATAATCCACCGATTCATGCTGGCTGAGGGTTCAATATCGGGGTTGTCGAGCATGCCCTTAATGTAGCGTGCGTCGACTTCCACGACCATGTTCCGCACTCCGATGAGATATATCTTCAGCGCGCGGAGCGCCCGAAACAGGCCGTATAATTCTAACTTTGGTTGCGAAAAACGCGCCTCGCGATCGTTCAACGCGATGGACCCAAACCGTGCGTACCGACGCTTCTTGCGACTCTTCGGATCGTCGGCGTCAGCCTGGCACAGCAAGAACCCGACCGCAATAGGAGACGTATCGACCGCGAGGATAACCGGTTCGCCCGACTGATAGTCGATCGGTTTCAGGGCTGGCGACTCCAGCAACGCGCTTTTGAGATCTTCCATAGCTGCTAATTGTTCCGCTCCGAATTCGAATGGCACATCTTTCCTCGTAAGGTGCGTGAGCGCATGCGCGCGATGTGCGAAATGGTGGATGAAGATCCTCAGCACCCCGACCGTCCCGAGGAACGCCCGCACATCGGACAGGTCTTGACATGGCCCCCAATTCACAATCTTAGCCACCCGTTGTTCGTCGGGGATCCGCCCGTCCCTCGTGCAGCGGTGTCCGACCACGACAATTTCGGGCGCGCACAAAATAGTCTTCCAACCCGAAAACGTCCCGCCCGAATAACCCATGCGCTGTACGACGCGGTTGAGATTCTGAAAGTGTTCCCAGACAAATCGGCGGATGCCCTCGTTGTCAGCGATTGTCTCGTACTTCCCCTGGTCGTCCTTGTATTCGCTCGCGGGGCCCTTGACCGGTACGTCATCAATAAACGGTATCGTGACGTGGGGAATTTCCGGCCTCAGGATATGTGTGACGTCGTCGTGGAAGATAGGCACTGAATTCGTCCAGCCCATCGGTAGTGTTACCAACCGCAGCGCGCCGTAAGGGGTCTGGAACGTAGTGAGGTCGCGCGACGCTGGGTCCAATGCTCGCTCGTCGTATCCGACGTACAGATCCAGCATCGCGCCGCAAGCCCGACCCGCGAATTGCTCGGCCAGTTGGTCGGTAAACGGGGGCACACCGGAATGAGCTATCGTGACGGCGTTTAACGGCTCCAGGCTGTGCACTATGCGCAGGCTCGTTCCATCCTTTTTGACCACGCAGAACCACCGCGACCTATACGACGAATTGGATGGTTCGTAGACGTTCGCGGCCAACTTCCGACTGATTTGTTCCATGACTTGGTCGTAGATTCCCGGCGGGATCGGTATGTTGCGTTGTACCCATGGCGTGTGCGGTACGACGGGTATCGTGACCGGCGGAAAGAAATCTTCGCGGAAGTGGCCTCGCTCGCTGTCGTCCCACGCGAACGCACCGTTGTGCTCGCACATAAAATGGTGCATCAGCTTGCGTTCCTCCTTCCACAAGAAGTCCCCCTCGTGAACTACGTCGAATTGGTCGCGGCGCTCCTCGGTGTAACGCCCCGTCGGCCGGAAGTCAGGGGGCTTCGTTGGTAACTTGGGTAGTGTCGCTAGCGGGTCGCCTCGTATGTCGCGTATGATTCTGAACTGCCCAGGCAAGTCGGCTAGTACTGGCTTCACTTTTAGGTGGGCTGGCTTATACTTTTTCTTGGTCGCTGCGAAAACTGCGCGTGCCCGCGCGCTGCTTGGCAGCGACTTACAGTCGCGAAATTCCTGTTCGCCTGCGAACGATGGCACCCCGGCTGGGGCGAGAAAGAAAACGGGCGCCGATGGAACGTCTAAAGTCGCGTCGGTCGGCCGATCAAATATTGGAGGGGTAGATTCTGGGAGATCGCAAAATGATAAATAGGTTGCTCGTAACTCTTCCGGCGAACTAGAGGAGTCGAAGGGGACCACGGCTTCCACGGAAATAGGATCGGCGGCGTCGCCCGTGAACTCGAGGACGAGCGCCACTTCCGCCTGGTCGTCCAACGACGCCTCTAGAGCCGAAAATCCCTGCGCTCGCCGGCGCTCTGAACGATGCGACGCGAGCCTCGCTCTACTGTCGGGACGGTCGCCGTCGCTTGAGTGTTGGGATCGGTGATCGTGACGGTCTGTCGCTCATCGACAAAGTTGCGGACTATACTCCCAGTGAGGACGTCGAAGGGCCTCCCTAGCAGGATGTCGTAGGCCGGAGAACGTATGACGTGTATCTGTACGTAGAGCGTGATGTCGCCTAGCTTTAGCGCTACGTTGCGGGCTAGCCCGAGGGATTTGTCAATCGAGCCGTTGGCGGAAAGCATGTCCAGTGTGATCGCGGGATCATATGCCAGGCCGAGAAAATGACAAACGTCTTCGGACATGGAGATGACCTGCGACCCTGGATCCAGGATAGCCTCAATGTGCGCTTGGTTATCCACCAAGGGCAGGACCGCTCGCAATGCCGATGACTCTTTTGCGACCACCAGCGGGGCCGGTTTCTCGGCCGAGGCACTCATCAACGTCAGCATCGGGTCGGAGAGCACCAGCGACCCGCGAGGCGGCACCGCTGGCTGGCTCTGTATGGCCTGCAAGAACGACGACGGCATGTGCGAGGTGTATCCCCGCGCTCGATCTCTCTCCTGCTCGCGCTCTTCCTCGTACAAGTCGCCGGGTAGGTCCGACCACTCCTTGGTAGGCCCTTCCCCTTCCGCTACGACCGTGTGTAGGACCGCTACTGGGGAGTCCCCGCTGGACAGTACCGGGGCCGCTATGCGTCGCGGGGTGATAGCGTATCGCAACTGGGAACGTACTTCTGGCGCCAGCGACAGTAACTCGCTCTGTGTCAGAGTGACGGAAGTCTCCATCGCGCGGCCGTAGACTTCCTTCGCGACTTCCTCACTATGGATGGGCGTGTCCTTGGTATAGGCGGCGACTGGTTTCTTCCCTTTGTCTGGTCGGGACGCGTCCCCGACGGGTATGTAGGTTGCGTCGGGTACGGAGGCGAAAGGATGGATGGGTTCCGGCTCTATCTCCTCGGGGTCCTTCTCGACTGTCGGCTCACCCTCGCTCTCTTCCATCGCCGCTTCCGCATCCTCTGGACCTTCGGGCACCGCGAACGTAACCTTCGGCCGCTTGGCCGTGAATTTCGACGGAGATATGACCACCTCAGGGACTAGCCTCTTGGATCGCACTCTCTCCCCGGGCAGCGGACCGATTGGTGGCGGTAACTCTCCGTTGCGAATCGCTGCCTCCCTTCGGGCCCGGCCGGCGTTCCTCTGCTCCTTCATGAGGGTTAATACCGCCATCTCTTGACGCAACTCCTCGAGTCGCTCGTCGTCCGTCAACGGCGGGATTAACTGGATGAGCCCGGCGACCGGCTGGTCGCGCGCAGGTCGGAGCGGGTAGTCGGTGACGGCGATGGGACCTGTCGATGCCAACATCATTGTTTCCGTCGCGTTGCCCGCGACTCTGGCCGCGACGTCGGCGCGCAGCCCGGACGGGTCCGTGCGATAATATTCGTCTACCCTCGCTTGAATCGGGCCTAGCCCAAATGGCACTGGCCTGCCGTTCTTGAGTACCACCTGGTTCATCTCGTTGCGTACCACCCGCCCCGTCGCTATGTAGTCTTGCAGGACGAGGCATTCGCGGATGAAGTGCTCGGGACCGTTGCAGAACGAGCACCTGGCGCCATCCTGTCCCGGGGCCGGGCGAGGACGATCGAAACGAGCGGCCGACGCCATCATCGGGCCCGGTGGCCCGCGCGTGTACGCCGACGGCTGCGGGCCTGCGTTACTCATCCCCATCGCATCGGCTCTCCCCGCGCTATACGCTTTCGCGATCTGCTCGGCCGCCTTCTCCATCAGAGCGGCAAACTGTTCGACCTTGATCGCCGGTTCTTCCGCCTTGACGGCCACGGGTTGGGACAAGTCGGCCAGACCCGCGGGGACGCTGAGCCCTGCCGATCGCGGGGTGCTCGACGTGCCGTGCAGCACGTACCGCGCCGCTTCCACTATTTGGTCCATCGGGTACGGGCCGTCGCGATCGTGGTCGGGATACTTCAGCTGCAGCCGCTGCTCTATCCTATCTTGCAGTCCCTTCTGGAATCCACGCAAGAAAGTGTAGTCGCGGTCGCGCTCGGAGATCCGCTGCCGCCCTATAAGAAACTGGGAGATCGCGTAGAAACCGCGATAGTATTCCCCAACGTCGCCGATGGTCGTGATGCCTCGGCGGGCTGTCTCGGCGACGAGCTGATCGAGGTCGCCCATCGTGTATTTGCGCTCCTCGTCCGCTCCGGGGTATAGCGCTATGATCGCGGTCACGAACTCTTCGAACGTCGCATTGCCCGCGTACTGGGGTCGGCTTTGCCACTGGTCTGCTGTAAGGACGTCCAGGTATCGCGTGGCGTGCTCCTTCTTCTCCTGGTCCTGGCCGTCCTCGATACCCGCCCGCGTGAACAAGTGCCTCAACTCCGCGAAATAGCGTTGCAGCTCGCGCGGCTTAAGATTGTCGAACTTAGGGGCTTGGCGGTCGCCACGGGTAGGCATCGGAGTGGCCATGGTCGTGCGACGGGGTAAACGCGATAACGGAGTACTGGATTGCGATGTGGGAGAAACTGGTCGGGAAACCTGTGCGGCCGCTCCACGCCCGTCTCCTGATAAACCTCCGTGCGTTCCGACGTTTCCGCGGTCGGAAGCCAAGCGGTCGCTGTCGGAAGGCACCTGTGCCTCGTCTCGGTCCTCATCAATCAGCGCAGCCACTTCGGGCTCCGATTCCGACGGGGTAAGCTCCGGCGACGACCATTGTCGCATCGCTCCGCCAGTCAGCAACTCGATCGACGCCTCATTGACGTCCAGGAGCTCCTGATGGAGGGACCGTCTACCATCCCAACCGTGCTCCGACTCCTCCGATTGGACAGGGCCTGCCTCCGCGTTTTGATCGCCGGGAGCCTCGCCCGCAGCATCCCCGTCGTTCTCGGGTGCTGCGTCCGACACACCCGATGCCTCGCCGTCGTCGTTTTCGTTGTCGCCCTCGGCGCCTTCAGCGCTGGAAGTCGCGCGCTCTTCGCCCGACGCCCCACCTTCCGACGATGCGAGGTGTCCTGGCATGGACTCCGCCCGCTGACTGGTCGAGTACTCCGACGGGGCCGATCGGGGCGGTGCGCGTCGAGTGGGCTCTACGATAACCCTCGCCTTTGGTGCCATCGGGTTGCTGAGCGGTTGACACTAGCCCCCTCGCGGTGGGCTCCACAAATGATGAGATGAACCCTGGGGGAGGCCCCGGGAACGTCGATAGAAATGGAGGGAGCGAGCAGCCAACCGCTGGCCCAAGAGGTAGTGGGTCGGAGGAAGAAACCCAAGATCGCGACCGTGCCCCGAACAAACCACCCAGGACCCCGCGGGTCCTGCCCTCGTCCTGCGGCTCTCCCTCTCTCTCTCTCTCCGCTCCCGTCCGACCGTCGCACGTTGCGTCTCTTCCCACACTATTCGGTGCGACCCTCCCGTCTGTCGCCGCCGGTCCGTCCTAGTTGCGGAGTCGCCCTTGCCGTCCGACCGTCCGACCTGTGTCCCCGCGCTTGTACCGTCCGAGTCGCTATCCTGGAATATAAACGTCAGTCATAAAACCTACCACACTGTATCACTCCAGTCTGTGGTTGAGTCGGGGCAGCGTAGCCCGTGGTATCGCAAAGGTGGCGCGACCCGGATGTCGCTACGACTTCCTGGTTTAAGGCATCGTGTCGGGCTGGTCTGGCGGTATCGCGTCGTGCGGTGCTCTCTGTGAAGCAGGAACGAAAGGTGTAGTCTCGGGTGTAGGCCCAAGGTCCAAAAGTGTCCCTACAACAAGTCGAATCGCGTCTATATACCGCTGCTTCGTCAGCTCTTCCCACGCGTCTGCGCTCCTACGCGTCCTACCAAGTTCCGCGCCCGACCGTTCCGACTCCCTACCTCGGCTCTCCGACTCCTCCCCAGACGCTCGCTCGCTTTGTGCTGTCCCGTGGTCGTGCCGGTGCCGCGACGCCTGTGGGGCGTCTCGGGGGTGTGTGTCTTGGTGTAGCGGTGTGATTGGTCCTTTTCGGTGCCTGTAGCGCTGCGGGTCCCATCAGCGGGCCGTCCAGGAGGTCCGCGACTCCTTCGTCGTTCAGCTCGCTTGCAACGGCGGCTAACTCGCGCAGGTCCACATGGATAGTGACTGGGAAGTCCGTCAGATATACGAACGACATGACAACGTTCGGAGTGAACACACCTGCGTTGTCGAGCGCTGTCCGCAACAGCTTTTCGTTCCTGTCGTGGAAGCCCTTGAAAGCTTTGCCGATGCCGCGGTTCTTGAGCCGAGGAGTCGCGTCTACATGCGATTCATGAGGCGAGTGATAAGATAGTACGTCATAATCGACGCACCGGCAGTGTTGGGGCGCCTGAAAGACACCCCCGATTTTCGCGGCCGTCCGGAGTTGCGTGACCCGCCAGCAAGTGGTGGCAAACGCGCAGGCAATGGCGCCCGAAGAACACCAGGGACAGACTCGGGCACGACGGCGGGCAGACGAAGTCGCCCCCGAGAGGTGCTCTTCCTGCTAGAGGCGGCGGCACTGCTGTGTCCCGTCATCCAGCGCACCAGATAGGACCTACGAGTTGAGGAAAAGCGAGATGGGGCAACAGTGCGATGGGGGAACGGTGATGTCGACGCGCGCCTGACAAGCGCGGGGCAGAGTGCACGCGCGCCTGAGAAGCGCGGGCGGGGGCTCTGGTGGGGGGCAGGGAGGGTTGGATGGCGGGCGGAGGTCAGGGATACGAGGAGCGGCGAGTTGAGAAAAAAAACAGTGCGATGGGGGAACGGTGAGACCGTGAGATGGGGAACAGACGTCTGCCGGCGGTGCACAGCCGCTTCAAGTGGCTGTGCTACTGATGCTAGCTCAGCCGCATCAGTGGCTGTGCTGGTTGACGCGCTGGCACCGGGCGGGCCTGCGCGTCCTTTCAAATTTCACCACCTACCTCCAACGACTGTCGACTCAACTCCCGCCGCCAACACCTCTCTGCGTCGAGCACACGGCGGCTTCGGAGCTGTCGCTCGGCGTGGATTGCTCCTTTTGCTGGTCATGGGGCCGCGGGGAGATGTGTGCATGTAGGCGTGGTATGAGCGACTGGCTTTCTTCCACCTCCCCCAACACCTCTCTGCGTCCGCGCTCCTCAAGCTCAAGGCCTGGCTGGCCGTTTCCTCGTACGCACGACTCGCCCGCCCGCTATGCCGTTCTCTTGTGGCTCTGCACGTGCCCTCTCATCAGCGCTTATCTTGAGCGCTCTCGACTTCGGTTCACGCGCCCCTCTCTCTCCTCCCACCTGCCTTCCCCCTGAACCCTCGACCATACCAGCCCTCCCTCATCGCCGCTCGTCCGTCTCATCCCAGTTCAACACCGCAGCACGCACGATCGTGTGCCCGCCCCGCGTCTGTCAGACGTGCGTGGACGCTACAATGCCCCGCGTTTTTCAGGCGCGCGTGGCACATACCCGACAAGCATCGCGCCAAGCATCGCCCACGATCCTGTCCGATCGGACCCTATCAAAGACTCCCTCGGCCATGCCAATACTCCCTCGACGCATCACGCACGATCTTGTGCCCGCCCCGCGTTTGTCAGACGTGCGTGGACGGGTTTCCTACAATGCCCCGCGCTTTTCAGGCGCGCGCGCATACGGTGGATCATCTCGGTGAAATTTCTGCGACGACGGTGCGTAGACTTCATTCTCATGCTCGCGCGCCTGCTGACTTCCATACCCGTACCAGCTCCCCTTCCTCGCGCTCCTCGCGCCTAGGTATCCGTAGTGCGGGATATGCGTTTGGTACTCCCTCGACGCAGCACGCACGATCTTGTGCCCGCCCCGCGTTTGTCAGACGTGCGTGGACGGGTTTCCTACAATGCCCCGCGTTCGCTTCTCAGGCGCGCGCGCATACGGTGGATCATCTCGGTGGAATCTCTGCGACGACGGTGCGTAGACTTCATTCTCATGATCGCGCGCCTGCTGACTTCCATACCGGTACCAGCTCCCCTTCCTCGCGCTCCTCGCGCCTAGGTATCCGTAGTGCGGGATATGCGTTTCGCATGCCGGTGGCCGATTCAGTCAAGCCGAATGCTGCTTGCGAGGGCGCAGCGACTTCTCCGTGCCTCGCCCCCAGTTCTCCGTGCCTCGCCCCCAGCATCGAGGCCAAGCCGCATATCCTAACAGGTGCGTTTCTAGTCGCTGCTGGTGGCCCGTCTCAGCTATATAATGCAGGACAAGCTGCTCATCCCCCGCCTCCCATCCACCTCAGCATATCGCTGCCCTACTATTGTACGCAAGTCCTCGCGAAGTCGCCACGAAAATGTCGCTTAGTACGGAGACTTATACCTGGCCGGACGAGGTACGTGGCGTATGCGTGCGTCGTATTGTCTTTTCTGACGCCATTCCAGCAGATGCCAACAATCGTGTACGCTCCGCCCTGGGCCACCCAGATCACCGACCAGATCCACCCCCCGCCTTACTACCTCGACGAGCATCGCACTTTCAACCTGGCGCAGTTGGAACGGGTGGCCGCCATGAAGACGATGGCCAACAGGGAGCGCTTGATTGTCGGAGACGATGCTTTCGTCAAGAAGCACAACTTGCAGTCCCTTTACGCCTTCCAGTCCGACCGCCAGCCGTTGATGCCTCCGGAGCCTGGGATGGCCGGCATCATGATGGGCCTCATCAGCCCGGACGAACAATTCCCGCCCGTCGAGACCGTCATTGCGAGGCTCGGGGCCAATCCGAACGTGTACACCTACATGGGTGTCTACAAGTTCGAGGAGATCTGGAACGGAGGACTCAGCGTGCTGCAGTACCTACAGCTCCCGGCGCAGGTGAGCGTCCCTTCGCAGATCCAACACGCATGCACTGACGTCGGCCGACAGACGCAGGCTCACTATGAACAGAGCCTGATCTACCGTGCAGGCGAGGGCGATTACCCGGCGTCGGTGTTCAAACGCAAGGTCGTCATCCCGGGTGGCTTCTCGGCCACCTATCCGCGTGTACGTGCGCATTGCATCCTGGGCGCGTCGTGCTGACGTCTCATGTAGTTGAGGCTGTGGAAGATGATCCCGCTGATATGCCAGCCGCCGGAGTGGTTGAATGTTGAGTGAGGCGTCACGTTGCCAGACGCTATCTCGCGTAATGTACCTACCGAGGCTTAACAGTTCGGAATCGTGTTACGGGGCTCAGTTCGCTTCAGGTCGCCGTGTTGCGCCGGAATAACAAAGAGGTGTTCGAATCGGGCATTAGCGAGTGCCGCTTGCGCTCGGGTAGCAAAGGATAGCGAACACCCTATACGACCCTGGCAGGCACCCGGTTAGCAAATGCTAGCGAATGCATGGCTGTATCCAAGGTACACCAATAACGTCTTTTTAGTCTTCATCACGACGTCCGGAGCTCCGGTCGGCTAGAGAGACTGCGAGGGTCACGGCGCGCCCACCAGGACATCTTGCCTCCCGCCCCCATGTCAATGTCATCCACCACCTCCACGTCGTCCACCACCCCCATGCCATCCACCACCCCCATGTCATCCACCCGCCCCATGTCACCTACCATCACCCTCGCGTTCAACATCACTATGAGGGTCCCTGGACGCTACGTGCGTATGAACCGTGTCGTGCGCGAGCTATCCTGACTTGTTTGGAGAATGCAGGTGCTGTCAATCCCCGAGCTCGAGTATTTTGAGCTCCTGCTCGACGAGCGTATGGGCGACGCGTGCAGCTGCCCCTCGCAATGCCCCCCAGTGGGGCGTCCCGATCCCTTCATGAGGACCCGGCGCAACGTCTCGCGGGCTTCCCCAGGGCCTGCGGCTCTTCCGCGTCGCTGGGGGGCGTCGGCCATCCCCTTCCGGGCAATCGGTCGCCTGGCGCGACGGGTCCCGACGGTATGGGGCCCTTCCACCTCGCGGGGTGCCAGCTCTTAGGCAGCTTCGGGGACGCGGAGGTCAGCGTCAGTGTCGGACCCGGCGGTCGTTTGTGAGTTTGGCCCCTGCTAATCATTACCTGGTGCTGACGACGCATCAGAGCCCACGTCGAGTGAGCGGACTGTATCGCCGTGCCGGCCCCCGTCCTTGTAGATTACCGCCGGCTGTCATTATTGCACGCTCGCCAATTTTTTTATTTATTTGTTTGGTGCTGAATGAAAAACGGTCGCGTATCTTCCACACACCCCTGCTGTTGAAAACCCGCCCCCGCGTTTCTCAGGCGCGCGCGAGGGCAAAATTAGCTCCGCGTTTTTCAGACGCGCGAGGACTGTCCCATCGCGCTGGATGTCGCCGATAGATCCGCCGTTACAAAGGCAGTCGGCAGTCGGGCAGTTGGCAATGAGCGCGGTAAACGAAAGGATGGGAGGTGAAAGCAAGGTGCGGGCATAGTGCAGTGCGAGATTTCGCGGAGCTGATGCTGTGTCCAGTCCCGCTCTAACAAGGCGGACTCGGTGTACATTTTGACCTGGCGGCGGCGATCGCGGAGTCTCTCGCCTCTGAGAATCAACGGCCCCTCAGCGGCGAAGGAGGCGAAGACGATGAGAGATGGGTATAGCGGCAGTCACTGTCCATCATCGGACCTCAAAATATGATCAGTCGCATAATAACTACCGAGAGCACAAGGCCATCGCCTCGCTCCCTCCTGCTCCCTGCCGTTGTAAGGTAATACCGCCCAGCTACTGTGTCACCCCGTTGACGATTTGTGGCCGCTCAGCCCGGGCGCCATGTCCTCGACTCTCCCAGGCTACGTGACTGGCCCAATCAGCGGGACATTGTGGTACTATGCAGTGACGAACACGGAGTTTGCTGGGGTGTACACCAGCTGGTGAGCATTTGCCTCTCGCTCACGGCTCTTAGCTGACAGCTCGTTGCAGGAGTACCGTCTGTACCCTGCGCGATCGGTGCCCCGATCTCGGTGTCATGAAGCTTTCGACTTTCTCCGCCGCATATGATGCAGTACAGGGCGCGCGGGCAACGAACGACCTTATCGATATTATCGTGAACATGAGCCTGTCCTCTGCCCCACCTCCGCCGGGATGCCCAACCCCCCCGCCCGCGTATATTGCGCCGCAGCGCGCTTCTGCCAATACAGCTCCGCGATCCACACCCGTCCGCGCGCGCGCATCGTCATCATCCGCGGCAGCGGCCTCGTCATCACACGGAGGCAACCATGTGTCGCCAGCTGGTTCCTCCGGGGATTGGGCCTGGGATGTCGAGGAGAATGCACGGTCGTCGAATGCCGCTAGTAGTTGGGGGCATTGGGATGATAAGTGGGGTGGTGTCTCGGGTGGTGGCGACGGCGAAGGCTGGGGAAAGCCGCATGGGACATGGTCCGATTACGACCGTGCCGAGGCCGCTGAGCGCGAGGCCGCTGAGGCCGCCGAGCGCAACAACTCAACGTCCGCGCTTCGCGCAGCGCGTGGGGAAGTAGACGGGAGCGAGTCATAGGGGTGTTATACTCTCGGTATTTAGATTGACACGCCTGCGTGCAATACACTCATGCGTTTGCACCGTGTCACAGCCTTCAGGGCAAGCGGCTCAGGGCAAGTGGCACGCGTCTTGATAAGTAGTGCGGCGCGTCCGCGGTTCCCATCACGTGCGCAGTTCCTTGTTGATTGTCGCGCGTGGGAAGCTGACTGTGCTGACTCAGTGATTGCGTCTCCCACTGGCCTTTCCAGTTCCCGCTGTAGCCTTTGCTCATCGCTGCAGGATTTCGCAACAAACCGGCCACCCGGTCACAGTATGTGGGCAGTTCACTCTGGTGGGCATCTTGTCTGACAATTCGACAGCCATCGCCATGCGGAGGGACACACAGTGCAGGCGTCCTCCAGCCTCCGCCAGTCTCACCGCTAAGACGTGTTCCTCGCGGCAGCTGTATGCGCTGTGGCCGCAAATCGACCACGCCGTTGCGTCCAAAAGACCGTCCCGCGCTTTTCATGCGTGCGTGCACGGAGGACGCACAATCTGGCCCGCGTTTTTCATGCGCGCGTGCACGGACGTCTATGAAGATGGGCTCCGAAGACTCAGTAGAGTCCGCCGAAGGTGACGGGCCCGTCGGTGCTGGCGGCCTTATGGCCAAGTTCGCAAGGTGCGTTCTGTTCTTCCTACTCATAACCCTTCCACTCACAAGGCGACAGGGAAACCGACGAAGTCCGTATGGCGTCGTCTCTGGCGTGCGGCATGGTCATCCAGCACATCACCACCTGCATCACCTGCCTCGTCCTCGGTGTCGACCGCTCATGGGCCCTCACCCCCGTCATCCTGTCCGCGGTCCCTGCCCTCATCATCATTCAAGGCTTCTCCCAGGGGCTGGCAGGGCCTCTCGTTGCTGACGAGCGCCACCAGCTCTCGGTCGCGGCGACGCTCGTCGACCGCGCCATTACCGCCATCGCGACCGTGAAGGCTTTTAACGCCTCGTCGTACGAACAATCCGCCCTCGCAGTCCTTACCGACAAACTGCGCCTTGCCGCATGGCGTCTCAACCGCGTCTGGGCA
Source organism: Auriscalpium vulgare (assembly GCA_019915015.1). Taxonomy (NCBI): domain Eukaryota; kingdom Fungi; phylum Basidiomycota; class Agaricomycetes; order Russulales; family Auriscalpiaceae; genus Auriscalpium; species Auriscalpium vulgare. The sequence goes on from JAHBBC010000018.1 coordinate 900,396, forward strand.
GTCACCAGTGGCATGACCCAGGTTGCCGTGATGGCGATGTTCGTGCAGGGCTTGTGGTTCGGCGGCAAGCTCGTGCGCGACGGCAAGGCGACCGCCGGCGACGTGATGGCTGTCTTCTGGGCGTGCCTCATCGCAACCACAAACCTCCAGATGTGCATCCCGTGCTTCATCACCCTCGCCAAGGGCAAGTTCCCGATGAGCTCGCTCCTCACTCTCGTTGAGGCACCCTCCCCCGAGCAGCCATCGCCCTTCGGCCGTCGGCCCAGCACTGCATCATTCCCGCTGCAACAGGCGAAGGGCACCAAGCGCAAGACGGCCAGCTTCCGGAAGATCGTCCCGCAGAAGTGCCTCGGGGACATCAATCTCTCTAACGTCTCCTTCGCCTACCCTTCCCGCCCATCAGTGCATGTCCTCAACGACGTCTCGATGTATCTTCCAGCCAACGAGACCACCTTCATCGTTGGCGGATCCGGGTCCGGCAAGTCGACGATCGCTCAACTGCCCCTGCGGATGTACGACGTGCAGTCCGGCTCGATCTCGTTGGACGACCAGGATGTCGACTACCTCGACTCGGACTGGACACGTCAGCAGATTGGAGCGGCGTCGCAGGGCGCGATCTTGTTCGACATCACTGTCCACGACAACGTCGCCATGGGCTTGGCAGGACCCAGCTGGTAGCATGCGTCACCGCCAGGACGCAACACGCGCTGAGGTTGTCGCCGCTTGCACCGTTGCGTTCATGCAGCGATTTGTTGCTGACTTGCCCAACGGTTACGACACTGTGCTCGGCAACGGCGGAGCAAATCTGTCTGGTGGTCAGAAGCAGCGTCTCACGATCGCGCGAGCTATGATCCGCGAGCCTAAGATTCTTATTCTCGGTACGTGTGCCGCACTTTCCTGTCACAAATACTTGCTGACCACTTCTTTGCAGATGAAGCGACATCCGCGCTGGACGCACGGTCTCGGATCCTCGTCTTCGAGGCGATCAAACGCTGGCGACACAACAAGACCACTATCGTCATCACACACGACCTTTCCCAGATCACCGAGAGTGACTTCGTCTACGTTCTCCGGGACGGCCACGTCGTGGAGCAGGGCTACCGCGAGGACCTTGAGAGGACCGACGGCGGCGAGTTCCAAAACATGATGCTCGCCCAGGGGACCGCGGGGCTCCCTGAGAAGGAGGAAGATCCCTGGTCGGCAGACGCTGTTCGCCGGCGCGAGGACAAGGCCGAACGCATCTTGGAAAAGCAAGACAAGATTCGCGAAGACGGTTTGCACCTCACGGTCGGTGACGTCGGGAGGAGGTGCGTCTCTTGTCAGTTCACACGAAGAAGAAGAACGCTGATGCCCCACGGGCAACAGGCAGGCATCCCGTTATGGACGTCTGCTGGCAGGTGCCGACGCTGCATTCAAAGACAAGATGACGAGTCCCGTTTACAAGTTAACGTAGCGTCTCTGTATGTACAAGGGTGCGAGAGGAGGGTGCTATTTACAGTTGCCTTTCACCGATTCTAACCGCCGCTGCATTGGCTTTGCGCATTCTTTGTCTTCTTTCCACCCGCTCTACGGCTTGCTGACGTTTCCCAGACTAGACCCCGAACTAGATCAGACCTGGCGCGTGGTCCAGATCCGAGCGCGCCATTGTTGGACGAACGCGTGGAGGGTCGGCGGCGCGTCGATGTCGAACGCCAATTTGATCAGGGCGCGGACAGGGTGTACGCGGAGTACAAGGATGCGCTGCTCGGTGCTGTTCGAGCCGCCGATGAACCATGCGACCTCGCTCGCGTGACTCTGCTTGCTCCCCGGTCGCGGCCATACCTGCTCGCCCACACTACTCTCGGATACGCGGCGCACGAAGTCGTCGTACCTGTCCTCGTCCTGGATGGATACGACTAAGCCAGCACGCGCAGCAAGCCAGCAACGTACCTCGAGGAACTCCCTGATGGCGCGGCGCACAACGGTTGACATCTCGCGTCTTGCTCGGTTAGCGGGTGTTCGAGGGAGGGCTGCGAGGAGCAGGAGGGACGGAGGATTGACTGCCAAGAGAGTGTCTGCACAAAGGAGAGCGCGACGCTGCGCTCGGGCTCCACGACTGCCCGGGAGGTGGCGTCAGCACGTGGGATGGAGGAGCGAGGAGTCGTGGCAACGCGCCTGGAATACACGGCTCTGCGAGAAGACGGGCTGAAAGACGGCTGCGAGAAGACGCGCTGACGAGGTCGCGTCAGTACGCGCGATGGAGGAGCGAGCATTCGAGGGAAACGCACCTGGTGAAGGAGACGAGTGGCGAGGAGGGCACGCGTCGGGACTCGCAGTGGAGGATGGACAACGGACGGCGCGCGTCACGTCTGCCCAAGAGTGTCCGTGGTGACCACGTCGGCATGGGCAACGGAGGAGCGAGGAGTCAATGGCAACGCACCTGGAATACGTCAAGACTGCTGCGACAAGGCGGGCTGACGAGGTCTCGTCACCACCGCGTGGGCGGGGGCTCAAGGTGGAGGAAGGGTTTACCTACAGACGCCGTGAACGGTGAAATGGGACGGAGCGTGTTGGCGATGGGGCGCATCTCAGCGTGCCGGAGAGGTATCGAGGAATAAGGACACACCTGAAGACCAGGATACGGGGTGGACGATGAAGCCAGCCGGAGCGATGTATGGGGGTACACAGGGTGGCAGGATGGTGGTGAGAGTTGGATGAGAACGCGTGCAAGAGGCCACGCGCGCGACCTGACTCGGACTCTGCGCCCGCACCTGGTCTTTTGTGTCTATCCTCCACCCTTCTTTGCTCATTCTGGATCGCCAACCATCGACATGAGAGTACGGACGTCCACTGGCTTACGTGCTTCTCCATGCCACCCTCGTCGTGTTCATTCCTCCACGGTAAAAGCTGGACGCCACCTCGGTCAATACGATTCTATCACATCCCGCAAGCACGCCCTCGACACTATGTTCCACGACTCGCCCGCGCTGCCGCTGACCACGCGCCTTCGCATCAGCCGTCTCGCTCGCCTGTCTCGCTTCCCCATCACCCATGCCGGCGCTGAAGCCCTCAAGACGGCAGCCTCGTCCGCCCCGCGCACGCTGCAAGACACCGCGCGACGTCGTGCGCTGCGACAGCGTCGCGCACGGACTTCCAGGCCCCGGTATCGTGAGCTGACATGCTCGCTCTTCTAACCAGGCTAACACCTGCTCTTCGACATCATCGCTGCGCCTCATCACCTTCGACATCGCGCCCTCGCCTCAAGACGGCAGCCTCGTCCGCCACGCGCACGCTGCAAGACACCGCGCGACGTTGCCCGCTGTGGCGTCACTCCCGTCGCGCACCCCGCGTCCACCATCCCTCCATCGCACGCAGAGCCCTCCTTGCGGGCGCGCGGGGTGCCCGCGGGGTGCAGGCGGCGGCTGCGTCGACGGTGGAGGGCCAGCGCGCAGAGCCCTTGCGGCGCTGGGTCCTTGCGGGCGCGCGGGGTGCCCGCGGGGTGCAGGCGGGCGCGCGGGGTGCAGGCGGCGGCGGCGTCGACGGTAGAGGGGACGGCCCGCACAGACCAGGCGCACCGACGGCGGCGGGCGGCGATGGTTGCGGGGCTCCCGAGCGGCGCACAGACCGGGCGGCATCCGCCTGGTCATGGCGGGATCCCCTCACAGCGCACGGGCTCGAGCTGCTCCAGCATTGCTGGGCGCGCTGGGTCCGCGCGGTACGGGCGGGGTCCGCGCCATGACCCGGCGGGCTGCACATACCAGCGCCGCCCGGTCCGGGACGCAACTGAAGTAGTACGGAACGGCGATGGGAAAAGTCGGAAGAAGTACCACACGAAGGACCGGGGGTCTTCGGAGGACGTTCGGGCAAGGATATATGCGAGTACCAGAACGTGCCATGGTGAGGACTTGTAATGCTCTGCGGTAATCTACGATTAGCGGATAGGCAATTGGACCGCGCTGTGAAAGACTAACCTTGAAGCAGGTTTGGCTTCGCATGATCAAGCCGCTGGCGCTGACCAATGGAAAACTGCGCGACGGCGGGTAGATCGACAGGTAACCCAGCATCACCGAAGGGAGGAAGGGCGCGATGAAGGAGGTCAAAGGCACGGGACAGAGGGAGGGATGGGGCTACGCGGAGGATCTGATGGACTGGCATATTGAGCGAAGGCTGGAGGACCATCAGCATAACGCAAGGAACATATGAAGCGAGTACATACGGTCGTTCAGAAGAAGAGGTGGGTATCGCGGAACGGGGGTGTCGCGGGTGAGGTTGGCCTGCAGTGGGTCGACGAGCTCGGCGAGTATTTGTAGCTCGCTTGCCGTCGGTCCGTCGGTGAACGAGTGGCCAATCGACGAGTCTGCGCCCAGTCGAAAAGGTAAAGAACTCCGGCTGGGCTTCGACCCTGGAGAACACCGCTCTGCATGACCGTCATGACGTCGCTGCGTAGGCTGTTGCCATACTTGCACGGCGTCGGCACGCTGCCAGTGAAGATTTGCATTAAGAACTCTCGGCCCGTACCACAGAAGGGGTGCGAAAAGGGATTCCGCCGTTGTACGGTAGCTGGGAGACCCCCGTTGGCCGAGAGGAGGTGTGGCTGATACTATGATTTACCTCGCCGCAGGATTCTAGAGGGATTCCTGTTGGCGCAAGAAGGAAGGCGTCAGGTGGCGTTCATTTTCGCAGATGATCAGTGATGCCCGTGTTGCTACCCAAGTAAGCTGCCGATCCGCTGAAGAAAGCAACTCAGTCGAAGATAGAGAATGCCATACCGTTCGTGGCACCTGTGAGGCCCGGCTATCATTACTAAGTAGAAGCGGTAGCTCTTCCGGCTACCCGTTGTAATTACAGGGCTTTCGGGGCCCAGCACGCTTCACGCAATAGCTCCCTTTAGCTCGTAGGGACTTATGGATATCTGCTCGAGCGTCGGGCAGCGGGAGCCCATCCCGCTCACTGCCGGCGGCACCGCTGTCCCGCCCCGGCTATCTCCCATCAGCCATCTTATCTCCCCAGCTGGGATATCATCTCCCACGCCAACGCGCCCGTCGTCCCGCCCCTTCCCGCCGTCGCCGCCGCTCCTCCCCTCGACACCGCCGCCCTCCGCTCCCGCGCCGCCCCCACCCCGCCCCTCCTCGACATGCCCCGTCCCGTCCTGTCTCGATGCAGGCAGTCCCGCCCCGCCGCCGCCACCCGCCGCCCTGTCCCGCCCGCCGTCGGCGCTCCGCCGCATCGGCGCCGCCGCCGTCAATGACACCGCCACGCACTCTCGCGTCGCCGTCCTCGCCGCCCGCACCCGGGGGCTTCAAGGCGGCGGCGGCGTTGTTGTAGCGATCGAGGGCGGTACGGACAGCTTGCGAGCGCGCTTGCAGCGCCTTTGCAATATGCTTGCGGAGCTTGTAACCTACACGAGAATATCAGTGTGAATTCATACGTAGCCAAGATGCAACGTACCGGTCTGAGACATGTTCATCTTCGACAACTCGAAGATGCGTGCGACGACGAGCGCCTCGAGCGCGTCCACAGCCTTACGGTATGCCCGCAACGCCACATTTTCCTGTGCGCGGAGCCACAGCCTACCCTTCGGCAGCCAGCGCTCCTTGGTCCCCATGCGGAGCTCGAGCTCGTTGACGGTCTCGATCGTCTTCATGTTCCTAGCTATGGCGTGGCGACGTGCCGTCTCTGTCTTCAATGAGCTGCCGGAAGTGCCGATTGTCTGTGGCGTGAGTGTTGCCCAGGCTGCTCGGGCCTCGACGAGTTTTGCCCTGTGTGTGATCAGGCAGGCGCAGGGAAATATGACTGCCGTTACTCACTCGCTGTCATGCATCTGCACGAGGCTCTGGTAATACTCCATTTCTAGAGTGTCTTCTGCTGGCTCGGACTTGAGGCCTTCGAGATACGCGCGCTCCTGCGAGAGCCAGATGGGGAAGACGCCACGGTCGGCAATTCCCAGCTGCTTCATGGTGTCTGCAAGGATGCCGGGTGCCGTTGCGAGGATGGACAGGGCTTGCTTGTAGTTGTTGCACAAGAAGTCACCTACAGCCGGTTAGCGATGGTTTGGGGCGCAGATTGTGCGCGGCGCGGTGCTTACTTAGATTAGCATACACTTCGAAGTTGTCTGCATGCTCGTAGTGTGTGGCGATGTCTTGTTGCCGGTGGAATGCGGACGCATACCGAGTCGTGGGGGCGAGCGGGTTTGATCGCGAGAACGCGCGTTCACAGCCCTCTAGATCCTCAAGTCCCAAGTTAAGCTTGTACTTGGCGAGGCTCTTGAGCTGACACTTCCGGTTGTGCGCGTAGCCGTGGAAAGCGCCAACTAGCGATTGATATGAGAGCGAGCGGGCGAGCGGGCCAAGCGGGCTGTTGTTGATGCTGGTGCCAAACTTGCAGCCGATGTCGTAGCCGCCACCAAGTCCGGCGCCGAACGTCTTGAGAAGCTTCTCGACGGTGGCAAAGCCATATTTTAACCTAGGCATTATGTCAGTACAGGCGCGGGTTTGATAAGATTAAACTCACAACTCGCCACTTTGAACCATGTCGAGGATGAGGAGGGCGAAGCCGTGCCGACAGAGGGAGAGAAAGATGCCCGTCTCATCGAAGATGCCCCACATCTTCTTTGTGATGTCGGAGGCCATGTTGCGCCATCGTTCCTCGCATGGATTGGCGTCGTCGTCGCCGGCCGGGTCGTTGGCCGGCTCGCCGGCCGCATCGCCGGTTGTTGCTGCTGCAGTCCCCTCCGCAGGTTGAAGATCCTCAAAGGCAAGGTCGGCCCATCGGTCAACGACGCCGCGCGCCAAATAGTAGTCGTTGTCGTGCTGGCGGGTATCGAGGCGCTCAATGACCCGCCCCACAATGGGCGCCGAGTCTGTCGATGACTCGGGAGGTGCGCCGCGTCGCAGGATCCGCTTCAAAGAGTCGTTGCCGTCCATAGTAAAGAGCATGTTGAAGGGGAGGTTCTCTTCCCCTTCAAGCTTATACGTACACGCCGGACAAGCGTGACGCAGTCGCCAGTCGGGCGCGTCTCGCTCGAGGGCACGCTGAACGCGTCGGGCCACGCGGGAGCGGATGTCTTGATACAAATCGAACGCGATGGAGAATTGGCGAGCCAAATAGCGACGAAACGGTACCTGTATGCAAGTATCAGCGCAGCCACGGAGAATGATACTGATGGCACTTACTCCTTGCAGATCTGACAGTGTCTTCACGAAAGCTTGTATTGACAGATGGGCGCAGCGCAGATGCGCGACACGAAAGAGTTCCAGGGCTTGAAAGGCGATAGCCACGGTGGGCTTGAGCGGAGCGCAGGGAGCGAGACCCTGCCGGACAAGGGCGCTGGCGACATAGCTGTCCGTTGACAGCAGGCTTGCATTAACATAATGTGACTCTGCTGCACAATGAGTAGCCGCTTTGTGCAGGATTACGGAACCACGTACCGTACACATCAACTACACGGATGTGATACGTGTTTGGCACGAGCGGCGGGGCTTCGGGCACGGCGGCGGGCGTGTCAATGCCATCGGACTCTTGAGGCTCAACGTCGCGGGCAGTCCAAGCCAGATAGGCATCGACGATAGGTGCCATTTGTGCGGTGAACAGTTCGTTGAGGCGCTCTGTGCGGCCGGTCCGAGTACGATAATCCGTATGCCGACGCCGCCTCGTGTGACGAGTCAGCTCGTCCACCTCTGGGCAAGGAAAGCTGTACTCACTTGGGTGCTGGATACACATCCGCCTGCATTTCTTCCACAAGGTCCTCAAACTCGTTACCCGCATGGCTGATGTCCAACAGCTGTGCACCTGTCATAATGTCTTCCCACCCGTCTTCATCAGCGTCAATGCGGTGGTCGAGCGTGTCTGTCGCCTCCTGGTATATCCTCTTCTCAGCAGTGGTGAGGCCTATAGTACAAAGTAAGAAAGTCAGTTGAGAGACACAAACTAGAGGTTACGCACGGGTTTGGCGTTGACGCTCAGCGGCGCGACCGACCTCCGTCGCCTTCCGCATTTCCTTTGAATTCAAGACCTCCGACCACTGCGTCCGTACGCCTGTGATAACCGCGGTCTTCGTGCCAGAGCTGCGAACGCGGCCGGAGCCAGATTTAACGATCTGCCGCACCATGGCGCGCGAACCAGGCGCAAACAAGGGCGAGCGACCAACTACATTTGAGTCGTTGATGCGATCTCGGCACTATCCGGCCAGGATCCCCGGGCTCCCACGCTATGTCTCTTAGCATTCAACGAGTGCTCATCGTGCGCGCTCGCGCCCTCGCTGTCTCGACGACGCGCTCGCGTCCCGCAGCAACCGCAACTTACGACCGCCAGACTTCGCACAGGGCCTGGCATGCGACAGCCATGGTGCACGGCAGGTGCGCTTTACGTGCGCCGCCTGCTGCTGCTTTCACCCGAGCGCCGCCAATGCTGACAATGGTGAGCTCTGTTCCGTGTCCTGTGAGCCACTTACTGCCTTGCTTTTTTGTATACAGCATCATAGGAGATACATAAAGCTTCCTGCGTGCACGCTTTTCAGCCGCCGCACGCCACACGAGTGCGCCGAACGTCCCGACGCCGACGCCGACGAGCCCGCCGCGCCCCCAGTACGCAGCCCAGGGCCACAGTATTTTGCTGCCTCGTTGATATGTACAATCAATAACAATTTATGCATTTACTTTTGGCGTGCGTTCCTCTCGTTCGGTGCGCTGACCTCGGTGGTAAGGCAAACAACGAGCTCGCGTTCTGGGCTTGTTCTGACACTTAGAAGCGTGATACGTTGTAATTGCCGGCGTACTGTATTGACATACTGAATACACGGCTTACATTTATTTCATGCGAACTTGACGGCGCTCACCGTCGCGCATATTTTATCGCCGACGATGCCGACGAACACGCTCTCGCAACGAGAACTTCGCATAATCTTGTAATTTCACTTGGTATCATCACATAGGACACTGGTGCATCTCGTAAATATTTATCACTGGTTCTGCAGTACTTGCTAAATTATAGGATGTACCTTGTTACTCGTACAAGGACATGGCTTGCTCTGAAGGCATCCGGTGTACTATTGTGAATCTCAAGGGCAATATATGTCTTAAATTTTGTAGAAATCAACGACTATGATGCAATGGCCTATCTACTCTTGGCAGCAATGAGGATCGCGACTTTAAGAACTCGGCAGCGAGCTCATCGGCGTCGGCGGCGTCGGCGTCGGAAGCGGCGGCGAACTTGATCGCAACAAAAGAAACGGGATCGGGCCCTTGTATACAGTATACACATACATAAAGTATTCGATCTGAAGGTAGCTTAGTTCTGACGAAAGGACTGCTGGTGGTAGGAGAGCACCAAGTTGCCGGAGTTGGTGACTTCGGCGGGAAACAACCAAGGAGGGCGCACAAAAAGCTTTTGAGTAGACAAGCATAGATCTTGCATATGTAGAGCTGTGCCAAAGCTGGATGTCGTGCGTTGCGTTGTGGGGGCGCAGCGGGCTCGTCGGAGTCGGCGTCGGGAGGGTCGGCACACTCATGCGGCAGGCAGCAATTCGAAAGTAAGCACACAGGAGGCTTAATGTATATCATATGATGTCGTGTACAAAGATGCAAGGCTGTAAGTGGCCCACAGGATGCGGAGCAGAGCTCACCATTGTCAGCATTGGCGGCGCCCGGGTGAAAGCAGCAGAAGGCGGCGCGCGTAAAGCGCACCTGCCGTGCACCATGGCCGTCGCATGCCAGGCCCTGTGCGAAGTCTGGCGGTCGTAAGTTGCGGTTGCTGCGGGACGCGAGCGCGTCGTCGAGACAGCGAGGGAGCAAGCGCGCACGATGAGGAAGGGGTTGACTCAGGGTTGACTGCTAAGGGACGTATCGTGGGAGCCAGGTGTTCCTGGCCGCATAATGCCGAGATTACTTTCCGCAGGCCTGCCGGACAAGTCGTCGTCTCATGCATATGGCATTGCACAACTAGCTACTCATACATGGGGGACAAGAAATGAGAACTACATGCACACATTGGTGCGCTCAACCCGCCTGCTCAAAGCCCTGACTGCGACCGATGCACTTGCCCCGCTACATACTCCCTCGTGAAGATGCGGTCGGCTTCGGCGAGGCTGCGAGCACGCTCGACTCGAGGACCGCGGACGTTGCGGCCGAGAGCGTTGGTAGCTTTCCCACTGCAGGGAAGACATGAGAAATGCAGCGACGGTCACGCAGAGACATCACTTACCAACCCGCATACACACCAGGGAGGCGGCCGCGCACGACTACCCAGAACGAATCCTCCTCGTGCTGAGCAGGGTATGCGCCATGTGCGCCAACAGCGCCGGTAGCGAGCAGATGGGCATACCGATCGTTTGCTTCTTCGACGCTTGCGTAGCCCTTGAAGCGAGCGCCGCTGAAGCCACTCGTGTACCTGGACACCTCAAGCCTAAACGCGCGTGAGCACTAGGAATAAGCACTACAAATATGTCTTTACCAGTCTAAGAAAACGCCGACCTCCCGGCCATGCGCGATGACGAATGCGACCTTCAAACCTCGCGAACTCACTGTCCACTCCTGCACGGAGACAGGTGTCGGGTCCCGCATCTCCCACTGCTCTGTGGCGAAAGCGAAGGGGTCGGGACCGGCGGGATAGCGAGCGGTGGAGGATCCTGTTGTCGCGCGGCTTGGCGTCGATGGAGCGCGGCTGGGCGTTGATGGAGCGCGGCTGGCCGTTGATGGAGCGGATGCGGCCACCCGCGTTACGCTCGATGTATACGGCGAAGCGACGGAGGATGGGGTCGATGGCGCCGCACGCGAACGAGTCGGCTGGGTAGACCGGGGGAGAGCAGATGGGACAGAAGGCGGAGTGCTTTGTACGGACGTCTCGGTCCATTCGTCGTCGTCTTCATCCTCGTCGGATGCAGGATCCGTCGCCACTGATACCTCGGTCATTGCAGACGTTATGTACCCAAGATCGTCGTCCCATTGCTGTGGCTGCCCTGTATGAGATGTCAGTAACAACCGTGGATGTCGTCACACTGCTACGCACTTTGTCTGTGAGCCATGGTGTTGACGGTGGTGGTGGCAGGAAGTGGCAAGGCGACGATTGCAATCAGACTCAGAGATCTCAACATGGCGCCAAACAACCAACCACAATCAACGCGCTCACGTGCACAGTAGTCTGCTCATTGAATCTCAATGCCTGAGTCCGTCGTGTCCGCCTAGCTTTGCCAGTATTACTTGCCATGGATCCTCGATCGCGAACGCAAAATTACCAGTCAAACGGCTACAATTTTCCATCTCAACCAGCACGTCTTTCGAATGGGAACCCTCCGCAACTTCCTCCTCACCTGCCCATGTGCGACAACCGAGTTCTGCCGCCTCCACTTTCTCAACATAACTATCCGTCGCTGCAGCCTCAAAATCCCCCTTATCCCTCCTTCAGCCACCCTCGCTATGTTCAATCCCCAGCTTTGACGTCGTCCTCTCATGTGCCGTCCTCGTTGACATACGCGCGACCTCCTCAGCAATATCCCGCTGCCCTGCAACTCCCTCCGCCGGCAGAGTCAGCTCGCTACACTCAAAGCCCGTACTCCTACCCAACCGCCAGACACTCCGCGCATGCCTTCCCCGCTGCGCACGTTCTACAGCCTTCATTCCATCGCACACAGTCGCCTCTCACACAGCCTCCTCTCACGCGTCAACCTCTCCTCCCCACAGCATCGGCGCTCGCATACATGCCTCTGGCTACGCCTCCCCAACCCCCTCCATCCCCAAATCAGTTCATCAATATGGACTCGAATTCCTTTTCTCCCCCGTCGCCGACAATGTTTCAACCCTCCGCTACCCGACCTTCGCAGCCAGCACCCTCACCATCCCCGCGCATCCGCACCCTGCCTCCAGTACCCTCACCATCCCCGCGCTGATACGCTATCACCCGGGACGGACCCTAGCGGGGCGTGCGGCGAGTGCCTCACAGGACAACAACCACCAACACTGCCTCCTATACGTCGCGATCCAGTCCGGGTGACTAGTCTTGCTGAGGGGGGGAAGGTGTTCGTGTCGCTGTTGCGCTTCGTGCCCTCCCCGCGGTCGTGCGGGGCCACCTCCTACCGCCTAAACACCAAACTAAACACTCACCTGCCTGGGGATGCCCTCTGCGGGATCCTCCTCCGAGTGCTTCGCACCCGTGTGCGAAGCGTCCGCCTATGGGCCGTCGCACCCCCTCTTGCCTGTCCGCCTGCCTACCTGTTCCCACATCGGTGGGGTCCTTCCTTCCTAAGTCTGGTAGCACCTCAGGCTACAGTTTCTGTGAGGTAAAGGGTGTGGGTGGCTTGCGCCGCCCACAGGTTGATTGGGTTGCTACGTCTCGCGCAGCTCCCTAAGTAGTGGCTCTACCTACGTCGCTAAGCCCTCCCGATCTAGCCCGTTCCGGTGATCCGTTCCGTCGCCAGTCCCGGTTGCTCCTGGGTCGCCGGACCACGTTCCCATCACCCCCGCTCCCGCGACCCTGCGCCTCGCCTGCTGCTTCCCCGTCTCGCGACGTCTCGCTACACGCTTGCCCGCGGCCTGAACCTATCATTTCTCCCCCCAACTGAAACTGCAACTGTCCCCAGTTGCCAGGAACCGTGCGGAAGCGGCATATAAGGGCTCGCGACCTTTCGCGATAACGTCGCTTGTAGCATCCCTTTGCCGATTTCTGTCCCGCGATGTCCCTCCCCGCAGCGTCTGCCACCGCCGACAACCTCGACCTCCTCCGCCTGTTGACGCAGGCCCCCTTCGCTGGTTTTGACCTTGGGGATGCCGAACGGGAGGTTGCGCTACGTCTAGAGTGGGCCGACAAAGTCAACCAGCTCGTGGTGCGTGCTGGTCCCCGACCGCGTCTTTTCCCGGCTTGGCTGATGATGAACTCAATTCCAGACCCTTTCTTCAATCCGCGCGTCCCGCAGCCTGCGCGATCTTGCCTTCCACTTCACCTCGCCGATCCTCGAGTTCATGGTGAAGCTCGTTCCAGCGTCCGCCCCTCTCGCCCAGCGCTTCGAGGGCACCCTCATGCGTACCCTCCCCGACTCAGCGCGCGCCAGCCCGCGGTGGTCCCAGATGTTCTCCCCTTTCCCTGCCGACGCTACCGACGCGGAACTCCACGTCTTGATCACCATCGTGGAGGCTGGGCTCTGGACCGTGTACTACTTCGGAGACGGTTCTGTCGAATCCTACCTCCATGAAATCACGGAGTTGCATGGCGCCTTCCCCACCCTGCGTCCTCAGGGGATGCAGAGCTGGCTCCTACGTGATTTCGACGCCCGGGCCGTCCATGGGATGTTTGTTATTACCCGCGAAGACGCCGTGTGCCGCGCCCTGGCCTACCACGTCCGTGGTGCCTCCAGCTCCCCCCACTCTCGTGCCTACGCGGGCCGCCTCACCACGGGCGTGGTGTACTACCTATTGGGGGGCCTCGCGGAGGACTCGGTGGATATGTTACGGGACTTTACCACCATTTCCGAGGCCTTCGACACGTTTCGCGATATTTGGGCGGACTGGCCACTGGTGTTGGATCGCCTCGACATGCGCTGGGCCGCGATGGCAACCTGTATGGGCGGGATGCTGGACGCATGGGGATTAGGGTCCCGCCTCCTGGCCAACCTCCAGCCCGCAGACTTCCTGGTCCAGGATATCAGCGTGGCCTCGATTCGCGCCATCGAGCAGATCAGTTCTGCGCGCCTCTCGCACATCTCCTCCTCCCAAGCCATAGCTGAGATACCCCTAGGCTTCGATGCCATAGTCCATCCCTTGGACCAGCCGGGCCCTCTTCCCTTCCCCGCGCACCCCACGGTACCAGCGCCGACGGCCCCCTCCGCGTCTCCTACCTACGCCGGGGAGATACCGCCGCCCATTGCCAGCTCGGAAGAAGTCGAGGAGGGGGAGGTGATCGAGCTTCTGATGGAGCGCGAGGAATAGGTATATTCCCGGGCCAATGTCTGTAGAATGTTCCATAGCTATTGAAATGGAACCAGGAGCCATGTGCGGCTTCCCCCTGTCCCTGTGCCACGTTTCGCGATGCCTTGCGATAAGCTCCTGGGCCCATGCCGGAGGCTCCGTCTGGGTCGCGATCTGTCGCGATAACCCACGTTGGCCGGAACTCCGGCGAGACCCTCGTGTTTTGGTCTTCGCGCTGTATCGCGACGCCGCGATGGTGTGCCTCTTTCCCTACTCGCGCCGCCTATATGAGGGGGCTGCGACGATGGCCTTTTCCAAAAACCCTCAACGCCCCAGTCCGTCCGACTACCTCCTCCACATGCAGGCCGTCCTTCTCCGCGCGTTTTCGCGTTTCCGGCTGTACCAGCTGTTGATACATCCGGTTGAGGTGCCCTTGCCTGGTGCCGACGCTTCCTCATTTCCCGCGGCCGCCGTTGCCTGGCTTCAGGAGATCTCCGACCTATTGGTGCGTCGTCCCGCGGCCCTCTTTTCCCTCATCCCGGCCTCGTACTGACGTTGTCTTCGCTTCTTCCCCCTTTTCAGCAGGACCATCGCGAGACGTCGCATTTTACCCTACCGGCCCTCGCGTCCATGACCGTCGTCTCGACGCTCTCCTACCTAGCGGAGCGCTTTCCCGAAACGTTCGAACAAACCGCCCCCATTCGCGCGAATATCGTAGGAAATATTCCGTTCGGAGGGGACAACGCCCCGGGGCAGCCACCCAGCGTCGCTCTGCTTCCTCACGTGGTCCATGTGGACTCCTTGGCCCACCTGGTGGAGCGCTCTGTTTGGTTGCTGTACCGTCACCAACTTCACGGCCGGGCAACTTTCGAGGTCAACTTGGCAGCGCTGTTCGGCCCCGAGTTTGCCCCCCGTCCCGACGGCCTTGCCACCCGTGTTGCCGAGTTATTCCTTCGCGACCTCGATCGTTTGAGTGACGACCTCGACCACGCCGACGGGCTGGTCGGGGCCCTCATGCTCCCCTTGAACCGCGCCGTGATCGGAATGACCCACCCCCGCGACATTGGCGTCCTCGACTTCCTTGCGGCCGCGAGTCCCTCGTTGCAGGCTGCCCATCGTGCGAACGTCCGTGAAGCCGCCGACTATCTCGTTCCCGGCCTCAAGTTGGTCGCGGAGCTTCGCGACTTCGTTTGGGCGGACCAATTGAACGCCAGCCACCTGCGCCACGCCGTCACTCGCCTCGAAGGCACCGCGGGAAAGCTGCTGTACGATGCCTGCGAAGTTGCCGCGGTCCTCGACCACCTCGCCGGTGCCGGTCCTATGCGCCGTATGCTTACCGCCCTTCCCTTCCCGCCGCTTACTCACCGAGTCATCCGCCGCGGCTCTATCGCGTTCTCGTGGGGGGTCCCCAACCTTGTTGAGGTCGTGGGCCCGAGGCCTCCTGATGCCCTGAGTCGACGGGCTGGTCGTAGGAATGGGGGTAACCGCGCCCGGACTCCCGCGCCCAATGGTGCGTCTGGGTCCGGTGCGCCCGCGTAGCGAGCGATTCCTGTAATTTGCCCAAGGCGCCCTTAGGGCCCAGAAATGCCATTCCGTTCCCTATCCCTTCTTCTTGACTCGCGCTGTGGTAGGAACTTGTGGTTGCAGGCGGGCGAGTCGGTGGGTCGAGAGACCGGAAGATCGTCGGTAGCTGTAGGGTAGAGAATAGACGGAAATTGTCAGCAACGAGAGACCCAGAGGGAACGACGCAACGGGGGCTTCTCAGTACGAGGAGCAAGGTACCGGTGTTGCGCGGTCGGGTTTTGGTGTAGCTGAGTTTTGAGGGAGGCTTCACCGAGCGATTTCGATGCGTACGACGGGCGCACGAGTCGGGGAAGCTGTACTGCGAATCAGGAGGTTATAGAGAGAGAGGAAGAAGTGTCGGGAGGGGGCTTGATGCGGCGCGCGGCTCGGCTCGGGCTCAGTACTGCTCTGGGGTGAAAAGATGCTCCATTCTAAGGCGGGAGGACGCCTGTATATCTGACAGCCGGATGCCGCGACGCTGCGCGTGCTCTCGCGCCGCCGGGCCATCGATACCAAGTGATGGAGAAAGATAAACAGGGGAGGGGATGATGGTGGCAATACGAAATTGAAACCGGAAGCAAAATAAACAAGTCCATGTGGGGCGGTGTGCGGGTAAATCGGGCTCGGGGAATAGAGGGGGTGCGGCGTATCGTACGAAGGCCTGGCCTCCTCGACGAGCTCGTTCACCTCGCGCATCCGGGTTCAACTCTATTGAGACTTACGCTCGCGCGCGCAATCGTACTCTGTCCCCCAACAGAGGAGCACGGGTGGCCCAGACCCGGCTCGTGCGATGCGGCAGCGGCGGAGTTGTCCCCGACGCGTTCGGATCACGGCGGTCTCGGTGCGTCGGCGAAAGGGAGTATGCGGGAGGAGGGGTGGTACTCGGTGTCGTCTCGTAGGGGAAGGAGATGGGATAAGGACGTGAAAAGAGCGCAGCGGCGCCGTTAAACTATACAGAACGGAGGAAATGTTAGAGATCGAGAGTAAAAAGAAGAAACACTATGCGTCGCCGTCCATCCTCGCTCCTGCCTGCCCTCCTGAAGCTGCTGACCGGCCGTTCGGCTCCGTGGCTGTGCTGCGCCGTGTGCAACGCGTCGCGAGTACGTTCTGGGGGGTCTGGCGGGCTGGCGTTGCGGGAAGGGCTTGTGCGAGAGGTCTTCGGTATACGGCTGGCGACGACGTGGCGGTTGTTGTAAGGTGAGAGTGGTGTTGTCCTAAAGAAGCCAAGATGCTGTCAGTGCGCGCTTAGCGCGCGTCAACGACGTCAGCGTCGGCAGTTGCCGGCGCACTCGTCCCGCCTCGATACCTGGCGGTGTCCGCGAACAGGGCGAGCGGCACCTCCACAGTGGGGGGGAGTTTCGATGTCGACCCCGACATCGGGCCAGACTAGAAAAGGTCAGAAAGGAAAGGATGCTCATGTGAAAAAAAAAAAAAAGGGAAAGAAAGGCTCGGGATGAGAAACGGAAAAAGAAAAGAGGAAACGAAACGAAACGTAGAGGTCTTTCTCTCGCCTCAGAAAGGTGCGCCGCGTGCGCCGTAGCTTGTGTTCTTCACAGCCTGCGTGAATGACGTCAAGCTCTTCGGCGGCGGTGGTTGTGGTCGCGGTTCTCGAATCCAGGACTTCTCGTACTCGCTGTAGCCGCGCTGAGCGATCGGCACGTCGAGGCAAAGCGTGCGGCCGATGCGGATGATATAGAACTTCTCCATGTCGTCCGTGATCCAGAGACTGGGGGGTTCCAGCTCGCGGCAGCGGCCGAGGAGCGGCTGTGTCTCATGTGGTTGCTCTGCGTCGTGCGGGTAAATCTGCGAGGCTGGCAGCGTCAGTGCAGTCGCGTCGCCGGGGTACAGGGGAAAGCGCGTGGAGTGCGACTCAGCGGCTATGCCGCTAACGGGGAGTGCTGTGCGCAGCGTCTGGTGCTCAGCTCGGTAGTAAAAAAGCTTGAGGCGATGTGCCGTCACATGGCCGCGGATCACCGTACCGTCGAGCTCGCGCAGCACATACGACTTGTTCTCGCGCTTCTCGTGGATGATGAACGGGCCCGCCCATCGCCACTGGTCCTTGTTACCGTGCTGGTTGTCGAGCCAAGTCTCGTGTCGGAGCACCCACATCCCGGGCGCGAAGTCGGAGAAGGAGAACTTGCCCGCGTGCTTGGCGTTGAAGTCGTCGACCGAACGCTTTCGGTTCTTGCGGATCTCTGCGTAGATGTCAGCCATGTGTGCATCGCGTCGCGCAATTTGCTGTGCGCGCAACGCCAGAAGAGTTGCCGTGTCCCGCGTCTCGTGCCAGCTGAGTGTCTGCCAAGTCGCATCTGCAAAATCGAACGCAAAGACAGGGTGAGTGCCATAGATCAGGTAATAGGGCGTATACCCCGAGACACGGCTCGTTGTAGTGCGCGTCGCCAACAGAATTGCGTGCACGAACTTCGGCCAGTCGCGTTTGCGATCGCCGGCGGCTTTGAGTACGCCGTCCTTGAGCACTTGGTGCGATCGCTCGGATATGCCATTGCTCTGCGGGTGGTACGGGTTAGAGATCAACACGACGGCACCGTACTGCTCGTATATCTGCTCGGCGACGCCTTGAAATTCGGTGCCGTTGTCGATGGTGAAGTACGGTATGCACCCGAATCGTGAGATGATGTCCTCATACAGAAACTTGGCGACATTGCTTGACTTGATGTGTTCAACCGCGCGCGCCTCGGGCCAACCGCTAGCAGAGTCAGTGCCACAGATGAGATAACGTTGAACTCGCCCGTTGGACGCCACACCATCCGGCATGTGTATGACGTCGAGGTGGAAGTGGCGTAGCACAGACGCGTCCCAGGTCAGGTCGAACGGAATTACCGGGCGCTTCTGCGAGTTCTTCTGGCATTCGACACATGAGCGGACGAACCACGCAATGTGGTCGTACATGTTCGGCCAGTAGTAACGCTCGCGTAGCTTGGTCCACGTCGCCTGGCGCCCGCGATGGCCGGCCTGATTGTGCGCCTCGGCGAGGATCGCGTTGCGCCTGGATACGTTAGTGACGACGAGCCGTGGTAGCTCGTTGCTCGAGCGCGGTCGCTGCCATATCCTGTGGTTGTGCAAAAAGAACAAGTTAGATCGCTTCTCGAAACGATCCCGCGCCTTGGCATCCTTCAGATGCGCGGGGATCTCTCTGCGCTCGAGGTAATGCATGATCTCCTTCCACATATCGGGCGCTTCTTCATTGTTCTTACCAAACTGATGCCCTGCGCAGGCTACGTACCCTTCCGTCTGGGGCTTTGCGGCGTTGCGAGCGAAGGTATTCTTGATGCGGAACCACTCGTAAGACGTCCCCGACACCGTCTCGTAACCGAGCCGGTGGTCGCTGCGCGCGCTCGCGAGTGTACTCCCGCGCGGAACCAGAGTGTCGTAGGGTCGAAGGACAGGCATGGGCTCGCCGGGCTTCAGCGCGGTCTCATACGCATAGTCGTACATGGTGAACTGGCATGGCCACAACTCACCGCCCAGGTTGCAGTCTGCGTCGAATATTGTAAGAGCGCGGTTACGAACGAAGAACTCACGGCCAATGTACGACATTTCATCCGTATAGCGCAGGAGGGTACGCTCGAACAGTCCACCAGGATGGTCGAAGACTTGCGACGCGTCGCGGGATATGGCGTTCGAGCTGAAGGATGAGTGAACGCCGACCAAGTCCGTGGGCGACTCAATAAGGTGTGCAGGCTCCATGTCGAATGCGGAAATGAAAGGCGCTTGGCGGGTCGTCTGCGTGTGGCGCGCTCGATGATATAGCGTATGGAGCAGCTGAGCGACGTCCTCGATAGGGGTAACCGTACCTGTACGAACGGGCCCGTGTTCTGCCGCCGTTTCAGCATTCACGATCGGGAAACTGAGGGACTTATCAATATATTCCTCGGCGTCGTCCTCTTCCGGATCGAGAGGCGAACGGCGCTTCCGAGACAGGCCGTCCGCCGGCTGGTGCGCTTCAGCTTTAACGTGGTGCATCTCAAAGTCAAAGAGCTGTAGGTAGGCGATCCAGCGGGTCATGGGCGCGTTCGGGAGGTCAGGAGAGCGTATCATCTCCTTCAGGAATTTGGCGTCGTGGTCAAGTCGAAAGTGAATGCCCCAAATACGATGTCGGAGGTCCTTGAATGCTCGAAAAACGCCATACAGCTCCGCCTTGGGCTGCGAGTAGCGCGACTCGGCTTCGTTGAAGGTGCACGAGCCGAATACTGCGGGCTTTCGTTCAGTAAGGAGCTGCTGGAATACCACCCACCCGGCACCAGTCGTGTACGCAGCATCAACGGCGACGATGACCAGACCGTGGTCCGTCTCGCGCGGAAATTGATTGACTTGCCGCGCGAGAGTGTAGTCGATGGCGACGAGGACGGGCGCGCTCGTAACAAGTTCCTTCAGCTGTTGCATGGCCTCGCGTGCGCTGTCGTCGAACGTGAAGTCTCGGTCAGCACCACGGAGCAGGCTCGTGAGGGGCTTAGCTATTAGCGAGAAACCCTTGATCCATTTGCGTCCGCAGCCTGCTGTTCCCAGGAAGCCGCGCAGCTCGGTCGTGTTCTGTGGCTCGGGCCAATTGAGGACCTTCGACACAATGCCTACGTCCAGGTGCCACCCGTTCCGCGATACCATATAACCAACGATCTTGAGGCGCGAGACGGCGAGAATGGTCTTGTGTCCCGAGCCCGTAATACCGGCGGCAATGAAGCGAGCGAAGACGCGGTCGAGGGTAGTTGCGTACTCGTACACGAAGCGCCGCAGGAAAGGGTTGTCCGGCATGGGCTCGTCCTCGTATGTCGAGCGCGGACCCTTCACGCCTGTGTCGTCCATGAATGCATCGCAGTGCTCCGGGGTCTCCGGTTGAATGGCGTGATTGACGTCGCGCTGGAACTCCTGCGGCGAGTTAGTGTATCCCATGGGAAGCGTCACCTGTTGCTTTGGTCCATCAATCGAATGGAACGCGGTCAAGGGCCTCGACTTCTCGGCCAGGATGCGCGCGTCGAACCCCGAGTATAAATCGGACACGCCGTAGATCACGCGCCCGACGAATCCTTCCGCAAAGTCATCCATGCGGGGTGGCAACGCCGCGTCTCTAATGGTGACGCCATTCAGCTCTTGCAAATCGACTACGAGACGCACCTTGCCATTCTTCTTGGCCACGGGAAAGAGCGCGCTGCGGTAGGACGATGTTGTGGGCTCAAAGCGCCCGCTGGCTTCCTGTTCTCGGATTTCCTGTCGGACGACTTCTTCAAGAGCCTTGGGCACTCGTATCGGAGCGCGTTGCCAAGGGACGTGCTCGATGGTGGGTATTTCATAGTCAGGATAATATTCCTGCTTGAAAACACCCTTCTCCGCATACTCAAAGGCGAAAGCGTGCTCACGTCGTGTGACGACCACGCCCAGAAGGGCGACTTCCTCGTCGGACAGGAAGTCTGGCTCGATGGTAGCGAGTAGCATGTTAAAACGTTCCTGCGTCATTCGCTCAGTAGGCACGAAGGATGAAAGAGGAGGAGGGTGCGTAGGCAGCGGTTCGAGCGCAGGGAGGGGTATGGGCTTGAACTGTTGTGCGCTCGGGTTAGGCATGTACGTCGGCACTGGTCGGACCTTGCGATCCACGGGTTTGTACTTCTTACGCGCGGCGGGATGTGTGCTGTAGAGACTGTGAGGGGGCTCGTCGAGAGCGCGGTGCGTCCAGGGTGTGGGTATCGGTGTGGAATCGGGCACTAAATAATGAGCCTGGCGCAGGAGAGTGTCGTACGAGTCTGGGGGTTGTAAATATATTAGCGAGTCGAAATCAGAATGCGCGGGATCACCAAGGAGGCCTAGTAAGGACCGTCCCAGGGTGGCGACGTTGCTGGCGGCCACTGTCCCGTCGTGTTCGCCAGCTGTCAAAAATCCTCGTCAGTGATCTCCTCAACCCACGCGCTGCGACGTGTTGTGGGTTCCGGGGGCGGCCATCGCGCTGACGTCGAGTGTGCGTGCGCATTGTTGTTGCTCGGTAACTTGTCAGCGTTGCGCTCTTTCTGTGGGTTAGTCAGTGTCAGCGATAACGTGGGCTTTTCGGTCCGGTCGCCGTTCTTCCAGAGCGTGATTACCATGCCCTGCCGTTCGTAGTCTATGCGCGCCGCAAAGTACTGGATCCAAGGCTGACCGAGGATGACGTCAAACTTACCGCCCGGATCTGCGCTAGACACAAAGAAGTGGTGATCGAACGGGTGTCCACCAATACTCAGGTCAACGTCCTTGCAGCATCCCAGCAGGCGTACCGCATCTCCGTGCACTCCCTTGAGTGCCCACCGCGACCCGTCGTAGTCCAGAGGAAGCCCAAGCGAGGAGACCAGGCGTTCGGGAATCAGGTTGAGCTCGGATCCGGTGTCGACCATGAGCGTAACGTGTTTGCCCGCCATCGCCGCTGTAAAGATTCCCGTAGTCATTGCAAAATAACGTACCGGTCGGATGGACAATGCATTGGAATGTGCGACCAGGAAGTCTTCGAGTTCTTGCGGTTCGTCGACAGTCAGCTGCGACCCGGGGGCCACCACCGCGTATTCCCTGTCCACTGCTAACACACGTTCAGCCTCGGGCGAGTACAGCTCGTACTCACCGGTAGCGGTGACATATTCACGGCGCGTCTTGGTGACTTCTGCTATCCGTTTCTGGAGCAGCGCCGACACGCCCACGAGTTCTCGCAGCGGCAAGGTGATGGGCTGGTCCCAGATCGTCTTCTCGATCTTCTCGAGGGAGATCTGCTCCTGTATGTCCGATGTGAAGTGGTACTGCGGGGCTCTGCGTTCAGCATCCTTCATGACCACGTCACCTTTGTCCGTGCCGGCCTTGCGCGGCGGGTTCTGCGTGTTGATGGCCGGTGGCGGCGGTGCGCCGGGCGGTACGACATTCTGGGGCGCCGGGGCCTTTGTCTGCGGCGTCTGCTGGCTGCGCGGCGGCTGTGAGTGCGCGGGCGGAATACTAGAGCGTACCTGCGACGGCGCCGAGGCGTCTGGTTGCTTGACACGCGCGTACGGAGTGGCCTTCTCGCGCGCAGACGTATCCTTGCCTGACCTGGTCACAGGGTGTACGTTGAAGTCCGCGTCGATGTAGAACGATGCGCGCGGGATCTCATCTTGCGATGCCAACGCATACAGGTCGCCGTGAAGGACGTCGCGGTCCCCGACTACGAGACCTACGCTTGACGTGGACGCTACCTGATGTGGGGGCGGGTCGCGGGTCATCGTCTTCATCGCTGTTGCTGGCGTTATCTTGCCCGTGCTGGCTAGGCGTCGGATATAATTCGCCAAATCGCCATAGGGAGCTTGCGGGAGGTCAGAACCATCGGGCAGTACGTACCTATTGCGCTCGTAGTTGTGCAGCACAAGTCCGGCTTCAACGAGGCTTGCAGTTTCGGGACAGTGGCGTATGTGCAGGCGGTGCGTTCCTGTCTGTCCGCACATGAAGCACCGCCTAGGAAAATCCTGCTTATCCGCCAAGTTAGCGCCACCGGCTGTCGTCGAATTACCTTGGGACGCTGGCGCGCCTCCGGAGGCTTGAAGGGAACGCAGTTGCGCTAGGCTGATACTGAGCTCCTCCAGACGGCGCGTGATGGCGTCGACGTCCGCTGAGCTGGACGCGGTAGGTGCATTCGGCGCTGCGGCGTTCTTAGCGAGGTTCTGCTGGGGGTCCAGGGGCTCGGCGCCGGCTACGGTTGTAGTGTCGAAGCGCACGCTCTTCTTGGGCGCCGCGAACAGGTCGGTGTCGTCGTCGCGGTCATCGTCTTCGAGTCGGATGTCGTTTCCCCACGCCTCGATACTGTTGGGGTCGAAAGCGCGGTTCACGAGCGCGAGGACGTCGGCCATTGGTGGCGGGTTCGTGATGGTTAGATACTGTGTGTCCATATGATCAGTAACATAGACGCGCGCCTCGCGGGGTAGGCCGCGATAGAACCACAGCTTTTGTTCTACGTCAGTTAGCAGCCCCTTGGAACGCAGCTGCGCGGACATGGAAAGGAACTTGCGATGGTAAAGCTCTGCACTTAGCCTCGTCGAGAACCGCGCGCGCTCGGCGTGTTGCTTGCAGAATAGCTGGAAGGCGGCTATTGACACGGCGACGGGTTCGTCGCTTGCGCCGTAGAGTCCCTTGAGGAGCGTGGTCGCGGCGGCCCAGTCCGGCGTCTTGAACTCGTTGCAGTACCGTATGACGTCCTTTACCTCGTCGGAGCAATACTGGTAAATGCGCGTGGCCAGCTCGTCGTCGGTGAGGCCGGCGGCGCGGCCGTGCTGCTGGAGTAAGACGAGAAAGTCGCTGACATACTTACCATCGAACGAGGGGGCGCTGGACGTCCGCGGGATGGGCATGTGCCGCGCGTAAATAACCTGCGGGGGTGGCGCAGTACCGCCGGTGTTCGTGCCGCCGCCGCCGGGGTTGGATCCGCCGCCGCCGCCGCCGCCGGGGTTCGAGCCGCCTCCGGGGTTTGAAGCGCCGCCAGGAGACATGAATCTGAGAGAAGAGTTGAGTTAACGGAAGGGATGGAGACTACGTAGCTTTTGGTGACGAAAGGCTCTTCGGAAAACCCAATTTGAACCCCCTGCGGTGGTCACCACTGTGGTAGGAACTTGTGGTTGCAGGCGGGCGAGTCGGTGGGTCGAGAGACCGGAAGATCGTCGGTAGCTGTAGGGTAGAGAATAGACGGAAATTGTCAGCAACGAGGGACCCAGAGGGAACGACGCAACGGGGGCTTCTCAGTACGAGGAGCAAGGTACCGGTGTTGCGCGGTCGGGTTTTGGTGTAGCTGAGTTTTGAGGGAGGCTTCACCGAGCGATTTCGATGCGTACGACGGGCGCACGAGTCGGGGAAGCTGTACTGCGAATCAGGAGGTTATAGAGAGAGAGGAAGAAGTGTCGGGAGGGGGCTTGATGCGGCGCGCGGCTCGGCTCGGGCTCAGTACTGCTCTGGGGTGAAAAGATGCTCCATTCTAAGGCGGGAGGACGCCTGTATATCTGACAGCCGGATGCCGCGACGCTGCGCGTGCTCTCGCGCCGCCGGGCCATCGATACCAAGTGATGGAGAAAGATAAACAGGGGAGGGGATGATGGTGGCAATACGAAATTGAAACCGGAAGCAAAATAAACAAGTCCATGTGGGGCGGTGTGCGGGTAAATCGGGCTCGGGGAATAGAGGGGGTGCGGCGTATCGTACGAAGGCCTGGCCTCCTCGACGAGCTCGTTCACCTCGCGCATCCGGGTTCAACTCTATTGAGACTTACGCTCGCGCGCGCAATCGTACTCTGTCCCCCAACAGAGGAGCACGGGTGGCCCAGACCCGGCTCGTGCGATGCGGCAGCGGCGGAGTTGTCCCCGACGCGTTCGGATCACGGCGGTCTCGGTGCGTCGGCGAAAGGGAGTATGCGGGAGGAGGGGTGGTACTCGGTGTCGTCTCGTAGGGGAAGGAGATGGGATAAGGACGTGAAAAGAGCGCAGCGGCGCCGTTAAACTATACAGAACGGAGGAAATGTTAGAGATCGAGAGTAAAAAGAAGAAACACTATGCGTCGCCGTCCATCCTCGCTCCTGCCTGCCCTCCTGAAGCTGCTGACCGGCCGTTCGGCTCCGTGGCTGTGCTGCGCCGTGTGCAACGCGTCGCGAGTACGTTCTGGGGGGTCTGGCGGGCTGGCGTTGCGGGAAGGGCTTGTGCGAGAGGTCTTCGGTATACGGCTGGCGACGACGTGGCGGTTGTTGTAAGGTGAGAGTGGTGTTGTCCTAAAGAAGCCAAGATGCTGTCAGTGCGCGCTTAGCGCGCGTCAACGACGTCAGCGTCGGCAGTTGCCGGCGCACTCGTCCCGCCTCGATACCTGGCGGTGTCCGCGAACAGGGCGAGCGGCACCTCCACAGCGCGCGAACGCTCGCTAAGCCGTGTGAAGGTAAGCGCCGCACCTGTCGCGGCCCGGCGGGCCCGCTCTGCTTCCACGTCGGAAGCAAAAACCCACACGCTGGCGCGGCGCCCCGTCTTAACGCGACGCGTTGCGCCTCGACCTCTCCGTCTCTCTCTTTCCTCCCCTCACCTCTCCCTATCTCCCCCCTTCCCTGGCCATGTCTGCGTTCTCCCGCCCTATCAACCTCAGGAAACGGCTGTCCGCCGTAGAAGCGCTCGTCGCCTCCCTCCCCACAGTCGACTCCGCCCACTACGGCGAGTTCGCCGCGAACTGGGAGTCGGCCACGGTGAGTGCCCACGGCCTCTCGCTCCCGACGCTCTGCTGACCCTCCCTTGTGTCCAGTCCGCCTATGCTGAGGTGTTGGGGGAGGACCCCCCGCCGTCCGAGGTGCTGGACAGGATCGGGGCCGTGTCCGCCGTTGTCGACACCTGGCCATCCTCCGGCCCCTCCCCCACGCCGTCCTCACCCGCCATCCCCTACTCCACTCCCGTCGCCGCTCCCCTCTCCCGTCAGGCTGGCAAGCGGGCCCGCGCCGACAGTGCCCTCCCCGCGCCTTCTGTCCGCCCCCCGGTCTCCTCCACGCCTCACCGCGCCGCCGCCCGCGCTTCCCCGCCGCCCACCAAGCGCAACCGCGAGTCCGCCCCCTCCGAGGCTGACGCCGAGGCCGAGGTCGACGAGCTAGATGAGGCGGGGGACCCGCAGGAGCCCGTCGCGCAGCGCACCCGCGGCGCCACCAAACTCCCCGCCCCCCGATCAGTCCCCGCCGCCGCCAAGTCGAAGGGCAAGGGCAAAGCCGTCCGCAGTTCCAAGCACCCCGCCAACGTCCCCTCCGGCTCCCTCGTGCCTCCGCCCGCCGCCACTGTCCCCTCTTCCGAGGCCGGCTCCCCCGCGCCCGCCGCCGACCCTTCCACCTCCGTCAAGGGCGCCAAGATCCCCGTCGCTGACACCTTCCCGGGCCGCCGCCTTCAGGTACGTCGCCCTTTTCTTGTCCGTCGTGTTGCGCCGCTCACACTCCGACCCTCAGGCTTCCGCCCCCTGCTACCGCTGCGCCACGATGGACTCCCACCCCACGTGCTTCTTCACGGACGTCAGCGGCCGCCAGTGCCATCGCTGCTTCGTGGGCCACCACAAGTGCGACGACGGTGTCCGCGGGACGCACTTCTACGTGGTGGGCAGCGACGGAGTCTCGCAGGATGTCGACCCTGCCGGCATCCATGTCCGTCCCCGGTCCTCCGCCTTCGACTGGGCCGACCCTGCCGGCGCCGTCCCCATCCTCCGCTACGACTCCCCGCCGCAGCTTTTCCGGACCTACAACGCGCTCACGGAGGAGCTCAACACCATCAGCGTCAACTACGCGACGCTCGACGCCCGGGCCCGCGGCATCGTCGCTGAGCGGAACTGGGTCTGGCGGACCCTGCAGCAGCTCGGCGACCCCGCGTTCCCTGCGCCTGCCGGGGGCCTCATCTCGCCGCAGGTTGGCCCCTTCGATCCGCCGCGCCGCCTCCCATTCCCTGCTCCCTCCGCGTCGCGTGCCGCTTCTCCCGCGCCGGCCAGGCCTGCCTCGCGCCTCCCCCTCGCGCCGCCCTCGTCGGCTCTCATCGCCTCTTCCCTCCCGCTGCTTAGCGCCGCCGTCGTCGTGGCTCCCCTCGGTCGCGCTTCTCGCCTTCCTTCCCCCGTGCCTCCGGTTGCTCCCGCTGCGCCCTTCTCGCCGCTCGCCTCTGCCGCTCCTCCCGCGTCGGACCCTGCCCCCGGCCCTACCATGCCTACCGCCGCCGCTCCCTCCTTCGAGGATGTCGGCACGCCGCCCTCCGCCGCGGCTGATGGTCCCGCTGACCCCGCGCCCGCCGCTTAGCTGCTTGCGAGCCTTCTTCAAAAGGAGTCGCCCCTGCTTCAACAGCAGAGGGCCTTGGTGCTTCGATGCGGGGGGCGTTCCTCGTGTCCTAGGTGGGGGTTTCGGCGTCTCGCTGTCGTGTTGTCCGCTCGTTATCGGTCTGTTCATAGTTGTTCGCTATCCGTCGCTACCTCTTTGCTGTGTACATAGAATTCGCTATCCTGCTATGTTGTGAATAGAGTCAATTGCTTGTGTCACAGTGTGAGCGTGTCCTATCGCGTTTCCGGCGCGACCTCAGCCTTGTTCCAGACCCTTGAAGCCTTAGTCGGTGCCTGCCCAGTCCGAGCTTCGCTAGCGCTCGCGACCTCGACTTATCGTCCTGACTCGTCTCCATCCGTACTTCCAGCTGTTCAGTCCTAAATACCACCGTCTAATCCTCCCCCCAACTGAAATATCGACTGTCCTCAGTTGCCGTAGTGCTGGGCGGTACTTTTTAGACGGTGATCTCGTCGTCCTTGTCATCGTCTTCCCGGGTGGGGTCGTCTGCTTCCTCTTCATGAATGGCATCGTGATCCTGCCTATCTTCATGAAGTAGCTCGTCCACCCTGGACTGTGGGACGTCCAGAAATTCGGGCAACTCTGGCAGTGCAATGTTCGTTCGCGCGAAGTAAGGCAGGACGCGAAACTCCGCGACCGGTCGGTCGAAGAGCGCACCGTGGAGGTCCGCAAGCACGTAAGGTCCTCCTTTCCGTCGGCCAATTACCACGAACGGTCCATCGTAGCGCGGAAGCATTTTTCGATCTAATGACTTCTCGTACCGCGTGAACCGTAGGAGAACCAAGTCGCCTCTCTTGAAATTGTAGTCGCGAATCGTCGCTTCGTGGTCACGTTCAAATTTTACCGCCGCGATACGTCGCGCTTCAAAGACTTTGTCGTGGATGGTCGTTAACTGGGCTTTTCTCTTTTGTAGGGCCATTGCCCTGCGCGCTATGAGGTCTGTGGAAGACAGTAGAGACTCGGGCGGAGGCATCAAGTATGAAGCCTCGATGATATCCAGCGGCATTAGCGGCTGCGTTCCCGTTACCGCGAAGTATGGCGAGCAGCCCATCCTCCGCCTGATCGTTATCCTGTCCGACCAGAATACCGAGTACGCGACCGATGACCATTTTGCAGCATTTCCATCGGCTGCCTTGTAGAGCGCTTGACGTACGTCGAAGTGAGACCGCTCGACTATTCCGTTGGCTCGCGAATTATATCCCGATATTCGAATGTGCCGGACTCCATACTTATGCGACAGGGATTCCAAGGCCGACACGAACGGTGCGCCGTTGTCCGTGACCACTTCTCGCAGGGCGCCCCACCGGCACAAGACGTCTTCGAAAATCCATTTCGCGATGGCGTCCGCCGTCTCCGCCCTTAGCATTCTCCACTCTGGATAGTGGGTTACGGAGCAGCGTCCTTGCACGATGTATTTGAATCCGCCGCTTGCTGGCATATGCATGGTGTCTGCATACATCTTTGCGAAAAGGTTCGCCGGCGTTGCCACCGTTGGCGGTATCAGGCTGTGGCGAACTAGTCGGGTTTCGCAAATATGGCATGTTCTCACCCACCAGGCCACGTCTGCGTCCATGTATGGCCACCAGAAACGCTCCAACAGCATCATCCGCGTCGCGTAGACGCCTTTGTGTCCGACATCGTCATGAGCTGCTTTGAGGACCGCGATACGTCGGTCTCCTCCCAGCACGAGTTGGTGCCTGCCTTGGTGGTGCCTTTTGAAAAGGCGGTCCCCATCCTTGAAGAACTGGAGCGCGTATCGAGCGAAACGAGCGAACTGTTCGTCGGTCAAGTCCGCCGGCCGCGCCAGGGTCCCTAACCAGTCCCTGACTAGTTCCAGCCGCTTGTCAGCTTCATGAGCCTTGTCTGATCTGGGAACATCGCGATACGTCGCGTCCTGTACTGGTGCGGGTTGCATTTGGACCGTAGTTGCCCAGACGTCGGCCGGTTCATCGTGGGAGCGCCGGGCCTCCTCGCGACGTATCGCATCCTGGCTTGAACCAGCCCCATGTTCGTCTGGTATGCTTCCTGGCCCCGTCCATCCATCTTGCCGTCGCGAGGCTCTCTCTTGCGCTGTCTTCGGGACTACCATGTTTACGATATGTGCGAAACCATACACCGCATCAACCCAGTCGTCGAAGTCGTCTTCCTGTTCCAGAGCGTCTCCTGGTTGCCTACGCCTCCTGGATAGGCCGTCGGGCCCGTGGAAGAGTCCCGGCACGTGCACTAGCTCAAAATGGAACATCAGGATGCCTATAATCCACCTGTTCATACTGGCCGATGGCTCGAGGTCAGGATTTTCCAGCATGCCTTTGATATACCTGGCGTCGACCTCAATGGTCAGGTTCCTCACCCCTATCAGGTAGACTTTAAGGGCCCGCAGGGCTCGAAAAAGACCATAGAGCTCCAGCTTGGGCTGCGAGAACCGCGCTTCGCGATCGTTTAGCGCGATGCTACCAAATCGAGAATATCGGCGTCTCTTCCTGTCTTGGGGAACGTTGGGGTCCGCCTGACTCAATAGGAAACCCACCGCGATGTACGAGGTGTCTACCGCTAGGATCACGGGGGCCTCCGACGTGTAATCAATCGGTAGGAGCGCTGGTGATGCGAGGACTGCCTCCTTGAGGTCCTCCATAGCTCGCGACTGTTCGGGTCCCCATTCGAACGGGACGTCCTTCCTCGTCAGGTGTGTCAAGGCATGGGCTCGGTGCGCAAAGTTACGGATAAAGATGCGCAGGACTCCAACTGTCCCCAAGAAAGCCCGTACGTCTGAGAGGTCCGTGCACGGCCCCCAATTGCGAATCTTCGCGACCTTTTCTTCGTCTGCCATCCTTCCTTGCGGTGTGCAGCGATGCCCTACCACGTAGAATTCTGGTACGCACAGCTGTGATTTCCATCCTGAGAACGTGCCATGACAGTAGCGCATTCGTTGGACTACCCTGTTAACGTTGTTAAAGTGTTCCCATACGAACCGCCTTATGCCGTTGTTGCCGGGGATCGTTTCGTATCCTCCGCCTTCCGTCCTGTAGTCCGAGTCCGGCCCCTTCAGGGGGACGTCGTCTATAAAAGGCACCGTAATATGCGGGATTTCCGGTTGGAGAATAAAGGTCACGTCGTCGTGGAAGATCGGGACGGAATTCGTCCACCCCATAGGCAGGGTCACCAGCCGTTTTGCGCCGTACGGCGTCTGGAAAGTCGTGAGGTCCCTTGAGGCTTCATCTAGTCTCCTTTCGTCATAGCCCACGTAGAGGTCCAGAATTCCCCCGCACAGCCGCCCCGCAAACTGCTCCGCCAAATGATCTGGGAAGGGGGGTACTCCTGAGTGCGCGATGGTCACCGCATTCAGGGGTTCCAGACTATGGACTATACGGAGGCTGGTCCCGTCCTTCTTAACCACACAGAACCACCTAGAGCGGTACGACGAGTTTGAGTCCTCGTAGACTCCCGCGGCGATCTTGGTCTTGATGAGCGCCATGACCTTGTCGTATATCCCTGGCGGAATCGGAATATTTCGCTGAACCCACGGCCGATGCGGAACTACTGGTATTGTGACGGGGGGGAAGAAGTCTTCTCGGAAGCGCCCCCGCTCCGAGTCGTCCCAGGCAAATGCCTCGTTTTGTGCGCACATAAACGCATGCATGAGCTTCCTTTCTTCCGGCCATAGGAAATCTCCGTCGTGGACTCGGTCAAATTGTTCGCGACGTTCCGCGGTGTACCTTCCCGTGGGTACGAAGTCCGGTGGCTTCTCTGGGAGCGGCGGCATATCCGCCAGGGGGTCCCCTCTGATCTCTCTGAGGATCCGGAAGTGCTCCGGCAGGTCCGTACGAATGGGCTTTACCTTGAGGTGTGCTGGCTTGTAACGCTTCTTCGTGGCCGCAAAGACTTCGCGCTGCATCGCGGTCGGCTGTAGCTCACCTCTGTCCGTTTCCTCCTCTCTTTCTCTCCCACTCTCGCCGTCTCCCCAGTCTGCCGCCGTCCAAATAAACGTCCCTGCTCTTGCTCGTTCCTCCTCTTCCTCTCCTTCTTCCGCTCGCTTCGCGAACACTCCCGCGTATTCCTCCGGTAGGTCGCACACTGACAAATAAGCTGACTGCACATCTTCGATTGTAGGCGAGGATTCGAGGTACACCAGGGATTCCATTCTAAGAGTATCAGGCTTATCGGGCTCGAACCCCACGACCAGCCCTACCTCCTCCTGGTCCTCCAACAAATCCTCTAGTCGCGAAAACCCTCCACCCCCTGCTTCTGGGTTCGCGAGATGCGCTTGCGGCCGCGTGGAATAGTGGGGATTGACGCCATGACTCCCGTGTTTGGGTCCGTGATCGTGATTGTCTGCCTCTCGTCTGCAAAGTTTTGCACGGTACTTCCCGTGAGAACGTCAAAGGGCCTCCCCAGGAGCATGTCGTACGCCGGGTTGCGGATGATATGCACCTGTACGTACAGCGTTATACCCCCAATCTTCATCGGGACGTTTCTAGCCAGGCCTAGCGACCTATCGCGACTTTTGTTGGCCGATATCATATCCAGGCGAACGTTCGGATCGTAATGCAGCCCGAGGTAATGGCATACATCCTCGGACATGGAAATAATCTGCGACCCGGGATCCACGACTGCCTCGATGTGCGCTTGGTTGTCGACTAGTGGCAAGATCGAACGGAGGGCCAGCGATTCCTTGGCGACTTCCAACGGCTCAGGGTCTGGTTCCCCTTCTCCTGCTTCTCCTAGATCTCCCATCAGAACCTCCACAATGACTTCTCCTACACGCGTCCCCTCGGGCAACTCCGTTGGCTGGTGTCCCAGGGCTTGCAGAAAGGTTTCGGGCATATGGTCCGCGAATCCCCTCACCACCTTCTCGTCCTCTCCTGCCCCTTCGTCCTGGTCAAAGTCGAACGGAAAGAGCTCTGGTTTGCTTTCCACCATCGCCTGGACTACTGGTACTCTTGCCTCGTTTGGGACCCGCTTAGGGGTCACCCCGTTGCGAACTTGAGCGCGTACTTCCGGGGCAATGGACATGAGCTCCCTCTGTGTCAAGGTGACCTCCGCATTCATGGCCCTCTCATAAACCTTACTTGCTATTACGGGGTCGCGGACCGGGGCGACCTTATTGTATGCTGGGTCCGCCTTGCGCTGCCCCGCGCTTCGTTGGTAACTTGCCGGCCCTATGTACGTCGCGTCGGGCACCTTCGCGAAAGGGTGGATCGGAGGTGTTAACGGCTCCTCACCCGCTGTGGTGTCTTCGTCGGCCTGCCTTTGTTTGTCTGCGCTATCCCCAGTCTCCCCTGGTCGGTCGACGGCCTCCGGCTCGAAGGAAACCTGCTTCTTGGCTTGCGTAAACGGCTTCCTCTTCGGAATGACCACCTCTGGAATTCGTCGCGATCTTTCGCGCTCGCCAGGCAGCAGCCCTATTGCCTGGGGAAACTCGCCCGCGTCCAGTGCGGCCTGCCGGCGTTCCTTCTGAGCTTGCCTTTCCGCTCGGGCCGTCAGGAGCACTGCCATCTCCTGCTGGAGCTCCGTCATTCTGTCTTCGTCGGTCAATTGCGGCGTCAGTTGGATTAGGCCGGCGACCGTCTGCACTTTGGCCGGCACTGGCTCGTAGTCCATCGTCGTCAGCATCATGGCTTCTGACTGTCCGTGTTGATTCCCGGCGTAGTACGCATCCACACGCTGCTTCAGCGGGCCTTCTCCTAGCGGGATAAGTCCTCCACCCTTCAGAACGACCCGGTTGTTGTGGTCC
Source organism: Auriscalpium vulgare (assembly GCA_019915015.1). Classification (NCBI taxonomy): domain Eukaryota; kingdom Fungi; phylum Basidiomycota; class Agaricomycetes; order Russulales; family Auriscalpiaceae; genus Auriscalpium; species Auriscalpium vulgare. Next base: position 933,358 of record JAHBBC010000018.1, read on the forward strand.
CTAGATACGCGACCCGTCGCGATGTAGTCCTGGACCACCATACATTCCCTGACGAAGTGCCCCGTTTGGCCGCAGAAAATGCATCCTGACGGCCCTCCCTGTCCGCCTTGATTTCCTTGCGTGGCGCGCGGCTGTTGAGTTCCCGAGGTACCCCCATAACCCCTCTGACCTCCGCCGTTCCCCTGGTTGACGAGCATCCGCGCGAACTGTTCGGCAACCGCGGCTTTGATTGCTTCTTGAAACTGTTCTATTTTGATTACAGGCTCCGTCGTTGCAACCGCCACTGCCGGTCCTGCGCTGACCGCTGGTACGATTGAGGGAGTGCCCCTCAGCTCGTACTCTCCTGCCTCTAGCACGTCGGCCATGGGGTACGGTGTTTCTTTATCGTGGTCCGGCAATTTGATCTGCAGTCTCGTCGCCACCCTGTTCATGAGGCTGTCCTGGAAAGCGCGAAGGAACGCGATATCGCGCTCACGGGTCGAGATCCTGCTTTTCTTAACCAGGAAGTCGGTGATCGCGAAGAACTGCCGATAGAATTCGCTGAGCTCGCCGCCGGACGCAATGCCCAGACGGTACCGACTGCCTACGAGCGCGTCCATGTCCGCGATGGTATACTTGCGGTCCTCATCGGCTCCCGGGTACAGTTTAACAATGGCGTCCTGAAAGTCTTGGTAGGTCTTGGTGGGATCCTTAAACTCCGGCCTCGCTTCCCACTCCTCAGCCGTCGCGACGTCTAGGTAACGCACTGCATGGCCCTTCTTCGCCGTATCATCCGCTAGTTGAGCCCGGGCAAAGAGATGGTTCAGCTCGTCGAAGTAACGCGGTAACTCGCGGGCCTTCTGATTGAAAGACGGTGCGTTGCGGTCCCCGCGGGTAGGCATTGCGACTGGCGCGACGTTGGGCTGAGGCGGTATTGCCTGTTGTCCGCCGCCTCCTCCTCCTCCACCGCCTCCGCCTCCGCCGCCGCCTCCTCCACCCGTTCCTGTTCCTTGTTGCTGTGTACTCATTCCTGACTGTGTTGGCGACTTTGGGTTGCTGGGGTTCGAACGGCTTGATGGAGCTTCTTGGGGATTGTTGCTAGCTTCCGCGACGTTTTGCGAAGTCCTATCTTGTAAGGAAACGGCCCGTCCCCATCCCGGACTGACCCGTTCGTTCCTCGAGCATTCCCCTTCCGGATCATGCCGTGTGTGATGGTCGCTATCGCCACCATCAGAATTCAGAAGCAAACCTTCTAGTCCCTCGATCGTGACGCGATCCCCTCCTGTGATCAGGGACCTAGGGTCCTCTCCGGCGCGTCGGATCTCCCTACTGAGGGTCGGTCCATGCGGATCCTCTTCTTCTGATGGCAGACTTGATAGCGATGAGACTTCCCCCTGTTCGTCTTGTGGTTCCTCGATTTCTGCCTCTATGGCCGCCTGTCGCGACGTATTGCGAGCGTCCGCCCTCGTGGTCCTCTGCGGCTGTGTTCGCGTTGGGAGGTGGGCTATCTTGGGTTTCGGCGCCATGTTGATCAGCGACCGGGTGCCGTCTACGAGGCTGATTTTAAAGCTCGAACACGATCGTCATCACCATACCCCTCGCGGTGGGCTCCAAAATGATACGCTATCACCCGGGACGGACCCTAGCGGGGCGTGCGGCGAGTGCCTCACAGGACAACAACCACCAACACTGCCTCCTATACGTCGCGATCCAGTCCGGGTGACTAGTCTTGCTGAGGGGGGGAAGGTGTTCGTGTCGCTGTTGCGCTTCGTGCCCTCCCCGCGGTCGTGCGGGGCCACCTCCTACCGCCTAAACACCAAACTAAACACTCACCTGCCTGGGGATGCCCTCTGCGGGATCCTCCTCCGAGTGCTTCGCACCCGTGTGCGAAGCGTCCGCCTATGGGCCGTCGCACCCCCTCTTGCCTGTCCGCCTGCCTACCTGTTCCCACATCGGTGGGGTCCTTCCTTCCTAAGTCTGGTAGCGCCTCAGGCTACAGTTTCTGTGAGGTAAAGGGTGTGGGTGGCTTGCGCCGCCCACAGGTTGATTGGGTTGCTACGTCTCGCGCAGCTCCCTAAGTAGTGGCTCTACCTACGTCGCTAAGCCCTCCCGATCTAGCCCGTTCCGGTGATCCGTTCCGTCGCCAGTCCCGGTTGCTCCTGGGTCGCCGGACCACGTTCCCATCACCCCCGCTCCCGCGACCCTGCGCCTCGCCTGCTGCTTCCCCGTCTCGCGACGTCTCGCTACACGCTTGCCCGCGGCCTGAACCTATCAGCGCATCCGCACCCTGCCTCCAGTACCCCCACCATCCCCGCGCGTCCGCACCCTGCCTCCACCGCCTGTTCAGCACGTCCCCTCGCCACCAGCACCGCCCGTGCAACAAACCCGCCAAGCCACTGCCACGGCGTCCCCGGCCCCGGCTCCGGCCCCGGCTCCGGCCTCAACGCCGGCCTCGCCTGTGCAGCTGGCCATCCCGCTCGCTCAACCTCCGCTCCCAGCACAACGCCTGCCAGCACCGGATGGGCCCCATCAAAGTGCGCAAGCCGCGGCGTCCCTCTTTGAGGACATCGAGTCGCTCGACACCCACTCAACAGCGTGGGCGAGAGCAAATCCCGACGCGCCAATACTCGAACCGCGCACCCGCGACATCCCTAGCGACGCCGTCAAGGCCACCAGGGCTCTCGGCGCAGACCAAAGGACCGCCAAGGACGAAGCCCTACAGCAGGATATTGCGCAATTCCTGCGTGATCGAGAAGACGCCATTGAGGTGATCGCAACGACGCACGCAATTGCTAACAAAAAGGTCCGCGACCTGGTCAACGCAGTTACACACTTCAAAACACCCCGCGCGCCGAACTTTGGTAATGCCCTAGTGCATCTGAAGACGTTAGAGCTCAATGCCGGTAAGCCATATTGCCTTGAGAAGGCATGGACTGACGGATCCACCTCAGACCTGCCGGAGGGACGGAAGCTGAAGCTCGCGGACATCAAGGCAGCCGTCGCGAACGACCCCGAGCTGCAGAATGTCACGCCCAAGCGCAAGCAGGAAATCATGGACCTTCTCAGCGCCCATCGGGAGGAGCACAAGATCGGCATTCGCGTGTCGCACAAATCGGCTGCGCAGGATGTGATGGCAACGGGAGCACGATGGACAGCTGAGGTACGTTCCAGCGATTCGCTGTCATCGCTGTGTACTGAGCTTCCCTGCAGGCAGAGAACCTGTACAGCCGCACAGGAGCCCGCTCATTCACCTTCATCACCCGGAGCGACATCAACGACACAATCCAGCCGTCTTGGATGTGCGGCGGTGACGCCAGCAGGTTCTTTCTCCAGCAGCTCAAGCAGGACCCTAACGACATAGCGCGGCTCTTCGAGCTGTGGTCTGTTTCCATCGCGCATGGTGAGTACATGCATCGCATTTGTATATCCGCGCTAACGACCTGTAGATCATCGCGGCGGGGACTCCCTTGCATCTATGCGGAAAGAAGCGTCAGACTCGCTCATCAGTGGCCTCCGTAAGTGTATCATCTGACTTACATGCAGCCATCTAACGGGCGCTGTAGGTTATGCGGCACAGACCTCGAAGATAGCCATGAACTACGACGACTACGACAATGTCATCGTGGTAGCGCGCCGTGTGAAGCTTGTTGGATGGCCCCCCGACATCCCTTTCTGCAAACCTGGTGCCTTGAGCCGAGTCGACGAGCTGCGGACCCTTCGCGACGCCCTGCAGACAGGCTCCTGCAAGTGGATCCGCCTCACAAACAGGCAGGTTACCGAGCACCTCAAGAGCCTGCAGGCCAGCGGCGCGGTGCCGGAGAAGCGGCCCCGCAAGGTGCGCAGTGACAAAGGGACGACAAAGGCCCGAAAGCGCACGGCCGATGACGTCGCAGAGGGTAGCGATCGCGAGGCGGCGTCCTCATCGCGGCCATCCAAGAAAGCCAGGGTCGCGCGGGTAGATCGGGCAGTTGCAAAGGGGAAGGGGAAAGAGAAGGAGAAGGCCCGTGCACCCAAGAGTGCAGAGTGGGTAGACGATGAGGAGGAGGAGGAGGACGACGACGACGACGACGACGATAACATGTAGTCCGTGTTCTCCCTCGTAGCAAACCCTTTGTAGTACTTTAACATGGTGTATATTGATCACAGTTGGTATATACACAACAGCTTCGACGTAGTAAAAAGTATTATAAACTAACGGGCAGCGTCGTCTGACGACCACGTGATGCTCCGCCGCCAGCGCCAATCAAAAGATGGAAGTCGAGCTCGCTGGCGCCGACATCGTAGCACACCATCGGGTGGCGGGGCGGCGGCACAGGGAAACGGTAGCAGGAGACGACAGCGGGCGGCTGCGGCGGGTGACGGACGGCGGTGCGAGGCGGCGGCGGGACGGCGGCGGGAGCCGACGGGAGATGCCGGCGGGAGGCGCTGCGAGAAGACAGGGCGGCGGGTGGCGGCGGCGGGGCGGGACTGCCTGCATCGAGACGGGACGGGACGGGGCATGTCGAGGAGGGGCGGGGTGGGGGCGGCGCGGGAGCGGAGGGCGGCGGTGTCGAGGGGAGGAGCGGCGGCGACGGCGGGAAGGGGCGGGACGACGGGCACGTTGGCGTGGGAGATGATATCCCAGCTGGGGAGATAAGATGGCTGATGGGAGATAGCCGGGGCGGGACAGCGGTGCCGCCGGCAGTGAGCGGGATGGGCTCCCGCTGCCCGACGCTCGAGCAGATATCCATAAGTCCCTACGAGCTAAAGGGAGCTATTGCGTGAAGCGTGCTGGGCCCCGAAAGCCCTGTAATTACAACGGGTAGCCGGAAGAGCTACCGCTTCTACTTAGTAATGATAGCTGGGCCTCACAGGTGGTTCGTGGTGAATTATCTGGCGTCAGTCGTCGTCCAAGCCCACTCACGAAGGGAAGCAAGCGGCAAAACGTCAAAGCCATTTGGCCAGACCGTCGATTGATATCCTGCGAGACAAAACCAGCAATAACAGTGACGATTTGGTGGTGATAGAGAGGACCCAGAACTTGAAGATGTCGTCGAGGGTGAGAAGGTGGAACCGGCGTGGGACGACTCACCGATTCCGCGCGCCTGGCAGCAGCTGCGCGTCCACCTTCACCGGACTTTGGGGTCTAATGTCAGCTTCGGATGTCCGTAAGATATAGCATACATCCCAAGTATATACGATGTACATCAGCCTCTGACATCTTCCAGACATTCTTCGGAATGTCTGACCTTCTTAAGGACATCAGATGCATATATCGGGCTCGGCAAGGGCCGGTGCCGCCCGGCGGCCCCTGCTCCTCCTCCCCCGCGGCTCGGAATAGCTCCAGATATTCGTAGAAATTCAATATATTGATCAAAATAATAACATGCACTGCGGAGAACTACAAGAATGCGGAGACAACAGGATGGGCGGAGAGAGCACTCCAACGGCCGCCAAATGACGCGCCCGGCACCCCGAAGAACCCATAAGCGCCGCGACGATCGTCGCTGTCGTACAGCAGGCCCGCTGCTGTCAAAAGCGAGCAGGACGTCGGGACTCGAGCTGCTTTCCTTTCCCCCCGAGCCATGAGAGCCCATCGCAAGCCCGGCCATAAAAGCGGACACACCGACGAGCGCGCCCCAGGAAGATCTGCTCCGAAGGTAGCGCCACAAGAAGGCGGCGGCGCCACTGTAAAGAGACGGCGCATCGAGCCGTCCAGTGACCGAGACGAAGGCGATGAAGGCACGAGGGAGACGTCGCGTGCGCAGTCTGTTGCAGGCGATGGGAGTCGTGGTCGTTCGAAGTCGATGGGGACGCCGGCTCCGCAGGGCTTCCTAGATCCCTTCGAGGCCGAGCGCATGGTGAGCGGAAGGTCAAATGATACACGAGGTAAGCAGATGCCCATACGCAATGCAAGAAGACTCACATCGTGTGCCAGGGGAGTCATTCCGTAGGGCCGGCACTGCGGGTCCTGCGCGCTTGCAACGCGAGCCAAGCAAATCAAGAGGCGAGTGGTGGGACTTTAGAGAGTCTGCGCCACGTGGAGATGAAGATCGTGGGGGCGGCGCTGGGGGTCGGGCGCGCTCGCAACGCGAGCCGAGCGAATCAAGAGGCCAGTGGATGGACTTTGGAGAGCCTGCGCCGCGTGAGGATGAAGATGAGGACCTGTATGCGGACGAGGATGAAAGTGAGTTTCTGCCTGCTATATATGCGCTTCTTACTCACCTGCGTGCCCTTCCAGGCCGTATTGTTCGAGAGCGCGCGTACGCAATGCAGTCGGAAGAGCGCGAATTTGGACGCGAGCTTCCGCCCACAGAAGACGCATTTGAAGGTAAGCTTTGTCATCAGGAATGAGCCATGTTGGACTCACATGTGCGCGCAAGAGGAACGCCGTCCCCGGATGTCGAATCAGAGCGCGAGGCGTTCTGTAACCGTCGATTTTGAAGGTAAGTCTCTCGCAGCATATACACCACTTTATGCTTACCTACCTTGACAGAACCCTACGTCCCACGCTCGCGTGCGACTACCCGGTCCCTTAGTCCCGTACAGACTCGCGACAGGCGCGACAGTCGCGATGCCGATCACTACAACACACCAGGTGAGTTAGTGCACGAAGAAGGACGGCATGCGCTGACGTTCTTACCTCAGAACCCGTTCGCCGTGACCATGGCCGCTCCGGTGTGAAGGCCAAGGACTTGCTCGACAGATTGGCGGTGCTGGAGGAGGACGCAAGGCGCGCAGAGCCAGCCCAACGAAAATATGAGCAAACAATCAAGGCGCTCGAGCGAGGCATTGATGCCCAGAACGTACGACTGGAGAAGGCAATGCGGACCATCCTGGAGCTCCGCGGCGACTTCACGATCCTGGACAAGGAAGTCGGTCAGATTCAAGAGAAATTGGTGGACATGTCACAGGAACCTACGCGCCCTCAAGTCCCGGCGGCGGCTGGAGCGGATGTGAATGCGGGAGCAGGGGGCAAGGGTGGAGGCGAAATCAAGGGCCCTCGAAACAATATGCTCACGGTGAGTCTCAAATACGCCGACAAAGCCCGGACTTACCCTGCACTCGGCAGGCTGGCATCAGGCGCGCTTGGGAGGGCCTGATGAAGATCGTCCCGAATGGGCCGCTCCCCGAACCCATTGTCACAGCCGTAAACGAACCCTTGAAGTTCTGGGACACCATCGGCGTCAGCGGATCCGTTTTGCGACCGCGCTGGGATCTAGAATGGCCTGAGAACAATCAGGGCTGGGTCACGCAGGCTATTGCCAAGATACAGGCAAGCGGTGAGGCATGGAATAGCAAGGAGGTAGGCGAGCTGCTTGCCAATACCCCGGCGGAGGAAATTCGTAGTCGGATGCACACGACGTGGGGGACCTGGAAGAAAAAATACACCGATCAGCTCAAGGGTAAGGCACGAGACAACGCACAGGCTCAACGGCGAAATGGGCGCCGGACAATGGTAAGACAATTATTACAGCGGCGTGCGCACTGCTCACCGTCTCTTAGAAAGCCAAATTGCGCACCAAACACCGTCAAAAGGTCCCAGACCTTGCGCAGTCAAAATGGGACTGGGCGTTCACGGCGGCCTACCAGTCTGTCGATGAATCTGCGTCCGAGACGGAGAAGGCGCCGGTGATTGATCTTCACAGCGGCGATGAACCTGATGGCACTCAGGGACAAGGCGAGGTCAGGGCCGGCGAGCTCACCATTCCCCCGAAGAAGTCGCGCAAGCGGACTAGGCCCACTGACCCGCCGTACACGTCACACGCACCTACATATCGTCCCCCTGAGGTGAGCACGTTACACGACATCCAGATCGCACGGATGCTTACCTGGATTGTAGCTCGACGATCTCCTGGATAAATTGGACCAGCATGTGGCGCAGGACGCCGAGTACCACAGGAGAGTTCGGGGTGAGCCGCGGGAGATGCCTCTGCCGTCGGTTCGGGCTACGAAAAAGGGCCCGCCTACTCGCATTCCTCGCACAATGGTCCCACAGGCGTGGCTAGATGCAAATCCGGGACAAAGCAATACAAATCGGTTATTTGCGGACGAGGAAGGCGTACCAGGTGTCGGGAACGCGGACACAGCGGTGGACAACGAAGGGAGTGAGGGAGGTGGTGAGGGAGCAGGGCAGGAAGGGCAAGGCACAGGGGAGGGGGAAGGTAGCGAGCTCCGCTTTGTGGAAGCTCCGGCGATGCTGTCGGGTCAGATCGACCCTGCGCTGCATCGCGTGTAGGGTACGTGTACGTACCGTGTGTAATATCATCAGGCGTCGTCGTTGAATGCCACGTCAACGTCCGGCTCTTGAGTCAACTGCAAAAACACGTCAGCGCATGCGACGGATCAACGAAAGGGATACGTACATGGTTAACTGAGACAGTGACCCATACAGGCACCCCTGGGGCCTTCACGGGGACTTCCAAAATAGAGAAGTGCCCCGTAAGTCGGGCAAGGGAGATGACCTCCGTTTGCGCGTATGTGTCCGCCGTCCAGGCCGCAATCCCGAGGTGGACAGCTCTGACATGAAACCAGTGCATCAGCAAGTGAATATATCATATATGTTTGCGTACCGAGTATGCCACGGAAATACAGTGGCATCAGGAAGAAAGCGTTGCACGAAGGCGAACGTTGTTGTCAGGTCGTCTTTGGTGGGATCACGGCGGAGGTGCGTGGCTTGAAATATACGTTGGATCTTCACAGGCACGCCATCATCGATGTACGCGTATGAATAGCCCTTGCCTCGGTAATTAGTGCATGCGCCAAAGCGCTTTTCGTTGACGAAGCATGACGCGAAGGAGCGGACGCGATTTGAGAAGAACGGTTCAACTCCATCACCTTCCCAGTCTCCTGCGTCGGGGACGAGGGAGACTTCATCCTTCCAGAAGTCCTTGAGGTAAATGAAAGCCATGTCGTACAGGCCCATTTGATTCAGGTTCTCGGCGGTACCCTGCCGCGCAAGAATAACCCCGTCGCCTGCGATGATATGCGTAAACAATAAAGATAATGATGAACGTAACGTAGCTACGCACCACGGTTACCACACTGGCCCAACCGGATCTGGTCGACGAGCGACCCACGATCCCTTTGCGTCTTCTCGCGCACGAGGTATAGCTCCAGTTTCTTGATGTCGAGCTCGTCATCCTCCGTCCTGTTTGGCAGCGTTCGTAGGCACTCAATCTGACAGAGAATGTTTAGTACGACGCCGTGTGATCGCGAGCATACGCACCAGATCAAATAACAGCTGTTTTTTGACCCAGCTGCGCATGAGAGTCGCCTCCAGCTCACCGTTCCCTTTGCCGTTATTGTTCACTTTGACCAGGCGTCCATTGTTACGTTCGGACGCGAAGAGCCAATGGGAATAACTCGGGCCGTGGCGATAGATATCCGGACTGTGATGCATCATGAGGTGAAAATACGGCGTCAGATGGCAGTGCATGTCGGCCCAGCTGCGAAGTGCTCGACCGTGGTACGCCTCAGCACGACGTGCTTCGTCGGGAGTGATAGACTGTGAGCCCCAGATGCGCGTAGAGACGCAATAGTCGAGGACATTTTCGAAGTGCTCACGGTAGTTGCGACTTGGAGACAGTTCGTAATTTTCCTCGATGTCAGACGCCGTCGCGTCAACCTGCCGAGAGAGATGGCCCCGGCGGCGGGTCCGCAAGAGCTCGCCCATGTTGTCTTCGGCGTCGGCAGCCTTCGTACCTTCTCGAGCGTGTGGCGCGTCGCCGTCCGGAATCTCGCCGTCCACTTGCCAGGCGATGTAGAGCAGGACGGGGAGTATATTGCCAAGGTTCCTCCATTCGTCGGCCTTGTGCGTGGAGGCGATCTCGAGGTACGCGTGAGTCGCAATGAGCGGCGTCGAATAACACTTTGACGTACCATCTTTGGTATGCGGGCCAGGGACTTCGGCCACCAAACCTTAGCCAGGGCTTCGTCCAGTTTGTCCCGTGGCTTGTCGGTTCGTGAGCGTGCCGTCATCATGCCTGCTCGGATCAGTACGACATTGACTATGTGCTTGATTTCACCTGTGCAGCAAAATTCAGAGTGCGCGCACACGAGTTTCCAGACGACAAACCGAGGTATGTCCCATGCATAAAATCGTTGGGAGAGTCGCGCGCAGGCATGAAGCCCGGGAGTTTGTTGAGCACGGACCAGCGCACGCCGCGGCTGTCTTCAATTTTCTTCCGTTCGTCCGCGTCTTCGGTTTCAAGGTGCTTGAGCGCGTATTTGAGGTAACGGTTGTCCTCTCGCGGTATGAACTCTGCATGCATTAGCACGAAATATGTAATGCAAAAGACGAGAGGAATACGTACTTTTGGGGTCATAACAATCACAAGAGACGAGGTCGTCAAAGGGCATGTAGCAAATAACGCACATAAAAATCTTGGAAGTGACGCCGCGCAGACCAGCAGCCTTTCGGCTCGCAGGCAGATCAGATGCCTCGATGTTGAGCAACGCATGAATGGGATGAGTGCCGGGCTTTGCGTGCACGCGCATCAGGAGACCTAAGGAATGCTGAGGCAACTGTGTCAAAGACGTAGTACGCAACAACTCACCGCCGTAAAGACGCAGAATGTCGTCCACAGTTGACTCAAGGACGTTGTTCAACTGCTCCGTGGTTGGCTCGCCTTCCCCGCCCGGGATGGCGACCGCGAGTATAGTCTCTTGGGGTTGAAAGCGTTTGGCGCGAGGGTTATTGAAGATGGTGATGTACACGGCGCCCATCGAATACTTGCGATTTCGGCCCATGGGAGAGAACCTGTGGAAGTCTCATGTTATCCAGCCAATGAACGATGGCAGAATGTGACGTACCAGTCAATATTCATCATCAGCACGAGCCCGCATGGCAACGCAACGAAGCGCTGACGGAGACCGGGCCTGATAGTCGTGTCAAACATCCCCCATTCGCCGCCTCGGCGACGCTCCAGCCCAGCCACCAGAGCGCGCCAGCCCCAGCCATCGTACACATCATACATCCGCTTGAAGGGGTCCGGGAACGCATCGAAACCGTTCACGGGAGGAGGGATTGGCTCCGCAAGCCCCGGTTCATCGTCTTCCCCGCGCCAGTGCTGATATTCATCGTACTTGCCGGGGCGCATGAGGAAGCGCTGAATCATCGGAATGATGGGACATGTCGGCAGTACCTTGCGCGGTATTCGCTTCGTGCGACCCCCGGTGAGCTCGCGGATGGTGTACAGAATCCCGGAGCAGTTGTCGGTCATGCATTCTGGGCCGTCGAGCTCTGACAAGATGGAGGCGTTGTAAACACGCCAGCACTGAGGGCAGAGGAACTTGTAGACAATGTAGGGATCAGCATTGACACGAAGGCGGCGCTCGACAGTCGGGAGCGTGCGAGCCATCTTGTCCAGACCTTCAATTTCAATCCCAGTCTGTCGCCGGAGTGAGACGAGAGACTCGTAAGCAGAGTCCAGCCCTAGCTTGATAGCCTCGTGCGTCGCACGATGGAATGTTCCCTGAAGGTATGCTGTGAGATAAGCCTTTCGGATCAGAGGGTGTTCCGAGAACGCAGGCGGTAGGTCGCCGTCGTCAGGGCCAGCGTCTTCTGGAGGCATGTTCCTGTCCAGGCCTTCGAAGATATCTTCACGCGTCTGAAATAGCGGATCAGCTTCGACATCAGGATTATCGTTGTCGTCGTATTCATCGTCGTAGTCATTGTTCCAGTCGTCAGCACCACGGACTATAGGCGTTGCAGGGTGAGAGGACGGCACAGAGTAGGGCGCCTGAGGCGAAATCGGCTCCGAGGCATCATGATCCCAGTCCGAGGCGGCCAAACCAGGCGGGCTAGGCGTCCGGAACACAGGGTCATAAGGAACGTGATTGCCGAGAGGGGAGGGGGACGCAGAGGGTGCCTGAGGCGCTACTAGGATTTGAGCAGCATATATCCAGGTCAAGCCACGGCGACGCCGACGCACCGTAATTGTCCCATCCGTCCTCAAGCTCCTCCTCCTGATACCTCATCTGGCTGTGCGTTTGCGATGCCTCGGAGGGTGCGCGCGATGCTGTGATGATGTTGAGTGCAATATATGCGAACATGAGATGTGTTGACGCACCGAAGTCATCCCCGCCATCCACAGACGGCGTTAACAAGGGCGCCGACATCGGCCGCCATTCCATATCTTCGTATACCCCGTCAAATGCAAGTGATCTGTCAGATTCTGAGTGAGGTGACGACGCCAGCTGGCGTCGCTGAGACGGTCCAGGAGAGTCGTCGCCGTGGAGCTCCGAGTCGAGGCCGCGAGGTCGCTTGAGGCTGGCTGGCGCGTGTACCGCCAAGAAGAGATCACGCTCGTCTCCGACGTGACGGTCGCATGTGCGAGGTAGCTGCCGGAGAGGTGGGTTGTGCGTCGAGCATCCCGTACACGGGCACAGCCTCTGGTACGATGCAGCAGCTGAGAGTCGGTAGGGAGCGGGATCGGGCATGATCTAGTCCGAGTCGCGTCGCATCGAGCAGGTTGAAGACGAGGTTGAGGAGGGGCCGGAGTTGTCGAGTCGTCGTTGTCGTTGTCGTCGTCGTCAAGAATGACGGAAGACGATGCGAGACGTCGACGACAAATCAGACCACCTGCACAAGTCGAATTCAGCGCTGCGAATGGACTTGGACGTTTGCGCGCGGCCGAGTACGTCATCGACTCGTCCAGATCGGTGCGACGCGATAGGTCATGTGCGTTGTACGTATATGGTCATAGCCACGGCAACAAACGCGCGCGCACGGACCTTCGGGGGATTACGGCCATCGAGGTAGCGCACTTTCGAAAGTGCGCTACCTCAATGGCCGTAAAGTTCCGAGGGTCCGTGCGCATCCACGGATATACTTAGGACATATGGGGCCCCTTCTGAAATTCATATCCATACTAGAAAGCAACTAGGCCCCACACAAATGTCCGAGACAAATAAGCAAGACAAGTCAGCAAGACAAATAAGCGAGACAACTTGAGTGATCTGATTGGCTGAGAGCCATCTGGCGCCAAAAGTCAAATGAGTGATTTCATTGGCTACGGAAGATGTTCACTTCCCGTAAGCGCTGGGGTACAAATTCTGTGATCTGGACAGTCGAGATCACAATCCGTGTACCCCAGCGCTTGCCCGGCATTTCCCGGCGCTGCGGTCCCATGCCGACCGTGTCCTGCATCTTTTCTCTTCTGCCCTTGCTGGCCCGTTTGCCCATCTAGCGTACGACTCTCATCCACACCCACGACATCATCCCTCTCCTCTACCTGGCTCCGAGACAGCTCCCCCTCGCCACCGCGCCCGACCGGCGCGGCACATTCATAGGCGCTAAGCGGCAGTCGCTTGCGTCGCGTAGATCGGCCAACGCGTCCGCAATCGCGCCGCGTCGCGTCGTTGCTCAAAGATCCGTCGGGAATAATGTCGAAATGACTCGAAGGTGTTCACTTCGTCCGCGCGTCGGGCGTCGGGCGTCGGGTTACGGGCCACTCACCGCCCGCGGCGCGTCCTCACCGCCTGCTGCGCATCCAAAACATTAGTTTCAGAAGTACGTTTTTTCTTCCCTATTTTTGTGGGCTGTACCTGAGCGCAATGCAGAGACATGGACCATGACGACAATACAGAAGGCACCAGAGGCTTTTCCACATCACACACTCCGCTGTGGAATTCTGAAGAATTAGGTGAACAGTTTCATGTACGTGCGCTGACCTTCGTCCTTAGTACTATACTCACAGAACTGTCATCCTGCAGGGACCATATTTGACACCTGTCTCGCAACAGGTAGGCTGCTACGAGCCTGGTGAAGGTACGTTCCCTTTTCTCTCGCTTCCCGCATTTTGCATCCTGAAATGTGGCCTATATAGTTTTACGGAGTCCCCAGCGCCATCAACGCGATGCCCGCCAGTCAGAGCGACTATCCCGTATACTAGAAACACCACGACGTAGACGCGTACCGCCTCCAACCTTTCGATCGCCGCCGCGTACACGTACACCAGCATCCCCGCTCACGTCTCCGCAACATCAGCAGCACTCAGAGCGCGAGCGTGAGCGCACGCTGCGGACACTGCACACCCCTAATCGGCGCCGCTTGCCCGTCTCACAGCATGCAGCTGTTCCTTTTGCCCTCTCGCCCTCTCGCATCGGTCTGGCAACTCCCCCTACTTCAGCTCGCGCACGCATTGCAGACACACCATTGCATTTAGATCAAGAGCCTACCACCACCCCAGTCTCCGAAGCAAGGGTGAGGTCTCCGGCCCAGCGTCACGAAGGAGCAGCCATCGGTGCTGCGTCATCATCTTCCTCCCAGAGCGCCCGTATATGCCGTCCGGCATTCGAGTCTGCTCGCAATTCAACATGGTCTGGCCATCCTCAGCCGTTTGTCGCAGTGCCAACAGAAGACGACGACGACGACCCATTTCTACCACCAAGACCCGCGACCTCCGTTGCATTTGCACTGCCTCGCTTCCCCAGCTCGGCTGTCCCCTCCTCTTCTACGCAGTCTGCAAGCACCACTGGCACATCAGGGCCAAGGCTCACTCAAGCGGCCGTGCTCCCGAATGCAATCATTGCCAATGAACAACCCCGCGCATCGCCATCCCGGACAGTCAGGCATCTCGACACTTCTTCCGCTCATTCTGAGTCCGTAAACCCATCTTCGGTGGTCTCAAGCAGACGTTCTCTTGGTCAGCAACGGCGGCGTGCGCGAGAAGCCCAAGAGCGCGAGGCCACAGCAGAGACCGAAGTGTCGCAAGCTACAGCGCCATCGGTTTCCAACGCGCGCTCTGTCGCTCAGCAACGGCGGCGTGCACGAGAAGCCCAAGAGCGCGAGGCCACAGCAGGGACCGAAGTGTTCGAAGCTACGGCGCCATCAGTTTCCAACGCGCGCTCTGTCGCTCAGCAACGGCGGCGTGCGCGAGAAGCCCAAGAGCGCGAGGCCACAGCAGGGACCGAAGCGTTCCAAGCTACAGTGCCATTGGTTTCCAATGCGCGCTCTCTCGGTCAGCAACGGCGGCGTGCGCGAGAAGCCCAAGAGCGCGAGGCCATGATAGGAATTGCAGCACCACAAGCTGCAGCGCCGCCGGTCTCTAGGGCGCGCTCCGTTGGTCAGCAACGGCGGCGTTCACGGGAGCGAGAGGAGGCAGCGGCGGCACCACCTGAGCCCCGCCATCGTTTGCGGATTGTCCCACCTGCCCGACGTCCATACGAGGAGCCGGCAGCACGTCACGATCTCGGGAGAATGGATGTACGATGCCCCAACTGCAATGCTCTGCATTGGTTGGATGAACGTGTCCAGAGTTCAAGCAGGTTGTCGCCAAAGTTCGGGACGTGTTGCGATCACGGTCAAGTCCACCTTCCGGCAATTCCTGATCCTCCGGATGCTTTGAAGGGCCTCTTCGTTGGTGACAGCGCGCAGGCGAAGGAGTTTCGAGATCAGATTCGGAGGTATAATAGCGCCCTCGCATTCACTTCTTTGGGAGTTCATATAGATGACTCTGTGAACAATGGACGAGGGCCTTACGTGTTCAAAATCCGCGGTGAATTGTGTCATCGTATGGGCTCTCTACTTCCCTCCAACGACAATCCGCCATCATACGCGCAGCTCTACATCTATGACCCTCAAGCCGCCCTGGATCAGCGCATGCGCCGCAACGACAACCTCAACCGTGACACAATGCGACTCCTGCAAGACCTGCTCGCTGAGCATCACCAGTATGCCGCGGTGTATCGACATGCTCACGAGATCTTGGAGGACGAAGGTGGAGAAGAAGTCATGATCAGGCTGCATGCAGACCCAACACAGGACCGCCGTCGCTACAACCTTCCGACTGCAAACGAAGTTGCTGTCATCATCCCGGATGCCTCACAGCCCACCAGTCGTCGCGACATCATTCTTCGGAAACGTGAAGGTCCTTTGCGTCGGATCAGCGATGGACATCCAGCCTATGCGCCCCTTCACTACGTCCTCCTGTTCCCTCATGGAACACATGGCTGGGAGTACGACATGCTTCTACATCAGCCTGACAAGGCAAACCCGGCTCGCCTCACTCAGACCCGGTATTATGCGTATCGACTTCACGCCCGGCCGAACGAGTTCTCAACCATTTTGCACGGTGGGCGCCTTCTTCAACAGTACATCGTGGACGCTTGGGCTTCAGCAGATCAGGCACGTCTCACCTTTCTTCGGCACAACCAGGGCACGCTACGGGCCTCTCTCTACAGTGGGCTTGAGGATGCTGTTCACGATGCGGATGGAAACGTCGATCTGAACTCCCTCGGTCAACGATTTATCCTGCCGTCTTCGTTCGTCGGGGGTCCGCGCTACATGCAGCAGATCTTTCAGGATGCTATGGCGATTGGTCGGTTCTACAAGAAGATCGATGTTTTCCTGACAGCAACGGCTAATCCCGCATGGGATGAAATTACGCGCGAGCTCTTACCTGGTCAGACCGCAGCGGACCGGCCAGATTTAGTCGCCCGCGTCTTTCGACTGAAGATCAAGGCGCTTCTTCATGACATACGCGTCAATGGAATTTTTGGGCGTCCGGTGGCGCACGTCTATACAATTGAATTTCAGAAGCGCGGGTTGCCCCATATGCACCTTCTCATTTTCCTCGACGAGCCATTCAAAATTCGCGACGCGGAAGACATCGACTCTTTCATCTCGGCTCGCTGGCCAAATCCTACTACACAGCCCATGCTCTTTGAGACGGTGAAGAAGTGTATGGTCCATGGCCCCTGCGGCGCGGCAAACCCCCGCTCTCCGTGCATGGAAAACGGTCGATGCACCAAAGGCTTCCCCAAGCCTTTTAGCGATCGCACAATTCTCGGCGCCGATGGATATCCCGAGTATCATCGTCCAGATGATGGCACTGCGCACGAAGTCCGAGGCTTCATGGCCGACAACCGGTGGATTGTCCCATACTGCCCGTTTCTCAGCGCCAAATACAACTGTCATATCAATGTCGAGTGCGCCGTTTCCTTTAATTCTATCAAGTATGTCACAAAGTATCTTCACAAGGGTCACGATTGTGCAACACTGGAAGTCAATCGACGCGACGAAATCTCCCGCTACATCAACGCCCGTTATGTATGTGCCGCCGAAGGTTGCTGGCGTATATACCACTACGACATGCACGGTCAAGATCCCAATGTTGTTCGCTTGCAAGTTCATCTTCCAGGGCAACATATGGTAGCATTCAATCCGGAGGATAATCCCGCGGTTGTCTTGGAGCGTGCCGCTTCTGAGCGGACAATGTTGACTGCATTCTTTGCTGCGAACGCTGACGCTGGTGGACTCGGCGACATTGCCCAACGATACACATACCAAGAATTCCCGCAACACTTCACATGGAAACACACTACCAAGCACTGGACCGTGCGTCAACGGGGCTTTGCAATTGGCCGCATGTACTTCGTTTCTCCAACCGCGGGGGAACGCTTCTATCTCAGAACACTGCTTGCTGTTGTCAAGGGGCCCAAGTCATTTGACGACCTCCGGACTTTCAACGGACGCACATATGATACCTTCCGGGAGAGCTGCCTAGCACGCGGCTTGCTCGAGGATGATGGCGAGTGGCGTCAATGTCTCGAGGAAGCAGCCGAAATGCAGACAGGAACACGTCTTCGCCATTTGTTTGCCACGTTGCTCTTATTTTGCCAGCCTACCGACCCGCGCGCGCTTTGGCTGCGCTTCCGACGGCACATATGCGATGATCTGTCTTATCGGCTTCGAACACACGGCGTCAATCAACCAACGGACGAGCAGATCTATGACTATGGGCTTCACCTGCTCAACAGCATCCTCCGTGACTCCGGTCGCTCGCTGGAGGACTTTCCACCCATGCCACTTCCCCAGGAAAACTGGGACGCTCTCGCTGAGAACCCCTTCATTGCTGAGCAGTTGAACTATGATCGCGCTCAGGAACGCGCTGACTGGGCTGAGAAAATTGTCTTGCTCAATGACGATCAACGCCGCGCATATGATTCTATCATGGCGTCTGTGGATAACGATCAAGGCGGCATCTTTTTTCTCAACGGACCAGGTGGTACTGGCAAGACATTCGTTTACAAAACCGTGAGTCTCCTGTTCTCGCGTGCGCTAAAGCCAGTGCTGAATTTATTGAACTCAGGTCTGTCATAAAGTACGCAGTGAGGGCTGGATTGCGCTCTGCGTGGCATCGTCCGGTGTCGCAGCGCTGCTTCTCAAAGGCGGTAGAACTTCCCACTCCATGTTCAAGATCCCGGTCCAAGGACTTTCAGATACGTCAACATGCGCGATCAACAAGCAGAGCCGTCTCGCAGACATGCTCCGGCGTGTGAATGTCATCATTTGGGATGAAGTTGTCATGCAAAATAGGTGTGTGTGCGGCTGTCATGTATCTGTTTACAACTGCATGTCCTCACACAGTTGCACAGGTGGGGGCCAGAGGCTGTCGATCGTACTTTGCGCGACATCCGTGACGATCCTCGGCCCTTCGGAGGCATCACTGTCCTCTTTGGCGGAGATTTTCAGCAAATTCTTCCGGTTGTCCCGCGTGGCTCGCGAGAAGACATTGTCGGCGCATCCCTCCAGCGTTCAACTTTATGGTCCCATGTGAGAGTCCTTCACTTGCATCGAAATATGCGCTTGGAATCTTCAGAAGCCGGCGCTCGGGAATTCGCAGATTGGCTACTCGACGTTGGGCATGGACGACACCTGGATGACACTCACCGCATCAAGCTCCCTGAGTCTATGCACTACGCGGACTCTGAGGCTTTCATTGATGCCATTTACGATGGAATCCGCACCAATCCTCCTCCACCTCCCGACTATTTCTTAAATCGGATGATCCTTGCGCCGCGCAATGACGAAGTCGACACCATCAATGAAGCCATACTCGAGCGACTTGCCGGCGTGGACCAGGTCTTTTTGAGTGCGGACACAGTGGACGCTGTTGATGATGATGCTGGTGAAATCCGGGACTTGCCTCCGGAGTTCCTGCGAGCGTTGACGCCGTCGGGCCTTCCTGTCGGAGAGCTGCACGTCAAAATCGGGTGCCCTCTCTTGCTCCTACGCAACATTGCACCGGCACGTGGGTTATGCAACGGCACTCGCATGGTTTTACTTCGTGCACTGCCCCGCGTGCTTGAGGTGAAGATCATGGGCGGGGATTTCGACGGCGAGATCGCCTTACTACCTCGCATCGTCATGAGCAGCTCAGCAGACCAGCCAGAGCTTGCATTCACACTCAAACGTCGTCAATTTCCTGTTCGTCTTGCATTCGCAATGACAGTGAACAAGGCGCAGGGTCAGTCTGTCAAGCGGGTTGGAATTGATCTTCGGTCGTCGGTCTTCACCCATGGTCAGCTTTACGTTGCACTTTCCCGAGCAACATCGAGCCATAGGATTAAGGTTCTCCTCCCGGAGAATGTAGTCGACATGAAGACATTGAATGTAGTATACCCGGAAGTCTTATTAGATTAGCAATACATATCTTAGACTGCCTGCGTGATAAGCAGTTGGTATTTGCACGTCGTGTAACTTTGTCCTCTTGGCTGAGTGTCGGTATGTCAGCAAGGTGTGCAGTACTTACCATAGATCTTTGTTTACAGTAGAGCTTGGGTGACAAATAAATTCATATGACCTTAGATCCTGCATCACAGTCTTTCCCGCAAGTTTTGTAGCTTAGCGGTAGGACATCGTCACCACAGGATATTCCTTACTGGAGTCTCGGCATCTCCCGGCTGCCATGGCCGAGTCGCTACACTACCGCCACGTATCCAGTCCATGAAACTTTCTCCATTGTTCCAGAAATTCAACTCCACTTCGCGTGCATAATGACTCGAAGTATCGTGATGTTCGCCGTTGTTCCAGAATATTCACTTCCTCTTTGTGCGCAACATAAAGTGCGCCGTCACGACTTTGTTCGCCAAGGCTTCTCTCCCATTGTCTCCACATGCCATCCGCCAGCGCTGAACTCACTGCTGTTGTTTCTCTCGAAAGCCCTCGCCCGGCACCTGGGAAGCCCCGGACTATCATATTTGACGCCGGAATTTATTGGTCAAACAGTCCAGATGCGGAACCACTTATAGCTGCACTTCGATTCTACAATGACATCAACTACGCCTTCGACGACAAAGGTGGTTTGTTCTTCGTAACGGCGAAGGCAGGTGCTCCACCACATGCTTTTAACACCTCATAAGTAACTATAACGAATTTTCAGGTCGTCAAGATGCGGAAGGGTACAGAAGTTCCATCCGATGGCCTCACGGAGACGGATTATGATCTGGTGGGAGACATCATCCAGGTGCGTCATTTGTTCACCTCATGGCCAACTTGGACTTAAACGCGATCCAGCTCATCCCTATCCTTGGCGGCGCCAAGTCCGTAAATCCCAAGCAAGGATTCACCCGTGCTATGCTCCGTGTCGCGGGCACTGTGGATTCGGTCGACATCAGCAACTTCTCCTTTTGTGTTCCTGCCACCCAATGGACCTCTGCTGACCCGCAGGGCGTTCTTCCGGTGAAGGCATGCATTCCGAGCGAGTCGAAGTGGCAGGCTGATAGGAAGAAGGCGATACCAGCTACAAACAGTGTGGTGACATTCACAGGCTATCTGTCTTCTGTCGATCGAGACGGCGACGATGGCCCGGTCAAGCACTTCGAGGTTGAAGTTGCTCGGCATCTCGACTTCCTCGCGCGCGGTTCCTACTCTCCGGCGTCGACACCTTCTCCAAGTGAGTACATGCCATTCCTCTATCTATGTCGTGTCTCTGACCAGTAAGCCAGATGGGGTTCGGAAGCCCGGCAGTCGTACAAAGCTCCGGTGGAACTTCAATGACAACTTTGCTACCGATACTCCGTCCACACCTTCTCCGAAGGCACTCGGTAAACGGCCTATGCGCGAAGATTCAGAAGAATCACTGTATGGTGATAGTGTCAACTCACCTTCCGACGCCAGGCGACAGCGTCTGGATCTGAGCATTGGAGGGAAGGAGAATCGTGATGCTACTATGCCAGCCACTAGAGATGTAGCTTGACTGCGCATCTCTCTTCCTTTTCTACACTTTTGGCTTCTGTGTGCATATCTTTATACCTATCCTTCTATTTCTCGCGCATACTTTACAAATGACAATCACAGTTGTCCCGTGCGAACGCACGGGCAAGAGCTAGTGATAACTACAGATATACCCTACATCCTACGAATATCCCCCGCTGATCTTAGACCCCAAAGTCCGGTGCTTCGTCCACCTTATACGGTGACCTCCTCATTTGTTTCCTATCAAGCTGCTCGCACTCATTCCCGAGGCTTTTCAATCGTTCTGACACCAATGGAATCGACACCCTAAGTCCCTGGCTTGAACTAAGTATTTCCCTTCCTTCTGACCAACCTGACGCACCCGACGCCGAGCTCAGAGCGCATCGACACCGCCGGTTCACCCGCAGCCGGCCATATGCTGGACAATGGAATGGAGCGAGGCGTCAAATAGATGGTGAAGAAGGCACACTCGTGGGCCGTGCTGACAGGTGGTCGACTCTTTGGTGAGCACAACCTTTTCTGTTCTCCCAACGGGCCGCGCTGAGATCCTCCCAGTCCTCTACACTTATCCACACTCCTGCGCTCTGAATAAGCCCGCCTCGTTTGCGCTTCCTACCGCCTCCCACGAGTCATGGCGATCGACGGTGTCGAAATTCCTGCTCGCTAGCACGCTCCTGACTAGGGTGCTGCCTCGTTGCGAAGTTGGGTGAGGGATTTTGGTGCCTACTCTTTTGAAGCTTTACTGATGCCCGTGCTGTACAGCTCAGGCTGGTACGCAGGATATTATCCCGCTCCTGGACGAAGATGAGAAGAAGGTACCTCGGGCAGATTGTCTCCGTGGTGCGTCGTATTCGTGCTCTGCCCTCGACAACTCAGCTCATATTACCTCCGCAGGAATGGGACATTCGAAACGAAAAACATAAAGAAGAATGTGTGCGTCACTCGGACATTGTCTACGACCTCGTTGGGCGAGACTACGAGACAAAGTGTGTCTGCGCCCCATAATCATTGCATGCATCCTAACCATCAAATAGGAACTTTGACATCCACTCGGTGAACCCGGTCGGCGCCGGTCGCATCGCAGGCGTACGAGCGAAGCCGGCGTCCGTCCTTTCGTGCTCGTTTCGCAACTCTACGCCTCGGCGGATTCACCATCGCAGTTCTATCGTGCGAAGACGGAGGGAGAGGAGTTTGTCAAGGAGGCATTCCCCAATGCGACGATTGTGCGCCGCAGCACGCTCTTCGGGTACGAGGACAAATTGCTGCAGAACATACCGGGTATGTCCTGTCGTATGCTACGAGAATTACGCGACATGTTGATCTGACTTGCTTCAGGCTCAACCACGGAGCGACCAAAATCCATCAGCACGAGGACTTTTTACTGGCTTGCAGGTCATGGACGTCGCACAAGCATCACTAAACCCATCTCGATGCCAACGCTGTCGCGCACGCTTGCGCTGCTGCCCATTGGGGTGGCGAAGATGATGGTGTGTTGCAAACCTCAACTTCGTAGCTATCGCACTGACGACCGCGCATCGCAGAGAATGTTTTGCATCCCAGAGTCCTGCGCATCTTCCAGACGGACGCGATACCAGCTGGAGAGCGGAGGCAGGCGGGCTAGGGAAGCGGAGCTGAAGGTAGCCGGTACGATCAGATGGCGCACGGGTCAAACAGCATTTTTGTCGTCAAACATCGCCAGCGCCACTCACACCTGCAGTCGTCGCGACGTGTGCTCCCTCGCTCTGCAGACAGTCGCACCTGATCTGCGCTTCCTCTCGCAGGACTCGCTTGCGCGCCCTCATCCACGCTGTCCACTCGCATGTCCACTCGCACGCCTGCACCCCCTCTACAATTCTGCGCATCTGAGGCGCTCGACGACGTTTCGCGCGAGGCACGTCACTGCAACATCCCCACGCACATCCGGGAAACGAACATAGAGGCCGTACAGGGTGAGAGGAGCTGTAGGCAGAGGGATAGGCCATGCTCGAGCGCGCTCATAGCCATCTCCGTCGTATCGGCCTCACCGCCATGCCGACATTCCTGCGATGTTCACAGCGTGCATACATCCTGACCGTCGTCAAGCTCGTCTGGCGTCAACGATGACGGTGCGCTGCGAACCTCATCCTCGTAGCCATCGTACTGACGACCGCGCATTACAGAGAATGTTGGGCATCCCAGAGTCCTGCGCATCTTTCAAACCGACGCGACACCAGCTGGAGAGCGGAGACAGGCGCGGGCTAGAGAAGCGGGAGCTCAAGGTAGCTGGGTACGATCAGACGGGAGGCTGAGACGGCACACGAGCCAACAGCATTTCTGATCGTCGAGCGACAGCGCCGGCGTCACTCACACATCAAGTCATCGCGACGCGGGCTCCCTCAGCCCTAGCCAATCTGTGCAGACACGCCCAACCGCTACGCATCCGACGATTCTGGGCATCCGACGCGCTCGACAATGTGTCGCGCAGGGCGCCACTACACTGCAACATCGCAACGCACATTCGGGAAACAAACACAGAGGCCGGATAGAGGAGGGCGGAGAGCGACGGGAGCTGCATGCAGAGGGCAAGGCCATGCCGCTCGAGCGTGCCCATACCCATGTCCATCGTATCGGCCTCGCTGTACCCTGCCCACACTCCCGCGCCTTTCACAGCGCGCATACATCCTGACCGTCGCCAAGCTCGTCCTGCCCGCCTCAGCCCAGCTCATGCGCGCTCCTTCGTGGTCGCCTTCCATCCCGTTCGCCATGTTGTTGTCTCCATCCGCAACACATTGCACTCGCCCGGCTCCCTCACCACAATCTACCCGTCCTTTTCTCACTGAACCGCCCTGCTCGGAAATGAAGGCAACCATGCTCGCGGCAGATTCATACTTGTGCAACAAATAATTGCGGCGCTCTTTGAATACGTCTGAGGCACAGTATATCCTACGCTCGCAGACAACAACCCAATCCATAGTTCACTCTTCTCTTTAGCTATTGGGACCCTCCCGCCCGCACCGTCACGCGGACGAATGCCGCAGCACCTTGGGATCCGTATCAGCGATCAGCGGGCGCTAAGCCCTCTTGCAATATGAGGTTCTGCAGAAACTTGGGAACCGAGCTGAGGACTTGGGGAGCGGGAAGCCGCTTTGTTACCCCAGCCGACCTTGGCAAAATTGTATATCAGGTTGTATGGCGAGACGGAGCTAGCTGAAAAAACCTACAGCTGATCGTTGCCCGCGTTGACTTCGAGCGCGGTCGGATCACGCGCCGCCAGTGCACTGCCGAAGTACATGAGTACAGTCAGATGACGGGAGAAACGATGAGAGCATACTCTGCGGTGGATGGAGTCGATGGCACGGGCGCGGCGTGCACCGCGGAGGCGAGCGCCGTGGCGGCGATAACGATGAACGTGGATGCGCGCATTTCACGATAAATGGACGAATGAATGGGGAAGTGATCGAGAAGGATGGTCAACCAGGACCAGAAGCTCGGAGGTGTAGCTGAGAAGGGGGCACTGGGCTGGAAGAACATGCCATCGGGGGCAGGTACTTATAGCAAACAGCTGAGCGAAGGTGTGTCAAAACCAACTGTCGCCACAGACCCAAAGCCGGACATAAAGTCGGGCACATGAGTGACAGGATCACGACTGGCTGCGCTGTGATATGAGCGTGGCGTGCGATGTTCTAATAATACGCGTGTAATCAGTGAGCTCAGCACAGCAGGACTTATCTAGCACTCACGTACATGGATTGGTTGTCCACCGACATCCAGTGCTAGAGTAGGACGATCATTGCGACCGGGTCAGCTGGGGAGAAGCACCTAGAAAAGTTCCCTCGCCCCATAAATAAGAGTACATACATCTATACGATACTGTGAAGAGGTCGCAGTTGTCTTGGTAAGTTCTGCTCGAAGGACGACATCGTTCTGTTGGGTCAGCTAGCCATCAGGAACATCCGCAACCAGGCTGATCGTGCACAACTCGTGCTGACGGAGCACATACAAGCGTATCCCTCATTCACACACTGTCAGTGTCGGGCAGTGGACAATGAGAGGATCTGACTGTTGGAAACTGACCGTGACGGCCTATCGCATCGGCCACTGACCGGATCCACAGAGAACCATCTGCACCACGTTTGCTGTCAGAGCTGCGATGTACAAAAAGACGTCGCCCGCGCACGCCGAGCTCTATCAGAAAGGTGCAGTCGGATTAGACAAACATATGACTCGGAGGCAATGCATGCATAGCAATAGATACATGAAAAAGCCACGACAGGAAGGGGCATGAGGGAACTCATAAAATCCGGACATCCAGGACGAGCGTACACTGCACCAGAAGTTGGATGCTGCAGGTCCATGAGCGTGCCACGATATACTGAGGATAGTATGTTGTCAAAGCGTCAGCTCGAGGACCCTGGACGAGGTGGTGCGAAGCGCGTCAGAGAGAGTTGCGTTCAGCGGGAACGCGGAGGCATACCAACACTGCCATCATGAACCATGCTCCTGAAGCTCTACTGTTATCGCCTCCTTGCCTCCATCCCATGGAATTCCTTCTACTGAGTGGCGTCCGGCGACCGCGCGAAGTATGTTTGCCAGCCTCGTGTTGTGGTCTTGATGTGTCGCAGCTGCAGGACCACCTCTCCATCGTTCTACAGAAGGAAAGACATGGACGTGTTGTTGTGCGATGGCAAGAAAGCAAGGAGTGCGCATAGCCTGGACGTCGATGCAGGACGTCCTGATTCCGCCCGGCCCGGACAGTCCGCGTCACCTCCGTGGTTTTCATGCTGGCCGGGGCATCTACGGCTAAGCCTCAAGAAAATCTGAGCACGTATATATTGTGCAGAAAATATTCTTCCTCCGAAGAAACCATCCAAAAAGCTCGACGCAAACGCAGGGGAGATGAGGACAGTATGTACGCCGCACTGAAAGGGCAGCGAGGGTGGCGCCACAACTTGAACTATCGAACGGTCGAGTCGACCGTGACGCTGACCTCCTTCCCTCCACCTGAACTGCCCGCATCACTAGCCATATGCCGAACGTAGTCGGTCTTGGAATGCGCTTCGCTACCCATTGCGGTACTTGATACCGCTCGTACAACACGGTACGTCTTGGCTCTCGCGCTCCTGAGTCCCATCTGATGCTCTCGTCCAGTCCTATCTAATTTTACCATCGAATCATCAACATGTTCAACGAGCACGAGATAGGCCTATTGAGAATGGCTGTGCGGATGGAGACGATGCTGCAGGATCCGCGAATCGGCGGGCAGCGGCCGGACAGTGACTGCCAACTGGAGGAGCTGAATTTGTTCGTGGTGTGCCGCCCCTTGGCTTCCCAACGCTTCGTCCTTTCGCTAACGTGCATGCCCTGCTTCTCAGCGCTGCATTTGAAGCC
This sequence comes from Auriscalpium vulgare, assembly GCA_019915015.1. NCBI lineage: Eukaryota > Fungi > Basidiomycota > Agaricomycetes > Russulales > Auriscalpiaceae > Auriscalpium > Auriscalpium vulgare. The sequence goes on from JAHBBC010000018.1 coordinate 959,669, forward strand.
TGCTTTGCGTCAGCGAAGAACGGGGACCCCGACATCGCGGCCATCGCGGCGGACGATCCGAATCCTCGCCTGGTCGGCATGCTTGGCTACAATGCCCGGATACCACCACATCCCTCACCATCGCAGGTCCTCGGTATGCTGTCCTCGTCGTGAGCGTACGGTGTCCGCGACTACTTATATGTGCGCTCCATCCAGATGCCACTGCATGGGCCGCGATCACTGCGAGGAGCGCAGAGCGCAGGGCTCGCAGAGCTGCCAGCAGCACCGGACGTTGATGGCCAGTCGGCGGACATCTGAAGAGGCCATAGCGACAGCGCAACATCCTGCAGCAGTCCCGGTGAGTTGTCCTGCCTGTTCAGATAATCCAGCCGTCGCTCTCTGTGGACGGTCGCCCTGCGATCACTGCAGGACGCAATGATACAGCTGTTCGCTTTCCATCAACGCGACATCAGGGAGGGTCAGGAAGGGCTCGGCTTGCACCCACTGTCGGAGCGTGCTACGGCAGGCGTGCTGCCACGACGGCATGCCCATCCGCGGTGCCTAGGCAGCTGCCGCCGCCGAGACATCTGGCGTCGACGGCGACGAAGAAGCGCCATCGCGCGACCGGCCTGACAAGAGCAAGAGGCGGACACTCAGCGCAGGCGGCAGCAGCCTTGGTCCATCAAACATCGCATTGGCGGAGAAGAACGTGCGACCGCTACAACTTTGCGATTGCGCCAAGGCCGCCGCACGCACGCACCCGGGGAAACAGACGACGAAGAAGCGCATGCAGGCGCCCCGGGCCACGGACGCCGACGTGGACGCGGTTGGGCATCACACAGCTGATATACGAATTTCGGAGACCGCGAGACGACTGCTGTAGGTCAAAAGGGTAACGACGCTCGTGTTCCCTGTCATGCTATCTTCTTGTCCTTGCGATCGACCTTCTTGCTTCGTGTCCTGGTTCTGACCGTTCCTTTCGTGCGCTGGTCTCTTCATTCGCAACTAAGTACAAATTTGACATCACATTGTACGCGATACAGAATGTCTATCTCTGTGTGCCCGTAAGCGCGCTTCAGTGCGACTTACTCCGATGTTTGACAGAGCAGCTCGACTTGGAGGCGCATTGTCATGACAAGAAGAGTGCGGTCAGCGCATTGCTGAACCCGGCGTCGAGGCCTGGTCGGCCGGAGATTCTTTAGGACCTTCATTTAGTACTGTTCGAAATGCCTCGATCTGGTCCATGTTCCACCTTGGTAATCGCACGGGATGGACTGTGGAAGAGAAATCACTGAGATTGGCAATGAGATCGAGCTCGCGAAGGGAAAACGTACCACGGCGAGAATTGAGGCGTAGAAGCACTTCCTCGACTGAGATTGTGCTCTTACGAAAAACCACTAAAGCGTATGTGAGACTGGATATGCAAAGCCACGCAGATGGATGAACGCACGGTATGCCACGGCGAGGGTTAAATTGAGAGTAAAATTGTCGCCGTACAAAAGTACGCCGCGCTTTGAACGCATATGTGCCGCTATGAATTTGCAAACCTCGGTGAACGTTTGAAGAAGATCGCCATCTTCAAGGCTAAATCGAACGGATTTCTCTGTGATGCCGTACTGCCCGTACATGTGTCGGGGTCGATCATCATGCATATTCACAGACACGACAGCCTTGAATCCAAGTCCTTCCTTGAGGTGCTCGGACTCGCGCTCATAGATAGCCCTGCTGAAAGAAGGGCGAAGTCAATAAGCATTATGGCTATGAACAAAGGCAGATAGACAGCCTGGAGGATCGGCAAGTGCCACTCACGTCCCAATGCTGAGCCTACTATTGTTCGCCAAGGGAATGTTGTATAGGTTCCAACTGTTTTCAAGCCATCCCGATCTATCCACTGCTCTGATTCCCATTACGATCGACGACATATTGACGGAATAGGTACAACAAGGCGAGCGGAGGGAACGTGATGAAGGCGAGCGGAAGGAATATGATGAAGGCGAGCGGATGGGGCATTCGGGGCACTTGCGGGCTTATATATATTTCTGCACAGGAACGTATGAGTGGCACGTAGTCCAAGGATATAAGGGGCTCGACGTACATCACAACGCCCAAGGCGCCGTGTGCGATGTCAACGACGGGCCTTATACTCGTGCGCCTTGTGTGGATCTCCACAATAAATACGCACCTTGTTCTCGCTCTGTGCCGTGGAACATCGCTAGCCTGTACCTGCCAGCGTGCCACACGCCGTTCATCTCGATGTCGGCCTCCGTGTTTCAAAGTTCCCCGAGGCGTGGGAGGCGTGTGCGGCAACGAAGCAGGAAGAAACGGACGCTGCGTCGAATGGAGACGTGGTGCGGCGTAATTGAGTGACTCAGGATAGGATAGAATGGGATAGGTGTGCAGTGTGCCGCGACTGACGAAGTTGTACTCGTCGGAGGTCAACCTACGGATCCGGCCCGCTTCCCGGTTTCGGCAGCAGGCGCCGGCGCAAGCTGGTTCGCCTTGCGTTCCAGTGCCACAACGGCTATGTCTTGACTCGACTCCTCACGCGACTCTGCCAGCATATCACGTCCGAGTCCCCTCCTTCACTTTCATGGCGTTTCTCACTCCGGTGTCGTCGCCCAACCGCCCGACCTTCTCGAACTCGCCAGTGCAACTCCAAAGCTCTACGCCCCCCAAATGGGCCAACAACCGCCGCCTCGTCGACCTGCACGAAAGGTACCGGTGGTACCTCATCCACACCGAGCAAAGCAGCATGGCAGGGAGAGTCGGCCTGTCTGATGCGCGCGTGGGGCAGCTGTACGCCCAAGTCGTGGCCGAAATGGCAGCCCACCCCGCCAAGTATCCTAGTGTTGAACGCTTGGAGACTGCGGCGACGTGGTGGCCCAAGTGCGACGCGATATGCGACTTTCCTAGAGGACAAACGGGGCGGACGCCGAAGGAGTTAGTTTGGCTTGTCTTATTCCTGGAGTATTGCTAATCGTTGGCACGCAGATACATGATCCAGTGGGCGGTTGGGTCATTGGCCTTGCAATACATCTCCTGCTACGAGCTGGACAACGTCCACGAAACTTTGGCCGATGAGCTTCTCGCAGACGCCAATGAACAAGCGTACGTTCGGTTACCCTTACGACCCCTTTACACACCCTGACTGGTCGTTTTTAGTATGACAGTGCTCAACCCCAACCCGAAGCCGTACGATCGTCCCGTCGACGCGCTGGCCGAGCCGAGTCTCATGAACTGGCTCGGCACGTCCTTCCGCGAGCGCGGCACCGGCGCGGTGCTATATGTCGAGGACGCCGGGAAATCCGTCACGCAGGGTGAGTACTTCGTGCTGCGCACACAGGATCGGCAGCGGACCCAGCTGTCGCTTGCCGAATTCAAGGCGAAGGTGGCGGGCTTGGTGCCGGAGGATGCGTAGTCGGGCTTTCTTATGTGACTTCACAACTGCTAACTTATATCCATGTACAAGTATTTCGTCGCTACAAATCAGGTCTTCTGCTTCACGACTACTGCTCTTCATGTAACAACTTTCGTCGCTACGACTGATCGTATGTTATCCTTAGGTGCCGACCTGGTAAGGACATCACCAAGTAAATAAGGCGGTTTGGACGGCGCGGGCCCGGAGACCGAGGGACTCAAAGTCGATCGCATGGCTTCGTCATCCAGGTTCAGAGGAGTCTGACTACTGTTCACGTGTCTATGGCGTAATAAAGTTCCTTCGACACTGTCAGAACATAGACGCCAGCTCATGCTATCTCGTCGCCTTCGCTTCTCGCAGCGTCGCCGACGATTGGTGGCGCGTCGTCGACATGAATCGCATCACCCCGCAATTCTACGCAGGCAGCTCCGTCTCAAGGGTGATAACCCGCGGGATCCCTCCCTCCGTGCTCCAGGGCATGATCATCCAGTGCCTCACCAGCCAGTCGGGGCTCAGCTTGCCGACCATCCCTTTCCACCAATTTACCGATCATATCAGTGGCAATCTGTAAGTACATGCAGCCCTCCTTTCCTTTCACAGCGGCGCAGTCATCTTGACTCGGACGCCTGGCCAGGTTTTCTATCCGCCTGAAGGCAGATCCCGCTCAATTGTGGGGTTTTGACGGTAACACTGTGGTCACGAAGCGAGACGCGCGTCCCGGCCTCTTTCGCGTGTCCGTCGCCAACTCGGATGCGCGGGACTTGGTCATGATCGTCTACGACGAGATTACCATCACCTGCGCCGAGTCGTCGAAACGCATCCGCGTCACCGGCAACCGTTTGGGTTTGGGTTTGCAGGACACTGCCGACGGGCCGACGCTGAAGTTCAGGGACTTCAAAATGCGCTTCAGGTTGGGAGACAGGCTTAGCGATGACCGCAGGGAGGTCATAGTGACTGAGGATGGCAGAGGCGATGAATGGGAGCTTGTATGAGTCTATGAAGACCATCGATGAATCTCGATACAGTGTTCTTCCCCACTTGGCGTATACTTAGTCTTGCACCTTCTCGTTGACTTGTGCGGACCCACTTACTTCATCATCAAGGTGAAAAATAAGGATGTCCGGTGAGCATGAGCCAGAGTGAGGGGGCAGATAAAACGACCTGATCGGAAGAGCGCCGTGTGTCGGCAGAGAAGTGTCGCTCAGACGAGATTACTGTACTACGAACATCTTAAGATTCAAGAAGATACAAAATATACACTAAACATACATGGATCGGGCAACTTCCCTAGGAACTCAACGGCCGCAAGCACGCCACGACGTCTCATGGTTCCTTCTCATTCTGCAGCCATGTCGGCTGCACGCACCGGTCCAGCACGTAGCCCGGCCGTCCATACTTTATCCCCACTCTCACCTCGTTCTCGAACGCCCAAAGCTGCTTGAGGCTGTCCAGCAAGCCCGTCTGCATGAGCTCGGAATGCTCCCATATCTCCACGATCCCGCGCGTGACGCCGCGGATGCGCTCCATCAGCGGCAGCGTCTCGCGCAGCGGGCTGCCCAGACGGAAGCGGCACATGAGCGCCTCATACAGGCATTCTTGAACGCGGCGTCAGTGCGATGGGTTACAGCGAAGTGGGACGAGAGGAGGCCAGGAGAGGTAGTGGGACGCACGAGCGTGGCGTTCCTCGTCTGTGGGGTAGAGCTCCGCAGCCTTCATATACTCATCGCCTGCCCGGCGCAGGTACGTCTTCTGCTCCTCGGCATCGGCGCATAGCTTGTACTCGACGTGCTTGGCAAGCGCAAGGCCTTTCGTGCTGTACAGAATCCCATTACCAACCGTGGCGCACATGCTATTCGCGAGGGGAGAAGTACATACGAATGCGCCTGGGCTTCGGGATAGATGACAAACGCCAAGCGGATGGCCGTGCGCATCCACACAGGTCGCGGGATTGACAGCGTATGCTTGATGAGGGCATCCGCGCGCTCGATCAACTCCTCCCCTCGGAAACGCCGGCTGCGGCCTTGGCTGTGGGTATATGCCTGCAATGGTGTATGGCGCATCAGCCTAGCCCGCGCGGCATGCACGCAAGCGCAACATCGCACCGCTTCGAATGCTACCAGGGCCATGCATGCGACCGAGGCATAGAACGTGTCTGAGAACACTTTGCCGCGGTCGTCAGCGCTAACGCTCGCCCACTCCGTGCGGCCCCATTCGAGGATTCGCTGCGCTTTGCCGAAGACGGTGTAGGCGGTCTCGTAGTCGCGGCGTATGTTCATGGCCATGTGTCCACGGACGATAAGACACCTGCCGAGGTGATTCAGCGACCGGTAGACAGTCGAGTGAGATGTTGGCGCTGCACCGAACGGTTATGGTGACGGAGGGACGAACGCGAGTCCAGCCTTTTTGTTTCAGCATGTCACGGAACGCCTTGGTCATGCCGTCGAACTTCTGAGCAGGATCGGGTGCGGCTGCCCGGCGTATCTCGTTTTCAACTAGAGTACGAGATCGTCAGGACTTGTCAGCACTAACGGAGCAGACGCTTCGCTTACTCATTCTCTGCAGCATGATAGTTTGCTCCGGGGTGTGGCTGCACGCGCGCATGTCAGCAGTCAGGGCTTCTGTGAGTGACAGAAGAGATGCGGTCTGACGTCGAGGATGAGCAGGGAAAGCTCGTAAAGGATGTAAGTTCATACAGTTTTGATGTGCCAGTCCGAGCTCACAGAGCTGATCACCGCAACAGAAATTAAGGGATCGACTTTCTTCAGTGAGTCAATGCCCCTTTTGAATGCCTACCAATAGAAGAATTAGCTATATCACGACAGGTTTCACCACATACACTTACAGCGTATGCCTCCGCAAGTAACATGGACTGGGATGTGAAGAGGTGTATGAGTGACGGTGCACAAAAGCTGCGGGTGCCAGGACGTACGCTGCTCCCGTCTCTCTGTTCTTCATTCAGATTGTGATACTTCGTGTTGGCCGCCTCACACACCGCGCGCCCGAGAGGCGGGTTGAATACGGGCGCGCTGCTGAGGTCGGTGGCGCTGACGGGCGGGGCAGTCACGCGCATGCGCACTATCTCAGTGATGAACTTGAGGCGGAGTTTTGCCCGCGCGGGCGACTGATTTTCAGGGGATCCCATGGCGTGTAGGGCACGCATCCAGCTGTATAATTCTTCGCCTGGGTCGTCACGAGCCTGCATCATGATGACCGGCGTCGACACGGCCAACGGCACAGGAAGGGGTGAATGAAGCGCACCTCACAGGCTTCTGCACGTCTCCACCACCCTTTTTCATAAGCAGGATTGAGCTCGATCGCCTTAAAGATGTGCGCTCACAATTAGCCTGGTGCCACGAGCTCGGGATCAATTTGCGGACCTTGTGCGCGTCATAGAGGCCCATGTCAATACTCCGGATCGAAAGGATTCAGTCCCGACCGGAGACGCAGGGAAGACCATCGAGACGAGATCACGTACGCACTTCTTCAAGGCGAGATAGCATGCTGCGCGGTTGGAGTATAGCACGGCGTTCCCGCTGTCCAGCGCGAGCGCGCGCGTGTATTCTTGTATGGCAGCCTTGTATTCCCTTTTGCCGTAGAACTCGTTACCTTTTTCCTTGAAGCGGGCCGCTTCGGAGGCTTGCGACATCATACAATGGGCTTGAGAGCGTGGAAGGTACTTGCAAACGCCGCAGAAGAGCTCAAGCGCGGAGGAGCGCGGCAACGGCGGTTTCCGAACCAACCGTGAGACAATATTACTACTATCAGCGAGCTGCGCCTCTGTCTTCTTCTCGAGCTCTTCGCAATTCACTTCGACAGCCTCGAAATGCCTCCAAACCTCAACGTATTCTGCAATGTCTTTGTCTCGACCATTGATCAGACGAGTGCGAGGACCACATGTGCCAGACTCGGCAGCCGGAGCTTCTGCGACGCCGCGATCATCCTCGAGACTCGCATAGTTGGCCCGCATTTGTTCTGACCTTCTCCAATGCAAGAACCTGCACATAAGCTGTCAACGGGATCAACGAGAACAGTTAATCCATGGCATAATCTTCAGACCAAACGTACGTTCTTGCCAATACTGTCGGGGCTCATGTTCATCCGATGCATTCTGGGCGTGAAGGGCTCTTTGGATTAGCTCGAACATGCGAGTGAAATCACTAGACTATAGTAAGTAAGTACTCTGCACATACACATACGGCCATTAGTTTACCTGTCACTTAGACTCTACGCCTCTATCAGCGCCGCAGCCCGCACAACTAAACGCCTCACCGGAATGCCCCCCAAACGCCTCCTCCGCGCTCACTTGTCGGACGAGTGTTCCTGGCCCGGCAAGATGCACAACCGCGCGCCACGCCCTCCGTCAGCAGCAACGGGTGCAGGGCGCGTGATAATCTGAGCACGCAAACAGGACATAAGATAATGCGATCCAAGAAAGACAAGACATGATCGAACGGGACATTCAGTACAGAGCAAACGAGAGATGCGAACAAACAAAACAGACAAAACAGGAAGGAAATGAGGATGTGGGAGGGAACACAGATGGGATGGCGGAGATGATGACGATACGCGCTCAGACGACGACGCAGCCCCCGCAGCAGCCGCCCGAGTTCTGGTCGAGCCCGTCGGGGTGGTTGTACGCGCCAGGCGCACCGGGCCCGCTCGGCTGCACGGGGCGGCCGGTCTGCTGCTCCTGCAGCCGACAGCAAAGCGTGAGCGGCGAGCGCGCGTGGCGAGTCGGCCGGACGGCGGCGCACCTTGTTGTACTTGCGGATCTCGCGGACGAGATTCGAGAAGGCGTCGTCGACGTTGATGCGCTGCTTCGCGGACGTCTCGATGAAGCGGCAGCCAAAGTGCTTTGCGAGGTCGCGGCCCTCTGTGTGTGCGGCGGCAAGGCAGGGCAGGGAAAGGCACGCGGGGCCGCGCAGATGCAGATAGATAGGGCCACGAAGCAGGCAAACAGACGGGCCGTCAGCGTGTCGCGCTGGATAAGACAGGAGCAGGACACGCACCGTTCATGCCGACCTGGCGTTCGTACTCGAGGTCGCACTTGTTCGCCACCACGATTACAGGGAAGGAGTCCTTGTCCTTGACGCGAAGGATCTGCTGGTGGAACGTGCTGATCTCCTCGAAAGAGTTGCGCGAGGTGATGGAGTAGACGAGGAGGAAGCCCTCGCCTGTGCGCATGTACTGCTCGCGCATGGCCCTGCACGCAACTACGTCGTGAATAAAAGTAAAGGCGTGGGTGAACAATGCGCACCCGTATTCCTCCTGGCCGGCCGTGTCGAGGACGTCGAGGAGGGCAACCTCGTCATCGATAACACACTGCTTGCGGTATGAGTCTTGGGGGGTGTTAGATGAGGACAGGAAGGGGATTGATTGACGGGGGCGCACCTTCGATGGTGGGGTCGTACTCGTCCACGAAATGGCTTTGAATGAACTGAATCGTCAAAGCAGACTTGCCGACGCCTGCGCGACGCTGCAGAGTGAGCAGGGGACGAGCGTGTGGGGGAGAAGAGACAGACCACCACCGCCGACAACCACCAGCTTGTACTCGCGCAAGAACTGAGCCTGTGGACTGGTGAGATCGACGCGAGCAGGAAGGGAGGCGGACGCACCCTAGACATATGTGCAGTGAGTGGGTTATGGGAAAGGGAATAGGATGGGAGGGGTGCGGGGAGGGACTAGTGGGCGGCCTGGTCCAAGGAAGCGCAGGCACTTTCTCGCTCCCCGCCACAATGATATTTCCTTGTGCTCTCTCAAACCGCTGCACAACGCTACATCCGTCCGAGTCTCAGACACTGTCGACGCTTTCGTCTCCTTGGGTTCATTATTCCGCGCCTCATTCCGTTGACAGGACAAGGTATGCCAATGAACTCAACTCCGAGTCGGTCTGTGACTCTGCCATTTGTGCGTGCTTGCCTGGGACCCTGCGCCTTGGTCAAGCTTTTGAAATGTCATCTTTGCGGTACAAAACGTTTCTAGACTATTTAGGTATACATGCTCACAGGTTCTTGAAGCTTAGCCGTAGATGCCCCGGCCGGCATGAATACCACGGAGTGAATGCCGGAGTGTCCGGGCCGGGCGCGACGATAGGTGACGATCAACGCGTAGGGACGGAGCATTTACTTGCGTATATCATAAGAGAGTAGCAACAGTCCATGCGAATTACAAGCGTCAGAGCATAACATCTCGTCGCCAAGAGTACGTGAGACGAGGGACACAACAAGTAGCGTAGTAATAGCGAAGTAGTTTCGACAAAGAGAACCGGGTATTCGAAGTCTATGTGCGCGTCGTCGTGTCGATAACGTCCAAACGCGTGGATCCAGTCAGATAAGAAAACCGCCCGTCCATTCATATATACCTCGTAAACCAGTGCAGGCGCACGCGCTACAGACACCACGGCCACCCTGCTACCCGAGCGCTCTAGCCACGGTTATCAATCACCGTGATGTGCCTTCGGTAATGCCTTGGGCGAGTGATTGGGGGAACGTTGCAGCCAGTTTTTGACGGCCGGCGGCGTCAGTGGCTCCTCGGGATCCGGATTGGTCAAAGTCAAGGTCAGAGGGCTAGGGGAGTTCCCTTCGTGGTCTGTATCGAGTAGGAGCTGGGTATGAGAGCCCATGGAAGCGTCGCGCCCATGCTCACTCTGGGTCACCGCGAGCGCGGGCACGCCAAATCCATGCAGCTCGATTGACTCCCGTGAGCCCGACATGCCCCAGCTGCCACCGCGGAGGCGCGGCGTCTCGTGCCCATCGCCTCTTCGCGGCGGCGTGCTCGGTCCCATCACGTCGTCGACGATACGCGACAGGTCGTCCGTCTTGCCCGCTGAAACGATCGGGTCGGCTAGGCGCGAGCCGGCAGCGGGCGGCGGCCATACGCCCTCTTGGAAGATGCTGCCCGACTCGGACGCGCGCGCTCGCATCAGTCGTGGTGGGAGAGCGTACTGGTCGCCATGCGCGAAGGGGTCGTCATCGTGGTACCCCGGCGAAGTCTCCGGGGGGTCGTCCATATCTTCGCCCGCGAGAAACGCCTCGCGCGGGCGCAGGGGTTTGCGCGCGAGGAACGAGTAGCGCCGCTTGTTGGCGCGACGGCGCAGGAAGAAGAGTGCGGCGAGCGCACCGATGAGGAGCGCGGCGCCGCCAATTGCGGAACCCACCATGATGGCAGTGTGACGGGAGGTAGTATGGTTACTTGAGGGATCCCGCAGCGATGTTACGATAGGCGTGACAATCTAGAGCGGTAGTCAATGGCGGGCGTGCGGAGACGCGTGGATGCGGACTACGCGCGCTCTGGTAGGCTGGGAAGAAAACGTACTGTTGTGGGTGTGCCATTGATCTCGGTAGCGATGGAGGATGTAAACGTTGTGAAGATGAAGCCGCTGCTGAGGGATACGGGCGATGACGACGAGGCGGGCGTGAGAGGTGGAGCGGAAGTAGTGGTGGTGGGAGTATCTGACACGGGCTGGCTTGTCGACACTTCGCTCGGGGAGGATGGAGATGTGGTGAGCGCCGATGAAGAGTGCCGGTCGGATGATGCAGGTAACGAGCTAGATGGGGGAGGGTCGGAGGAGCTGCGAGACGGTCAGAGAATGGTCGCGTGAAAGCGTATGACACCTACCTAGGCGGCGAAGTTGACGAGGAAGGTGGTGCTGACGATGGGGTCGATGTGGGCGGCGTTGAGGATGTGATTGGGGGTTCCGAGGTGGACGATTCGGCCTGGGATTGTGTAGACGATGCTAGGCTCTGCGACTCAGAGAGCGAAGAGTCCGAGCTGGTTGTTTGGCGTGGAGCAAGCGGCCGCTTCAACGGATATACAGGTAGTCTTGATATTTCCATGGTTCTATGGGCGTGAAATGGTCATGAGCGCATCTATGCGTCGATGAGCATAAGTCCAGTCTTGAGCACAGACAATGTCGTAGGCTCACCATCGAGTCTGCACGATGAAGCCGCAGGATATGAGGAGCAGCGTGCCGGTTATATCACGACAAAATGTACGTTGAGATGAAATGAGTTGAAACGGCAATGGTGGGGAAAGGAAGAGCTGGAGGGGGACTCTGTGGCGAAGGAAGTATACGGGCACGTGACAGTATCCTCGTAAGCGTAGGGTCCAGGACTGACGCACGCCTGCGGCCCACCCAGTGCGTGCTCTTCAGCTTCAACCATCATGTTCATCCTCGGACAAGAGAAGAGACGAAGAATCAATCTCGGAGGCGCGACCTCGGCTTCATCTCACCTTGACATCCTCCACCAAGCAAAGGCGCAGCGCTCGCAGCGCCAGGACTCTCGAAAGCGGCAGGAGAGTGCGGCACACATCCAGGCATGGTGGCGAGGCGTATGTCGGAGGAGGGCGGTGAAACGAGAGCTGCGTTTGCTCTTTGAGGCAGATGCCCTCGGGGTGAATGGGCTGCGAGCTTTGGTGCTCATTGGCAGGGATGAAGAGGTCCTTGCGCAGTGGTCGTCTGCCGTACTGCAGGAAGGCGAAGGTGCGTGCATAGTTGCGGCGGTCGGCCATCAGGGTTGACGATATCCCTAGGTGCATTCCTCCAACACTTCGTCGGCCCCGAGCGCAATAGCTGGCTCGTATTGGTCCGACGGGCTGCGTTACTCATCCTTCAATCTGCAGCCGACTTTCCTCAGTAAGCAGCCTGGATCCTTCGAGGGTTCTACTGACGAATAGCATAGATCGCAACATACTGTCGCTCATCTCCGCGTCCTCGATGCGTTACTATCTCCATCGATTGCCCCCCGAGTATTAGGGCCCCAAGGAGCCGAAGTTACTCTTGAATTTACGCAGTATCTCCTGGGCCACAATTTGTATCCTTTGCTCGCCAAAGCAATATCTGGAATAGTACGTACACGTATCTTTGTGGCACTTTACTGCGTGCTCATACCTTCACGGCAGCCCATCGAGCTCAAAAGCTCCGCTGCACTTCCACTTCTTGTACTACATCTAACATACCCTCTTCAAACGATTAGCCCAGCCCACTCAGAGCTGTACATCGCTGCCTACACCCAGCTTCTCATTCAACCGTTCTCCCTACCACTTCTACCCAACCGTCTTCCTCTACAATCTATCACCCATATCGCCGCCAACCTTCCGCTATCAAATATTTCCATACTGGCATCGTCGATCCCTGAGGTCGTTGAGGCCCTCGCAACGGAAGCACGGGTGCATCTCCTCGCCAACCTCGTCGCGTTCGTTCCTCCGCGGTATGCAAAGCTGGACACCTCCTCGCTCAACACGATCCTTCAACTATTCACTGCGCTGATGGACGCTCTACCAACCCATGCCCTCGATCCGCCTTCGCGCAAGACATCTATCACATCCCGCAAGCACGCCCTCGATGACTCCTCCGACTCTGAGTCCGATTCTGAGGACATCACGCGGGTGATCGCTGTCAATGCCTTCGTCCCGCCGCCACCACCACTACCGACACTCGATGCACGGACTCTAACGCGTTTAACGACCCTCGTCTCCACCGGCCACATCACGTCACTACTCACCACAACGCAACGCCATCCTTCGACGCGTCCATCTCTGTACGCATTCGTGCTATCGCTGTGTACGGTGTGGCCGAAGCAGGCGGACAGCGTCTTGAGCCATATTGTCGTGTCCAACGGTGGTGGTATCGCTCGGGAGCTGTACAAGGGATACGTACGGTCTTCTGGCCTCGGAAACGATGACAGCCCAACAGGATTGACAGGTACGCTTCTCCATTGCCATAAATGATTGCATCATGTATCCATTTTCGCCTTTCAGACCCGGCCCGTGCGAAGTCCTGGCCAACCCTTCTCTTCCTTGTCGACCTCTACTCGACGATGCTGCTCACAATGGGCGACGACGAGTTCTTCAGCTCCGGGAAGAACAGTGCACCTCGAAACCCGCTGACCCTCGACGAGTTGACTGCGTTCTCGCGGCAGCTGCGCAACATCGCGTTCACGTTATACTGGCGTGAAGACCAGACCGACGTGCAGGAAGGTCGCGTGCCTGGTGTGGCGCTGAAGTGGGAAGGCGTTCGCGAGAAGGTCACCAAGTGCTTGTTAGCGCTGCATGCGCGAGAGTGAGTGCTTTCGATCTTTCTGTATGTGCTGTGATGTGCTAACGACCGGTTAGTTCGCGAAAGCCCTTCACGCCGCCAGGGCATTGGCTTGTCACGGCCCAGATCGATATGTCCTCGTTCATTGAAGCAGCTGTGTGAGTAATCGGTCATTTCTCGTCTGATATTGTCTTGACTGATACTCCTTCCAGCTTCGAGGAGCAGCAAATCGCTCAGCCCGTCGGCGCGAAGGCATTGACCAAACGCCAAATATCATACCTCTCCCCACGTCTTGGCGTACTCAACAACATCCCCTTCACCATCCCATTCGAAGTCCGCGTCAGCATTTTGCGGAACTTCATCGCCAATGACATGCAGAATCGCGGTATCGACCGGCACGATCTTCACCGACGTGCGCGCGCCACAGTGCGACGTGGTCATGTCGCTGAAGACGGCTTTGACAAGCTTGGGGAAGCGGACTTGAAGCAGCCGATCGAAATCACGTTCATTGATCAATTTGGGGAGCAGGAGTAAGCTGTGGTTGTCTCATTTTGAAAACGCCGTTGATCGTCGTCTCTGTAGGATGGGAATCGACGGAGGCGGAGTCTTCAAGGAGTTTTTGACTGACCTGGCGAAGGAAGTGTTCGACAGTAATCGGGGGCTCTGGCTGGTGAACAAGAACAACGAGCTGTACCCAAATCCTGGCCAGTATGCAACAGAACGTACGTTCTCTTTGTCGTGACATGTCACTCCCTTATTGACGCGTGGGCACATAGCGCACAGTTTGAACTGGTATCGCTTCATAGGACGCATCCTCGGCAAGGCACTGTACGAGGGCATCCTCGTCGACGTCGTCTTCGCAAGCTTCTTCCTAGCAAAGGTACGTCTTCTACCGAAGTATGTGTACGACGCCCTCACCTTTCTTTTGTGCAGTGGCTTGGGAAGCAGAGCTTCCTCGACGATCTGGAGTCCCTCGACCCCGAGCTTTACCAAGGGCTAGTGTTCCTTAAGCACTATACTGGCGATCCGGAAGACCTCGCTTTGAACTTCACGATCTCTGATGAAGGTGCGTGACCGCGAAGAGTGCTGAAAGTGATCGCTCATGGTCATGGTTCGATGTCTGTAGAGTTCGGCGTGGCGAAGACCATTGAACTGGTCCCGCACGGGAGCAATATCGCTGTTACGCGCAGTAACAGACTCGAGTACATCCACCGGGTGTCGCACTACCGGCTCACCAGGCAAATCAAGCGACAAAGCGATGCATTCTTTGAGGGTCTTTCGGACATGATTGATGTGAAATGGCTGCGGTTTGTATCTACACGCTTTCGACATGTCTTCGTGTTGTTGACGATTAGACAGGATGTTCAATCAGCAAGAGCTACAAATCCTGTTGGGCGGTGTCAATACGCCCGTCGACCTCGAGGATTTACGCAAGCACACGAATTATGGCGGGTTGTACGCAGACGATCATCCGACGATCGTCGCCTTTTGGAATGTGAGTGTCACCGGGCAAGCCAGACATTTGTCACTGACTGAGCGTGGTTTTAGGTCGCCAACACCCTCAACCCGGAGCAGCGTCGCCTCATGGTTCGCTTTGTGACCAGCGTCGGACGGCCGCCACTGCTGTACGTCTTTCACCTTCTCTCGTTTAGCACGTCGTCGTGACAGACTGCGGCCGTATAGTGGTTTCAAAGAGCTCGTACCGAACTTTTCCATACGCGACGCTGGCGAGGACCAGTCGCGCCTACCAACATCCAGTACTTGCGTCAATTTGTTGAAGGTGTGCTTCATCCAGTGTTATCTATGCGACGAAGTCCTAATCCTATCTACAGCTTCCGCGGTATAAAAGTGAGAAGGTGCTGAAGGACAAGTTGTTGCAGGCGATAACTTCGGGCGCAGGCTTCGACCTTTCTTGATGTGGAGAATTAGAGGGTGTATTGTTAGCTATTGTTTAGATGCTCAATGTTGTCTGT
The DNA here is from genome assembly GCA_019915015.1 of Auriscalpium vulgare. Lineage (NCBI taxonomy): Eukaryota > Fungi > Basidiomycota > Agaricomycetes > Russulales > Auriscalpiaceae > Auriscalpium > Auriscalpium vulgare. Next base: position 975,075 of record JAHBBC010000018.1, read on the forward strand.
ATCGAATGACTGTGGTCTGTACATGTAATGTCTCCTACGATATCATAATCGCACCTGGTAGTCCCTATAAGCGGAGCTAATAAGCTGTTAGATGGTAGGGGGGGTCTCTAAGCTAAGTAGCCTAGGTTAGCTGCTTTTCAGTACCGCGCCCACCTGTGAAGCCCGGCTATCATTACTAATAAGAAGTGGTAGCTCATCGAGCTACCGCTTCTAGCTAGAGGGCTTTGAAGGCCCAGCAGGCTTCACGCAATAGCGTCCCCTAGCCCGAGGACACTTCACAATAATACAACCTCGTATACCGGGATAAGTATCATCGGCGCCGTCGGCACGCCATCCGCCGCTCCCATTCCGTGCTCCGCGTCGCGCGTCGTCGTCCACTTTACATCAGCAAAATCGAAATATTTTTATGTAGCATTATAATCGATTATAATGGCCATAATCCGATGTTTCACTGAAATGCGCTAAAATCCGGGAGGGGGCATTATAACCCATTATCACAAAGCTCTTTTGGTTGTAAAGCGGGTGCCCTGGTTGTGAAACGGCGCTTCTGTTCATAATTCTGCGCTCGTATTGTAGGGATCCAGGCAGATTATAATCCATTATTACACGAGGGAGGATGTCATAATCAGATCATATTCAGGAGCGCGATACAGGATTATCACAGCGATTATAGCTGATTATAATGAAGGGGCAGGCAGGCGCGACTCGCGGGAGCTTAGAGTGCAGTAATATATCATTGATTATGAGGGTACAGGGATACAGAGCTGCTACAACGGGGAATAGTGCAAGGGCAGTGCATATATGCGCGCGGAAAGTTGCCGAGGAAGGGTGGTAGGTGTCGATGAATGTTGGACGCACTGGAACGGATGTAAGACCACTGGAAAAACGGAGTCGCAAGAGGCGAGCGTACCTTATGACCTCGTCAAAGTCGTCGCCAACGTGATGCTGCAGATGTGCTGTCAGAGCGGGAAGTCGAGAAGGATATGCCACATACCTAGGGAGCCGCGCAGGTTCCAGCGACCAAGAGCCGAGAAACTGCAGAAGCCATCAGCGCCGAACGACGGCGCATATATTTGCGCTTACCTAGAGATCCGGCTCTTCGATGCAGTGAAGGAACTGTGGATAACGCGTTGTCAGTCGGCACGCGGATAATGTGAGCGCAAGAGCACTTACTGGCAGATTTATGTTTATGCAATTGAAGATTAACTTGGCGGCAGCGAGTAATGCACGCAGGCGGGCAGGCGGGTACTGGCAGAATGAAGGAGGGAGGGAAGGAGCATCGAAAGAGCGAATGCGCTCCACGGTGCTATATATACGGGCGAGGAGTGGACTTTGAAAGCGCGACGCAACGCGTCAGAGTCAAGACAGCGCCCCGCATACAGCCTGCCATTTTGCCTCAAGGCTATTTTACATGCCCGGCTGGCAGCGTCCCACCCAAAGTCCCTGACACCCTCCAAAATGGCCGCTGCGACTACCCTCCTCTCTCCCACCCAAAGTCCAGCTCCGCCGCGCACTTCTTGCCCGCTACATTGACTTCCTATTAGATTTCCCGGCGCACACCCGATGGCAAGCAGCCACTCGCACTGCTGGGCCCTCCGATGAACGTCTTCCATGCGCAGCAACACCCGACAGCTCCACTCAGTCGCAGAAATGATCGTGAAGGTTTGATGACGAGGTGTGTTGCATAACGTTGATGTAGGTGCGGCTTGAATTCCGTTGTTCCAGCACTGTGCAGAACCAGCCAAGTTATGCTCGCGGCGCTGTTGCGCGTCAGCAAAGGCTTTATTGCCATCACCATAAGTACTCCCGTCGACCGCTGATACGCTATCACCCGGGACGGACCCTAGCGGGGCGTGCGGCGAGTGCCTCACAGGACAACAACCACCAACACTGCCTCCTATACGTCGCGATCCAGTCCGGGTGACTAGTCTTGCTGAGGGGGGAAGGTGTTCGTGTCGCTGTCGCGCTTCGTGCCCTCCCCGCGGTCGTGCGGGGCCACCTCCTACCGCCTAAACACCAAACTAAACACTCACCTGCCTGGGGATGCCCTCTACGGGATCCTCCTCCGAGTGCTTCGCACCCGTGTGCGAAGCGTCCGCCTATGGGCCGTCGCACCCCCTCTTGCCTGTCCGCCTGCCTACCTGTTCCCACATCGGTGGGGTCCTTCCTTCCTAAGTCTGGTAGCGCCTCAGGCTACAGTTTCTGTGAGGTAAAGGGTGTGGGTGGCTTGCGCCGCCCACAGGTTGATTGGGTTGCTACGTCTCGCGCAGCTCCCTAAGTAGTGGCTCTACCTACGTCGCTAAGCCCTCCCGATCTAGCCCGTTCCGGTGATCCGTTCCGTCGCCAGTCCCGGTTGCTCCTGGGTCGCCGGACCACGTTCCCATCACCCCCGCTCCCGCGACCCTGCGCCTCGCATGCTGCTTCCCCGTCTCGCGACGTCTCGCTACACGCTTGCCCGCGGCCTGAACCTATCATTTCTCCCCCCAACTGAAACTTCGACTGTCCTCAGTCGCCGTAGTGCTGGGCGGTACTTTTTAGACGGTGATCTCGTCGTCCTTGTCATCGTCTTCCCGGGTGGGGTCGTCTGCTTCCTCTTCATGAATGACATCGTGATCCTGCCTATCTTCATGAAGTAGCTCGTCCACCCTGGACTGTGGGACGTCCAGAAATTCGGGCAACTCTGGCAGCGCAATGTTCGTTCGCGCGAAGTAAGGCAGGACGCGAAACTCCGCGACCGGCCGGTCGAAGAGCGCACCGTGGAGGTCCGCAAGCACGTAAGGTCCTCCTTTCCGTCGGCCAATTACCACGAACGGTCCATCGTAGCGCGGAAGCATTTTTCGATCTAATGACTTCTCGTACCGCGTGAACCGTAGGAGGACCAAGTCGCCTCTCTTGAAATTGTAGTCGCGAATCGTCGCTTCGTGGTCACGTTCAAATTTTACCGCCGCGATACGTCGCGCTTCAAAGACTTTGTCGTGGATGGTCCTTAACTGGGCTTTTCTCTTTTGTAGGGCCATTGCCCTGCGCGCTATGAGGTCTGTGGAAGACAGTAGAGACTCGGGCGGAGGCATCAAGTATGAAGCCTCGATGATATCCAGCGGCATTAGCGGTTGCGTTCCTGTTACCGCGAAGTATGGCGAGCAGCCCATCTTCCGCCTGATCGTTATCCTGTCCGACCAGAATACCGAGTACGCGACCGATGACCATTTTGCAGCGTTTCCATCGGCTGCCTTGTAGAGCGCTTGACGTACGTCGAAGTGAGACCGCTCGACTATTCCGTTGGCTCGCGAATTATATCCCGATATTCGAATGTGCCGGACTCCATACTTATGCGACAGGGATTCCAAGGCCGACACGAACGGTGCGCCGTTGTCCGTGACCACTTCTCGCAGGGCGCCCCACCGGCACAAGACGTCTTCGAAAATCCATTTCGCGATGGCGTCCGCCGTCTCCGCCCTTAGCATTCTCCACTCTGGATAGTGGGTTACGGAGCAGCGTCCTTGCACGATGTATTTGAATCCGCCGCTTGCTGGCATATGCATGGTGTCTGCATACATCTTTGCGAAAAGGTTCGCCGGCGTTGCCACCGTTGGCGGTATCAGGCTGTGGCGAACTAGTCGGGTTTCGCAAATATGGCACGTTCTCACCCACCAGGCCACGTCTGCGTCCACGTATGGCCACCAGAAACGCTCCAACAGCATCATCCGCGTCGCGTAGACGCCTTTGTGTCCGACATCGTCATGAGCTGCTTTGAGGACCGCGATACGTCGGTCTCCTCCCAGCACGAGTTGGTGCCTGCCTTGGTGGTGCCTTTTGAAAAGGCGGTCCCCATCCTTGAAGAACTGGAGCGCGTATCGAGCGAAACGAGCGAACTGTTCGTCGGTCAAGTCCGCCGGCCGCGCCAGGGTCCCTAACCAGTCCCTGACTAGTTCCAGCCGCTTGTCAGCTTCATGAGCCTTGTCTGATCTGGGAACATCGCGATACGTCGCGTCCTGTACTGGTGCGGGTTGCATTTGGACCGTAGTTGCCCAGACGTCGGCCGGTTCATCGTGGGAGCGCCGGGCCTCCTCGCGACGTATCGCGTCCTGGCTTGAACCAGCCCCATGTTCGTCTGGTATGCTTCCTGGCCCCGTCCATCCATCTTGCCGTCGCGAGGCTCTCTCTTGCGCTGTCTTCGGGACTACCATGTTTACGATATGTGCGAAACCATACACCGCATCAACCCAGTCGTCGAAGTCGTCTTCCTGTTCCAGAGCGTCTCCTGGTTGCCTACGCCTCCTGGATAGGCCGTCGGGCCCGTGGAAGAGTCCCGGCACGTGCACTAGCTCAAAATGGAACATCAGGATGCCTATAATCCACCTGTTCATACTGGCCGATGGCTCGAGGTCAGGATTTTCCAGCATGCCTTTGATATACCTGGCGTCGACCTCAATGGTCAGGTTCCTCACCCCTATCAGGTAGACTTTAAGGGCCCGCAGGGCTCGAAAAAGACCATAGAGCTCCAGCTTGGGCTGCGAGAACCGCGCTTCGCGATCGTTTAGCGCGATGCTACCAAATCGGGAATATCGGCGTCTCTTCCTGTCTTGGGGAACGTTGGGGTCCGCCTGACTCAATAGGAAACCCACCGCGATGTACGAGGTGTCTACCGCTAGGATCACGGGGGCCTCCGACGTGTAATCAATCGGTAGGAGCGCTGGTGATGCGAGGACTGCCTCCTTGAGGTCCTCCATAGCTCGCGACTGTTCGGGTCCCCATTCGAACGGGACGTCCTTCCTCGTCAGGTGTGTCAAGGCATGGGCTCGGTGCGCAAAGTTACGGATAAAGATGCGCAGGACTCCGACTGTCCCCAAGAAAGCCCGTACGTCTGAGAGGTCCGTGCACGGCCCCCAATTGCGAATCTTCGCGACCTTTTCTTCGTCTGCCATCCTTCCTTGCGGTGTGCAGCGATGCCCTACCACGTAGAATTCTGGTACGCACAGCTGTGATTTCCATCCTGAGAACGTGCCATGACAGTAGCGCATTCGTTGGACTACCCTGTTAACGTTGTTAAAGTGTTCCCATACGAACCGCCTTATGCCGTTGTTGCCGGGGATCGTTTCGTATCCTCCGCCTTCCGTCCTGTAGTCCGAGTCCGGCCCCTTCAGGGGGACGTCGTCTATAAAAGGCACCGTAATATGCGGGATTTCCGGTTGGAGAATAAAGGTCACGTCGTCGTGGAAGATCGGGACGGAATTCGTCCACCCCATAGGCAGGGTCACCAGCCGTTTTGCGCCGTACGGCGTCTGGAAAGTCGTGAGGTCCCTTGAGGCTTCATCTAGTCTCCTTTCGTCATAGCCCACGTAGAGGTCCAGAATTCCCCCGCACGGCCGCCCCGCAAACTGCTCCGCCAAATGATCTGGGAAGGGGGGTACTCCTGAGTGCGCGATGGTCACCGCATTCAGGGGTTCCAGACTATGGACTATACGGAGGCTGGTCCCGTCCTTCTTAACCACACAGAACCACCTAGAGCGGTACGACGAGTTTGAGTCCTCGTAGACTCCCGCGGCGATCTTGGTCTTGATGAGCGCCATGACCTTGTCGTATATCCCTGGCGGAATCGGAATATTTCGCTGAACCCACGGCCGATGCGGAACTACTGGTATTGTGACGGGGGGGAAGAAGTCTTCTCGGAAGCGCCCCCGCTCCGAGTCGTCCCAGGCAAATGCCTCGTTTTGTGCGCACATAAACGCATGCATGAGCTTCCTTTCTTCCGGCCATAGGAAATCTCCGTCGTGGACTCGGTCAAATTGTTCGCGACGTTCCGCGGTGTACCTTCCCGTGGGTACGAAGTCCGGTGGCTTCTCTGGGAGCGGCGGCATATCCGCCAGGGGGTCCCCTCTGATCTCTCTGAGGATCCGGAAGTGCTCCGGCAGGTCCGTACGAATGGGCTTTACCTTGAGGTGTGCTGGCTTGTAACGCTTCTTCGTGGCCGCAAAGACTTCGCGCTGCATCGCGGTCGGCTGTAGCTCACCTCTGTCCGTTTCCTCCTCTCTTTCTCTCCCACTCTCGCCGTCTCCCCAGTCTGCCGCCGTCCAAATAAACGTCCCTGCTCTTGCTCGTTCCTCCTCTTCCTCTCCTTCTTCCGCTCGCTTCGCGAACACTCCCGCGTATTCCTCCGGTAGGTCGCACACTGACAAATAAGCTGACTGCACATCTTCGATTGTAGGCGAGGATTCGAGGTACACCAGGGATTCCATTCTAAGAGTATCAGGCTTATCGGGCTCGAACCCCACGACCAGCCCTACCTCCTCCTGGTCCTCCAACAAATCCTCTAGTCGCGAAAACCCTCCACCCCCTGCTTCTGGGTTCGCGAGATGCGCTTGCGGCCGCGTGGAATAGTGGGGATTGACGCCATGACTCCCGTGTTTGGGTCCGTGATCGTGATTGTCTGCCTCTCGTCTGCAAAGTTTTGCACGGTACTTCCCGTGAGAACGTCAAAGGGCCTCCCCAGGAGCATGTCGTACGCCGGGTTGCGGATGATATGCACCTGTACGTATAGCGTTATACCCCCAATCTTCATCGGGACGTTTCTAGCCAGGCCTAGCGACCTATCGCGACTTTTGTTGGCCGATATCATATCCAGGCGAACGTTCGGATCGTAATGCAGCCCGAGGTAATGGCATACGTCCTCGGACATGGAAATAATCTGCGACCCGGGATCCACGACTGCCTCGATGTGCGCTTGGTTGTCGACTAGTGGCAAGATCGAACGGAGGGCCAGCGATTCCTTGGCGACTTCCAACGGCTCAGGGTCTGGTTCCCCTTCTCCTGCTTCTCCTAGATCTCCCATCAGAACCTCCACAATGACTTCTCCTACACGCGTCCCCTCGGGCAACTCCGTTGGCTGGTGTCCCAGGGCTTGCAGAAAGGTTTCGGGCATATGGTCCGCGAATCCCCTCACCACCTTCTCGTCCTCTCCTTCCCCTTCGTCCTGGTCAAAGTCGAACGGAAAGAGCTCTGGTTCGCTTTCCACCATCGCCTGGACTACTGGTACTCTTGCCTCGTTTGGGACCCGCTTAGGGGTCACCACGTTGCGAACTTGAGCGCGTACTTCCGGGGCAATGGACATGAGCTCCCTCTGTGTCAAGGTGACCTCCGCATTCATGGCCCTCTCATAAACCTTACTTGCTATTACGGGGTCGCGGACCGGGGCGACCTTATTGTATGCTGGGTCCGCCTTGCGCTGCCCCGCGCCTCGTTGGTAACTTGCCGGCCCTATGTACGTCGCGTCGGGCACCTTCGCGAAAGGGTGGATCGGAGGTGTTAACGGCTCCTCACCCGCTGTGGTGTCTTCGTCGGCCTGCCTTTGTTTGTCTGCGCTATCCCCAGTCTCCCCTGGTCGGTCGACGGCCTCCGGCTCGAAGGAAACCTGCTTCTTGGCTTGCGTAAACGGCTTCCTCTTCGGAATGACCACCTCTGGAACTCGTCGCGATCTTTCGCGCTCGCCAGGCAGCAGCCCTATTGCCTGGGGAAACTCGCCCGCGTCCAGTGCGGCCTGCCGGCGTTCCTTCTGAGCTTGCCTTTCCGCTCGGGCCGTCAGGAGCACTGCCATCTCCTGCTGGAGCTCCGTCATTCTGTCTTCGTCGGTCAATTGCGGCGTCAGTTGGATTAGGCCGGCGACCGTCTGCACTTTGGCCGGCACTGGCTCGTAGTCCATCGTCGTCAGCATCATGGCTTCTGACTGTCCGTGTTGATTCCCGGCGTAGTACGCATCCACACGCTGCTTCAGCGGGCCTTCTCCTAGCGGGATAAGTCCTCCACCCTTCAGAACGACCCGGTTGTTGTGGTCCCTAGATACGCGACCCGTCGCGATGTAGTCCTGGACCACCATACATTCCCTGACGAAGTGCCCCGTTTGGCCGCAGAAAAGGCATCCTGACGGCCCTCCCTGTCCGCCTTGATTTCCTTGCGTGGCGCGTGGCTGTTGAGTTCCCGAGGTACCCCCGTAACCCCTCTGACCTCCGCCGTTCCCCTGGTTGACGAGCATCCGCGCGAACTGTTCGGCGACCGCGGCTTTGATTGCTTCTTGAAACTGTTCTATTTTGATTACAGGCTCCGTCGTTGCAACCGCCACTGCCGGTCCTGCGCTGACCGCTGGTACGATTGAGGGAGTGCCCCTCAGCTCGTACTCTCCTGCCTCTAGCACGTCGGCCATGGGGTACGGTGTTTCTTTATCGTGGTCCGGCAATTTGATCTGCAGTCTCGTCGCCACCCTGTTCATGAGGCTGTCCTGGAAAGCGCGAAGGAACGCGATATCGCGCTCACGGGTCGAGATCCTGCTTTTCTTAACCAGGAAGTCGGTGATCGCGAAGAACTGCCGATAGAATTCGCTGAGCTCGCCGCCGGACGCAATGCCCAGACGGTACCGACTGCCTACGAGCGCGTCCATGTCCGCGATGGTATACTTGCGGTCCTCATCGGCTCCCGGGTACAGTTTAACAATGGCGTCCTGAAAGTCTTGGTAGGTCTTGGTGGGATCCTTAAACTCCGGCCTCGCTTCCCACTCCTCAGCCGTCGCGACGTCTAGGTAACGCACTGCATGGCCCTTCTTCGCCGTATCATCCGCTAGTTGAGCCCGGGCAAAGAGATGGTTCAGCTCGTCGAAGTAACGCGGTAACTCGCGGGCCTTCTGATTGAAAGACGGTGTGTTGCGGTCCCCGCGGGTAGGCATTGCGACTGGCGCGACGTTGGGCTGAGGCGGTATTGCCTGTTGTCCGCCGCCTCCCCCTCCTCCACCGCCTCCGCCTCCGCCGCCGCCTCCTCCACCCGTTCCTGTTCCTTGTTGCTGTGTACTCATTCCTGACTGTGTTGGCGACTTTGGGTTGCTGGGGTTCGAACGGCTTGATGGAGCTTCTTGGGGATTGTTGCTAGCTTCCGCGACGTTTTGCGAAGTCCTATCTTGTAAGGAAACGGCCCGTCCCCATCCCGGACTGACCCGTTCGTTCCTCGAGCATTCCCCTTCCGGATCATGCCGTGTGTGATGGTCGCTATCGCCACCATCAGAATTCAGAAGCAAACCTTCTAGTCCCTCGATCGTGACGCGATCCCCTCCTGTGATCAGGGACCTAGGGTCCTCTCCGGCGCGTCGGATCTCCCTACTGAGGGTCGGTCCATGCGGATCCTCTTCTTCTGATGGCAGACTTGATAGCGATGAGACTTCCCCCTGTTCGTCTTGTGGTTCCTCGATTTCTGCCTCTATGGCCGCCTGTCGCGACGTATTGCGAGCGTCCGCCCTCGTGGTCCTCTGCGGCTGTGTTCGCGTTGGGAGGTGGGCTATCTTGGGTTTCGGCGCCATGTTGATCAGCGACCGGGTGCCGTCTACGAGGCTGATTTTAAAGCTCGAACACGATCGTCATCACCATACCCCTCGCGGTGGGCTCCAAAATGATACGCTATCACCCGGGACGGACCCTAGCGGGGCGTGCGGCGAGTGCCTCACAGGACAACAACCACCAACACTGCCTCCTATACGTCGCGATCCAGTCCGGGTGACTAGTCTTGCTGAGGGGGGAAGGTGTTCGTGTCGCTGTCGCGCTTCGTGCCCTCCCCGCGGTCGTGCGGGGCCACCTCCTACCGCCTAAACACCAAACTAAACACTCACCTGCCTGGGGATGCCCTCTACGGGATCCTCCTCCGAGTGCTTCGCACCCGTGTGCGAAGCGTCCGCCTATGGGCCGTCGTACCCCCTCTTGCCTGTCCGCCTGCCTACCTGTTCCCACATCGGTGGGGTCCTTCCTTCCTAAGTCTGGTAGCGCCTCAGGCTACAGTTTCTGTGAGGTAAAGGGTGTGGGTGGCTTGCGCCGCCCACAGGTTGATTGGGTTGCTACGTCTCGCGCAGCTCCCTAAGTAGTGGCTCTACCTACGTCGCTAAGCCCTCCCGATCTAGCCCGTTCCGGTGATCCGTTCCGTCGCCAGTCCCGGTTGCTCCTGGGTCGCCGGACCACGTTCCCATCACCCCCGCTCCCGCGACCCTGCGCCTCGCATGCTGCTTCCCCGTCTCGCGACGTCTCGCTACACGCTTGCCCGCGGCCTGAACCTATCACCGCGCTGCAAGATACCTCAAGTTCACAGGAGGCCGCGCAGAGGAAACTGCGCCAGCGAGGGCAGCATCCACGCGCAAGTTAGCTCAGCGTGGCTTCGTGCTTGATCTGCCGACACTGGGCTTGACAAGGTGCGTAATGCAGCGCGCGCTACGCGTCCTCGGCGATCCGCTGACACTTACACCTGTGCAGCGCTACTTTGCTGCCGCCACCCCCGTTTCCAGTGTTCTGAGACAGGTGTTCTGCTCATGGAGTTCGGCGCCGACCTAGAGATACCGGACGCGGATGAGACAAAGCTCTCTAGCAGATACGTGTCGCAGATCGCTGCTGCGGTGCACAAATGGCTGCGCGCGGGGGCGGGCGAGAGGGCTCCGCACGAGAGCATGGCATGCGCCGGGTGCGGCAAGGCCCAGGGCTCGCTCAAGCAGTGCGGTGAGGCTTGCCATTCCGTGCTTTACTGCACGGCCGCCTGCCAAAGTACGTCCCACCTACTTTTTCAATATAAGCATGACGACCAACACTGGGGAGTAGTTTAGTGCACTATGTCCCTACAGTTGTAACAAGTGGGTGGTGTCATAGGCAGGTAGGATAGTGACGTGCAAGTATAGGGCAGTATAGTGCACTATAGTGCATATATCAGTACTATAGTGTCCTTGGATGCACTATAGTAGTAGTATGACTGTAAGGACCATTGTATTTTTGCACCAATATAATGGGCTTTGAAAATGTTATAAATAATGGTGTAGATGCACAGGTGGAACTGCTATATAGAGGTAATTTAGCAGAATACATCTGGTTAACGGTAGAGAGCTGTAGGGCAATCACTGGCCAATGGATCCCATGGGTTTATGTACTATAGTGCATCAATAATATATTACAGAAATGCTGGGATATATGCACCTTCTCTCGGATTGCTGCCATGCGGCTGCAACTTTCCACCGACGGGGCGAGGATATTGACGACAATGACAATGTTGACGTGGAAGCCGGCAGTGCGCCGATACCCATCGCCACCAACGGCATCGCTGGGTCACACTCACCTCTGGGGACGACTCCCGACAACGGGTGGCCCTCAACGGAGCCGGTAGTGAACACTCTTACATGGGGAAATATTCAGCCTGCCTGGACTGATGGGCCGGCTGTAGAGTGGGGAAATTACAAACCACCGGAAGAAACGGCACCGCCTGTGTCATGGGGAGCGGCAGGAGCCACTGACTGGCCAGTAACCGTTCCCCCTGGACATCCGAACCCGCCACGCACGATAGAATACCCAGATGATAGACTGGTTACCGTGGGCCCGCCGGACACCGACAACCCACAGTAATCCCGCGTGATCAATAACCTGGCGATGCGGAGGCCAAAGGAGCTTACCAAGATGGTGTTAATGTGGGCATACAGATGTCCCAGCGCGCACTAGCAGCAGCCATAGACCAGCTCGAGGCCACGGTGTCGCGCCGCAACATGGTTTGAAGATATTCTCTTCAAAACCAAGCGAGATCTCATCGAGATCGTATTTGACGATTGCCGACTGAATGATACAACTTTGCCATGAAGTCGAGTGCCCACTCCTTTCAACTCTTTCCCCCACACTCCTTCGCTTCCAACAAATCCTTGTTCTTTCACTTTCATTCTCTATCCAGTCCCCATCATGCATTTCTCCCTTATGCCGAGTATCTGGCATGCCGTCGATCAACTCCGGGCCGCAACAACTCGCCTGGCCCAATCTACGACTGCCACCAGTATGTGCGCTTATGCGCAGATTCCCTAACGACACTGACCGTACCATCACCACGCATCTCTCAGACTATGTGGCATTGCCTGACGAAGAGTTGTTCCGTCCGAGCCAGGATATTGAGAAGGAAGAGCAGACGAATCGGCTGTATTCGCTGGCGGAATTCGTCTCTCTGGAATCATCACCGTCTCGCCCTGCCCACCTCGTCGCACCTATCTGGAACAACGCACTTCTAGGTCGGCTTAGTCCTTTGCCGGAGTTCAAGGCTACTGGCACATTCACGTTCACATCCCATCCGTTCCCCACTTCCTCCAGCACCTGCGTTGATTCCCGTTCGGAGATGTTCCTTCGCCCCGAGCTCGATATTGCGCCACCTCGCCGACGTCTATGGTGCGGAGAAGTTAGCGGTCAGGAGCAGCTCGATGCAGAACACCTTCATGTGCGGTTCTCCTACGACGGATACACGGAGTTTGGACGCATCATGCATTACTTCGGTCAAGATGAGCAACATGCCGTATTCGCCGCATTACTGGTACGCGCACCTCATCGTTCCCAGTACTCTCGCCCGCGCTTTGTCTTCCTCGAGGTTCCCCTGGAGCATTGCGCACCTTCGACTCTGCCCACCGATATTGTCTTCGCCCCCATCATTGAGCTCTCCGAAACCGACACCATCGAGTCCCGTCATATCATCATCGAACGTCCAGAACTCCCTGACCCGTCTAGCCCCGGTGCACTATCCAAGCCAACGCCACTCGTTGTTGACGCTCTCGTGGATCTTTTCCGCGGCCTGGAGGATCCTTACGGCGAGTTCGACAGTCCAGTCGCACGCAATGCTGCGGCGTTTGGCCTCTCGAACATGCCGGGCGGTCTCAACCTGGACAGCGAGCTGAAGGACCACCGCATCGAGAGGACGCAGACGGAGATCGACGAGAACGGGTATGTGCTGAGTTACGACCATCGATGGCTGAAGGTGGAGAGAGGAAAGAGGGTTGAACGACGACTCTGATCAGATGGATGGTGGGTCACATGACTTGCTTCTCACTTACCCTTTTCATCCATGCTTCACAGTTTCTTGCCAGCCAAGGTCACTTGCTGGTCTGTATTACTCATGCATTCCTTTTAGCATGTGCTTTCTAGAGGCTGTACACCAAGTTCCTGGTGCCTGGTCATATGTGACTCCTTTTGACTCTTTGGACTCCTCTTATTCTAGCTCATTCTATTCCCCTTATTTTCATGACTCCCTTATGACTCCTTTTATTCTGTCTCATTCTATTCCCCTTATTTCATGACTCCCTTATGACTCCTTCATATACTAGTACCCTAGTTAGGTAGAATATTCCCACAAGAGAAAAGGTATAAATACCTGGCCTCTGGAGAAATTCTAGTGTCTCTTTTCCCCCCTACAAAGCTTCTTATTCTATAAGTTGCTTTTTCCTTGACTTGATTGTTGAAGGAGTGCTGCTTGCCTCCTTGACTATATCAGTCACTTGCAGACCCTTGTTGTTCCCTCCGTTCAACTCGTATTCTTGTGTTCCAATCGACGCTATTCTCACCAACGCTAGTTCTCATCGACATCACTGTTACGGAATTGGTTGTTGACTGCTCTGCTTTACGTGTCCCCTCGTGCTTATCTGTGTTATTGTCGTCACTGTTACGGAATTGGTTGTTGACTGCTCTGCTTTACGTGTCCCCTCGTGCTTATCTGTGTTATTGTCGTATCCGTCCGTTGCGTGTGTTGACCCCGTCCTCTGCGTGTGTCGAATCTGTGTTGGGAGTTCCACTGAAGTCCACTTGAAGTCCGCGTGCGTTCGCATCTGTTATCCACTCCGCATATCCCCCCATCCCTGCTCGACTTCACCGTCTAGTGTTTTTCCCCCATCGGTTCATTCTCGTTCTTCGGTCGTACTCCGTTGAACGTCACCGTCTAGAGTATCGTCACCCGTACTCTGTATTCTTGCATCTCCGGACAATATCAATCTATGTGCACATCCGTACACACCCTCCGCACGTCCCCGTGCATTTCGTCTTTTGGATCTCTTCACCAGATTCCAGAACTCGACTCTTCGATCCTTCCCAGGTACTTCTTACGACATAAGTGCGGACCACCGAAGAACCATCGCACAACGAACAACTAGGTAACTCCGGGAGTTTAGAGAACCCGAGGAGCCTAGGGCAGAAGTCTTCATTGTCACTCGTGCTGCGTTCCGCACCGCGATACTTCGAACCACTTCCCGCCGCGACAACGGATGCGCGCGCCAGTGGCATGGATTAAGCAGTAAGGGCTCTGGAACTGTTAGCCGATCGGCCATACCAAAGTACCCATAGCGCTGACGCATTATCTCGCCGCGTGGAAGGCGATACGGATGACGAGGAACTATACACCGATATGCCGTCGCTCGTTGACACAACTGAGACCGACACGGGTGCTGTGTCTGAGACCGAAGGCGGGCAGACCGCGTATATCGCCGACGAAGTAATAAACAAGTTGCGCACAGACGCTAGCACAACTCCCGGTAGGATGACGACAGTACGGCCAGTGCCGACAGCTGGGAGCAAAGGCAGTGACGAGTCAGTAGTCGAGGACCTATCCGAATTGCAGATCATGGCCACGCGCGTGTCAAAGTCAGACAGCACGGTTAAATCAGTACCTAAATGGGCGTATACGGCCAACATTTGTTGCCCGTCAACGACAGAGGAACAGCCCAATAGAAGCCCGTACCTTAACCAAGTACTGGCCGCTAACTTGCGCGTTGGTGGGGCAGAGATGTATGTTCTGTTCAACAGTGGAAGCACGACCAATGGGATTACCCATGAGGCCGCACATGTGGCCAAGTTGGATGTCTTCCAGCTTAAGGAACCCATGACTCTTCAATTAGGATGTGTAGGCAGCCGGTCGAAGGTGAACTTCAAAGCGCGATCCGTGGTCACCGTCGATGGTAAAACACTGCCCTGCTTTCTTGATATCGTCAACATCAAACTTTATGATGTCATACTAGGGACTCCCTTCGTGAAGGAATACCGGGCCACGCTGGATTTTGACCGTCACATCGTTTGACTAGGGGGTGTGGTCGTTCCTGCCTTGTCAATAGCTGAAGAAAAGGTGTTATTAAAACGCCGAGGCCGAACAGCCTATGCCAGCGCACCTGTAGAATTGAACACCCTGGCTACGGGGTCAGAATGAGGGCGCGTGGTGGGATCCACAATTGTAGAACCCGCCACCACGAACCGTGGGCTGCCTGGGATACGGCCGGCCGCAAAACCTCCGGACACTGAAACAACAATTGACACGCTGCGAAAAGAATGGTATATACGGACTGCAGATATTATGTGCCCAGTACCGCTAGAACTCCCACCTATGAGGGAGATTAATTATCAGATATCACTAATTGATAAATCACTAAGAATACATTACCACTTGCCTCGCTACCCCAACGCGCTAAAGCTCCAACTAGCGGAGAAACTCCAGTGCTATGTGAACGCGGGGTGGTGGAAGCGCCAAGTTGCGACTGAGGTGGCACCATTACTGTGCATTCCGAAAAAATCAGGCAAATTACGCACCATTGTCGATGCGCGAAAATGGAACAATAACACCCGCAAGGACGTGACACCGTTCCCAGACCAGGACCAAATCCAAATGGATGTGGCAAGAGCCAAATTCTGCTCCAAAATCGACATGAGCCTCCATGCGTGCATTGGCCCATTCACCCCAAGTACCTTTCTGACCCTGACTGCTTTTATCTGACTTGTTTCTTTTATGTCTTGATCTCATTATTACAGCCTGTACCTTACCTGAATGAAAGATTTGGTTTTTTGAATACAATGTGTGAACATAGAGAGACCCTCATCTGAGAAATTTACCCTTCCTATAGGGTGTTATAGAGAATATATAGCCGGCATAGAGGCATAGCAAGGTCCTTTTGTATCTAGACAATATAGCAGCATAGTGTACTATGGTAGTGCTATGGTTGCTATGGAGGACCTTACCCTCGCTATGGTAGTGCTATGGATGACCTTATCCTTCCTATGGTTGCTATAGATCACCTTAGTATGCTATACATACTACTTAGACTATAGCCTAGAGATAGTATATATATACTTTATATGCTATAACAGTTCTTGAGTGAGCCATAGAATAAAGCATGGAGCTTATAATGTAGATGTATAATATGCCTTAGACACAACTCAAGCAATCTTGAAGTCACAAGGAACAAGACAAGAGAAGGCAATTCTGTTCATTTCACATAGCCTAGTACAAATGTAAATACATGATTACTACATGAGAGCCTATGTACCCAGAATATAATATCTACTACAGAGAATGATTAATGATCATATAGAATGTCCAAATAAGATGGGAACTTACCAGATAATTTCTGAAGAAACCAACTGTAGAAAATATATCAGTGATTATGAAAGCAAAAGATATATGATACCTTACCAATGTTTGAAGGGAAGATTGAAGTTGAGAGTGAGAAGTCAAGGGCAAGAAATTGAGGGCGAGAAGTCGAGAGGGAAGGGAAGGGAGTTAGCGGATGACACAGAAGGGGCAGCTGCCTTTATAGGCCGAGCGCGTGCACGGACCGTGCGGCATCACGTGACTATTTCTTTTGTTTGAGTGACGGGTGTCACAAATTACACAGAATTGATCATACTTCTTATATGGGCACAGTACTCTCGGGATATCTTCCGATGGTATGGTATGTGCTACTGTATTAATATCACATTTTTTAACAGTTTATCACACCGCGATCAAACAGATCTCTGAATTTGTGGTTCTTTTGGCAGACAGCAGACGTGATTTTCGCTGTTCTATACGATGCAGGCCACCAAAATTTAAGCTGACTTGCAGGTACGTATATATAGGCTGTCCCAAGGTGGCCCTAAGTTTGCACCCCATGAATCACAGCCGGTAGAACACGATCTGCCTGATATGTGCGCGCTAACACAGTTCGGGTAGCTCAGGCGCGCGTTTTGGACGACTTGTCTCTCGCTCCCACCGTCCCAACCCATGCACTCGTCTTCCCTCCTTCCTCTCCTCTTCCCCACTTGTCCCGCCGCTGTCGCCACTGCCGCCACTCATATCAACATGACCAAAGCGACCAAGACGCCGCGCCAATGCGCGGTTGCCAACTCACTGCACTCCAACACGCCCGCACTGCAAGTTGCGTTTGACGATGTGCCGCGCACCGGCACCACGTCACCGCGCCTAGCCGCGCGTGCTTGTGGGGAAGATAATGAGCAACAGCAGTGCAAGGAGAATGAGAGCGAGACGAACCCAAGGCGCTCAAGGCCAGTGAGTTCCTGCTTCGTCCACACCCCGCACACCGCCTGCACATCCACATCCCCGCGCATACCCGCACGCTCTTCCCTGCACGCCCGCCCACCCGCGTCAGATGCTCCCGCGCCGCCATGTCATCAACACGCCGCCCACGCTGCCCGACGTGTTGCAGCCTGAGCCATCGCCATGACGATGCCCCAACACTGGGGAGTAGTTTAGTGCACTATGTCCCTACAGTTGTAACAAGTGGGTGGTGTCATAGGCAGGTAGGATAGTGACGTGCAAGTATAGGGCAGTATAGTGCACTATAGTGCATATATCAGTACTATAGTGTCCTTGGATGCACTATAGTAGTAGCATGACTATAAGGACCATTGTATTTTTTCACCAATATAATGGGCTTTGAAAATGTTATAAATAATGGTGTAGATGCACAGGTGGAACTGCTATATAGAGGTAATTTAGCAGAATACATCTGGTTAACGGTAGAGAGCTGTAGGGCAATCACTGGCCAATGGATCCCATGGGTTTATGTACTATAGTGCATCAATAATATATTACAGAAATGCTGGGATATATGCACCTTCTCTCCTTTCAAATGAGCTCTATAAATTCGGATAATATTACAGCATGTGGCTTAGTAGAGTGCATATGTGACCTGAATTTACCAAAATACAGGGGGTCATTTCTGAGGAGTTGTGCAGTGCACACTGTATCAGATATTCATCTACTATAGTGATATTATACTCTTTAAAGCTTTCTTAATTTGTTATGGGATGACTGGACATTTATAAATCATGAAGAAAAAGGTGAGCATATGTACCACGCATGCCACTGCTGTCTGAATTTATTATTTAAGACTAATGGCAAGCCGCACCAATGCATATATACTTATACACTATAGTGTTATTTAGCTTGCTTCTATCCTCAAACTTTTTCAGTACTGAATAGCTCCTCAATACTTGGGGAAACAAATTCCTAGATATTCCAGAGCACTATTACACCATGCCCCTTCCATCCCTGAACGTTTTGTGTTCTTGCATGCAATTGGTATATAGTAATATACTTCTGATCCTTTGATACAGCCTAAATGATCCATATGTCCCTGTCCCATCTATCCAAGCATATGTGTGAACTGAAATGATTATTTATTTTTCAATGAGCCATGATCCATGAAGCTTACTTGAGCACAAGCTCATCCTCTGTAAAAGAAATAGCCATTTATATTCATATGCCTGATCATAAACTGGATCACCCTGGGACAAGGATACCTCAGACATTACAGGCTGTATGTGGAAGTACAGCACTTTCTGCCAACTCTAGATAGAATTCCCATATTTTGAGCATTGGGTGGGGCATGGTCTGTGAATGCTCTATAATATCTGTGGATTATATTGACCAAGTACTGGAGAGCTATTGGACACATCATATGCTTTTGTGGCCAACCGATTAGATCACCACTATAGTGCACAAATCTATATGCCTTGGTGTGGCTCACCAATGGCTTCAGATATTATGATAAATTCAGACAGCAGTGGCATGTGTAGTACATATGCTCACCTTTTTCTTCATGATTTATGAATGTCCAGTCATCCCATAACAAATTAAGAAAGCTTTAAAGAGTATAATATCACTATAGTAGATGAATATCTGATACAGTGTGCACTGCACAACTCCTCAGAAATGACCCCCTGTATTCTGGTAAATTCAGGTCACATATGCACTCTACTAAGCCATATGCTGTAATATTATCCGAATTTATAGAGCTCATTGGAAAGGAGAGAAGGTGCATATATCCCAGCATTTCTGTAATATATTATTGATGCACTATAGTACATAAACCCATGGGATCCATTGGCCAGTGATTGCCCTACAGCTCTCTACCGTTAACCAGATATATTCTGCTAAATTACCTCTATATAGCAGTTCCACCTGTGCATCGACACCATTATTTATAACATTTTCAAAGCCCATTATATTGGTGCAAAAATACAATGGTCCTTATAGTCATGCTACTACTATAGTGCATCCAAGGACACTATAGTACTGATATATGCACTATAGTGCACTATACTGCCCTATACTTGCACTTCACTATCCTACCTGCCTATAACACCACCCACTTGTTACAACTGTAGGGACATAGTGAATAAACTAAGCCCCACAGCCCGATGCCCTCGCGCTCTCCTTGCCCTGCCTTCAACACGCACGCTGCCAACTCTACACATGCGTGCGCACCTCCCCTCATTGCAACCCCACTCCCACCTCGCTCTCAAGCGCACACTGCCTGCCCAACACACGCGCGCGTGTGCGCACCACCACGTCCCACGATGCCAACGCCGCCTTCAACGCTGCCAGCCAGCCACGCTGTCATGTCGCCACGCCGCCGCCGCCTCGCTTGCGCATGTGTTGCCCTCCCACGCCCTCAACATCTTCATGCCGCCCTGCACGCCGTTGTTACCGGCTCGCTGGCCCGCACGTCGTCATTCGGACGCATGCGGTGCTTTCCCAACGCGCGTGCAATCCTGCCACGTCACTGGGCCTCCGCCTCCACCTCTGTCCCCCATTCTCATGCACCACGTACACCACGGCCCGATTTACCTGCCACACGTGCTTGCCGATGCAAGCCCACGACACCGCCCAACTCCCACCTTCTCGCCCGCATCTCAACGGACGCGCACGCGCACGCGTTGGATCTGACCGCGCCTTGCTGCCACGTCACATGGTGCGCCACCGCGTTCTCTTCGCCCGCCGGCGCATCTCAATGCATGCACATGCCCGCACTGCCCTTTGCATCGGCGCGCACTTCGCTGCCACGTCACGGTGCGCCACTGCCTCGCTCGCCTCACGTGCATGGCGCCGCACCCCACCGCACCCCCGCTCCCGCCTCACCCCGCCAATGTGTTGCGTTCAATGCGCTCGCGCACTGCTATTGCCGCCGCCTTGTATTTACTTTACATTGCCGCCGCCTTGTATTTACTTAATATATTGCAATTCAATTGGGTGAATGAGAATGAATGATATTTGATATATAAATGACATATCTATGAAAATGAATACAAATGATGGTTAATATATGAGTGATATGGACCGTATACAGAGGCTGCCAGAAAGATAGCCCATATAGCTCCATATAGCTCCACTAGGTTGCTATGGATTGAGTACATATGCTATGGTAGCTATCAGATGCTATAAATACCCCAGTGGTGCTATGGTAGCTATCGTAGCTATAAATAACTATATATCCAAGCAGGGCAGCTATATAAGAACAGTAGCCTATATTATCGGACCAGTGGCTATGGAAAATTTAGATTTTTCAGATGCTGCATGTCATGTTTGGCTGTAAAAGTATCCTGGCACAGGATGTTATTCTACTACCTCTGTCCAGGTGAAGGCATAGGAGAGCTCTTTTGGAAGGTGGTCTTTATTAAGTACCCCCTGCCCGTGACCCGAAAAACGCGCAATCGGAGGCAGCTACGAATATTGCAAGTATTTTACAGATTTATCCAGATTTATCTGGCCCTGGGAAATCGTTTGTGTTTCGGCAGATTGCTCTTTTTAAAGAGGGTCTCTTTATAAAGTACCCCCTACAAATCCGCTGCTAGCGCTGCTAGACCGCCCTAGGGGGACCCTACATTGGCCCAATAGGGTCCACTATTCATTATTGACTGCTTTTGTATACAGGTCCATATTAATTATTACTGCTTTCCTACTAGGTGGGTACCTTTGTAAAGGAGCGGGTACATATATGTGTGTACCTTTATGAATATACTACAGTGACTGGTGGACTATGACAGTCATTGTTGGTGGCGGAGACGATTCACTGTAGCCGTGCGCATAAGTCATTGGGCATAGAGCGGATGTCACCATGTCCGGCAGCTTCGTCCCGTACCACTTCCAATTCCTGTCTCGGAGCGCAATCACAGCCTCCAGAGAGCTGGGAAGTTGATATGGCATTGCGGCAGCTGCTGATGCCCCTCTGTGCGCAGCCAAGAACTTGGTGGTGATGGTCAGGGCTCGGAGGTGCTTACAGGCGCCTCCTCAATGCAGCCAGTCAGGGCATGTGCAATTTGCTGAGCCTGAGGAATGAATGGTGAGCCAGTACCGACGGTACGAACTGTCGGACATGTCTGCATGGGCCGTGGCGCAAGAAGCCCAAGTTTTGAAGGGCCGATGGTCTTCCAGCAAAAGCAGTTGGCCGCAGTTGACAATGTCGGTGGCGGAAGTGTCTCGGCTGGTATCGGCGGTGTAATACGAGCCTGAGACCGGGCTTGTAATAGGCAGGGCATTCGCCTTCCCTTTACCAAGTGCAGTGCCCGGAATGTCAGAGGGGAATCGTGAGGCAAGCCAGCCCTGAAAGTTGGAGTTGAGGCAAAGTCAAGCAAATAGTCGTGGGAGGATGATGAAGACTATATGGTGTGCTAGGACATCTGCACAGAGACGGGATTTGGAGTGTTGCTCCAATGCAACTTCTTTGTTCTTCAGCTTCCCATTGAAGGATTCCAGGTGATTTGTCGTGGTGAGGATAAGGTTGATGCGGATGTTCAGCCGCTGAGCTGCGGTGGTCCGTCTGAACGCGGACCAGCTCTGCCAGAGTCCAACTGGCATCCAATAGCTCTTCAAGTACTGCAGATATCAAAGCCCCGCCTGGCAAATAGCCTGAGACCCTGGAGCCTTGGAGAGGTCGGTGAAGGACGAGATCTGGACCTCGAGCATCGCCAGCACAACGACGTGGTCCGTACTTGCAATCAGGCTGTACGCGACTCGTCAGACAAGGATATAAGGCAGATGGGGACAAGACATGTACGCGCTTTCCAGTGTTCAGATTTGGGTGAGAACCACGTCCTTGATTGTTGTTCGCCCTTCTGGCACTGAAGCTTTCAAGACCTCGGCTCGTTTGTTCCCCCAACACTGCTTGACATGAAATAGACAGAGGAGAAGGATGATGAGGGGCCAGACTTCAAGGGGCCCACCTCGCTCCCTTGAATCGGTGTCAGAGATGGCGAGCCGTGGGAAGAAAATGCGGCCCAGTGCAAGAGGCCGGGAGGACAGCCAGGTCTTCCAAGAAAGCAGAATGCTCTTGATGATCACGGTGTTGTAGCCAGCATGGGTGGCCTTCGGGCCTGTGGGCGCCGAGAAGAGTATCATGGTGACGGAGACGCCCTTCCGGTGGTTGTCAAGCCCCATGAGAATCCACACCAGCAGCCGAACCAAAGAGAGCCCGAAAGTGCCGTCGATAATCAGTCGGGATTCATGGACATAGCTCCAGGCAGCCTCCTCCATCTCTGGAGTGCAGATGCCCAATTTAAAGATATCGTTGGTAGAGATGCGAGACTCGTAGAGAAAGACGGAGTGGTGGAAGGCCGGCCGGAAGCCTTTGCCATTCTTGTCGAGCCATGCATCAATATTGACCTCGGCTGGCTGTCGAACATTGATTCCCTGAGCGAGGTGGTGTGCTCTGTACAGGCTTCGGAAGTCGCTGCTCAGAAGCTCGTATAGGACATTGGCCTTGAGAGGATCAGTTGTTGCCTGATCGCGATATTGCCGGGCTGTATACAGTGCTACGTTCCGGCTCTGGATGGATGTTATGCTATGGGCTTGGTCGAGTCAATCAGACTTACATGTCAGAAGTTTCGCTCGTACCTTGCTCCGTCCTTCAGTTGTTGAAGCGCAACCTCTCTAACATGGTCATGGAGGGGAATTGCCGGGATCCGCTTCATTGTGGACTTTGAGCAGGCATCGTTATGCTCCAGGAAGGAGACGACACGAAGGAGGACACCACCTCCGTATGTTACATCCGCATGGGCAAGGCAGCCCGTGAAGTCGTATGGGACCGCCCGTGGCCACTCCTTCTTGGATGGGGATGCATTGTTCTGTTCCTTTTTCTTGCCTTCATTTGCTCAACGGGCATCTTTATTGTAGCCGCAACGGCTTCAAGATTATATTAAGAAGCTGAGGGTGATATGGGATAGTTCACCATAGTACAACAACCCTGTACCTTTGCGGCTTCCATTTCCTGCTCCACTGCACCGCCCACCAACTTTCCAGGGCTTGCCTGGCCTCCTGGTCCAGCCCGTACGTCTCCAGGAGCTGCCTCGCAGCGGCCTGGTTGCTCTCCGTTGAGGAGAAGGTCTGTCGGATTTCCCGGCCTGCGTCGTATAGCACCTGGATGTTGTCCTTCTGCTGCTGGGAATATGGCAGGTATTTGAGCGGCAGCTGTGGGTTGAACCTTGAGAATTTGAATGTCTGTTTGGGACCGAGCACATACCTTCACGGGCCCTTGTCCCGAGAGGTCCAGATTCGTCGTTGTGCAGTTGCTTGAGGTGAACGGGTCATCCGGCCCCGCAGCCGCCATCACCTCGCCGCCTGCGTTGAGGTGGAATAGCTTGGGCATGTCAGTTCGGTTGGTGTTCGAAGGAAGGGCGGGGATGGGCGAGTCCTGTCATTGAACCCGTTTTACCCTGTCCGGCGAAGGGAGAACAGCCTGCAAGGAATATCCGCTGCGCTGCTGCCTAGGCCGGATGCCAGTGTGAACCGCGGACAAGGGGTGCAAGGAGATTTACCAAGCGTACCAAGCACACTTGCCAGCCATTGCATCACCAAGGTTGGAGGTGTCGACAGGCTGTAAGTTGTCGGGGGCATCTGCGGGGAACATCTCAGCCTGAATGTCCGAAATTCGAGGCGGAGGACGCACCTGGACGAACAGCTGCATTGCCTATCTCACTCGTTGCGCATCCGTGGTTCACGGAAACTGCTGTCTGCACCACACGGCGAGGACGGCAAGGCATCAGGTGGAAACTGTAGAGGCTGTCAGTAACAAAATTTCTGTTCATCTGAGGCGAGGACGCACCACAAAACCTACCGGTGTTCCCCAGCTGGCCTGCTGCTCATTCATAGTTGACAGCAGCGCCGGGCGTCCGAGGGGATCATCAACTGCGGGTCTTGTTGATCCTCACCGTTCGAGCGCACCAATCTTGACTGTGTGAGCGCGTCCCGTGGCCAAACTGGGACGACGGGGGGATCCGCGACGAGGACAAGTTGCGGAGGGAGAGCGGAGGGTGGGGCGTGGTCTGGAGCATGGGCTGGTCACCCTGTCATCTCTTGGTCGCAGCTGGCCAATAAGCGCCCATGATCGCTGGACTTGGCGGCTTCTGATGCCGTAGCTATGTGTGCAGGCTCGTAGTCCATAATCTTTTCTGTTGGCCCTGGGAAAACACATAGACAACCATACAGTACATGTATGATTTAGACTTACATGGAGACCATTTATACAGACTGTCCTAAGCCCAGTCTATTGGATTGCCAACTGGACAGGACCCAAAGGTATCTGATAAGGAATATCCTATATTCATGATCTTCTTTACCTAAGCAACAAAACTTCTGAAATACTTGAGGATTTTCTCGACCAAGCACTGGAGAGCTATTAAGCACACCATTCTTTTGGGCCAAAGCATATAAATAATGAATATATATACTGAATGCAGCTTACATATGGCTTCAATGAATAACATGGTAAATGGGAAAAGTAATGGTAGACACTGATCCTATTTTGACTGTGCATCTACAGCAGTCAGAACATGCCAAATGTATTCAAAAGTAGTCCAGATATGTATATCAATACTATTTCAATAGCATAAATACTAAAAGAAATTGTGTTTGAGAAGAATTGAGACAGGGCTTGGGTCATGTAAAAATTACTATAAGTCTTGAATTGTTGACAGCTATCTGTGTACAAATTTTTGTTGCTTAGGTAAAGAAGATCATGACTACAGGATATTCCTTATCAGATACTTTTGGTTTCGTCCAGCTGGCAATCCAATAGACTGGGCTTAGGACAGTCTGTATAAATAGTCTCCATGTAAGTCTAAATCATACATGTACTGTATGGTTGTCTATGGGTTTTCCCAGGGCCTACAGAAAGGATTATATACCAGCACAAATGATTAAAAATGGCATTTCTTGGGACTGTGGGAATATATAGACGCGTGGGAATAGTTATTGGCTAGAAACCAACGCCCCCAATTATATTCCGATTTCTCCGTATTATTCCCTATTTTTCCAAGCCCTACGGGCAGCTATTTGTAGTACTGGTAACCATTTAAAATGATTTATTTATGTCCTGTACCCGTGTGAACCAACGCATACTGAATATTTTCAACATTTTATCAGATTATAGCCAATTTTTTCGTAGCCAATAGGATCACAACATTTTTACCGTCGGAATCATTTTAAATATCTCCTATGCCGACCCATTTGAAATGATATCCTTATCGGTCAATCTTTGAAACTAGCACACCAATGACTATCAGTGTTATTTCTTATTATACTACAGGGACTGGTGCCTCCCGTTGCTGGCGTTGGCGCCCGTCGTGTTGGTGGCGCCCGGGCCGCTGCCGCCTGGCCTGCCGCTGCCGCCCCCGCCACCGCCCCCCCGCCCCCGCCACCGCCCCCGCCACCTCCGCCACCTACAAGTTCCTGCAAGGCATCTTGCTTGCGGAAGCCACACCCGATGTGTTTGCCGCTGGCCACCAGGCTGGCCTTCTCGCTGAGGTCGATGCCCTCAAGAGGAATCTAAATGCAACGGAGATGGTCTGCGTGAGCCTGACCGCGGATGTCAAGGGGCTTGAAAAAACAAGTGAGCCCCTTCTCAGATAATTTTGCAGCGTACCTCTCACCTTGCAATCAGTCAAGACATCTCAGAACCCTCACGCGTTGCCCCATGCCGGCGACATGACGGCTCAGCAGGTTGAAGCTGTTGTGCAAGGCGCCACCTCTGAGCTTCAGGACAACATGCGTAAGGTCCTCGACCGCTTGGACAAGGTGGAGAACGACGCTGCTGAGAAAGACCGCAAGCACGAAGCGCTCGAGGCCTCGTTTGACAAAGTGAGCCCTCCACCGCCGTCACCTGGATACACCGCTGACAGGACCGCAGCTACTTCGGGACCTCAATCTTGTCCAGACACGCCAACTCCTCTCCTGGACCCAAAGTATCATATATAGGCTTAGCTCCGCCGAGCCCCCCGTAAAGGTGAAAAGCTGCTGACGTATGGAGTCGACAACATCAAGAAGATAACCCAGGAGGTTAATCAGAGTGCCTTCGCGAAGGGGGGGAGGGTCCGGATCGGGGCAACACTGGGGAGTAGTTTAGTGCACTATGTCCCTACAGTTGTAACAAGTGGGTGGTGTCATAGGCAGGTAGGATAGTGACGTGCAAGTATAGGGCAGTATAGTGCACTATAGTGCATATATCAGTACTATAGTGTCCTTGGATGCACTATAGTAGTAGCATGACTATAAGGACCATTGTATTTTTGCACCAATATAATGGGCTTTGAAAATGTTATAAATAATGGTGTAGATGCACAGGTGGAACTGCTATATAGAGGTAATTTAGCAGAATACATCTGGTTAACGGTAGAGAGCTGTAGGGCAATCACTGGCCAATGGATCCCATGGGTTTATGTACTATAGTGCATCAATAATATATTACAGAAATGCTGGGATATATGCACCTTCTCTCCTTTCAAATGAGCTCTATAAATTCGGATAATATTACAGCATGTGGCTTAGTAGAGTGCATATGTGACCTGAATTTACCAAAATACAGGGGGTCATTTCTGAGGAGTTGTGCAGTGCACACTGTATCAGATATTCATCTACTATAGTGATATTATACTCTTTAAAGCTTTCTTAATTTGTTATGGGATGACTGGACATTTATAAATCATGAAGAAAAAGGTGAGCATATGTACCACGCATGCCACTGCTGTCTGAATTTATTATTTAAGACTAATGGCAAGCCGCACCAATGCATATATACTTATACACTATAGTGTTATTTAGCTTGCTTCTATCCTCAAACTTTTTCAGTACTGAATAGCTCCTCAATACTTGGGGAAACAAATTCCTAGATATTCCAGAGCACTATTACACCATGCCCCTTCCATCCCTGAACGTTTTGTGTTCTTGCATGCAATTGGTATATAGTAATATACTTCTGATCCTTTGATACAGCCTAAATGATCCATATGTCCCTGTCCCATCTATCCAAGCATATGTGTGAACTGAAATGATTATTTATTTTTCAATGAGCCATGATCCATGAAGCTTACTTGAGCACAAGCTCATCCTCTGTAAAAGAAATAGCCATTTATATTCATATGCCTGATCATAAACTGGATCACCCTGGGACAAGGATACCTCAGACATTACAGGCTGTATGTGGAAGTACAGCACTTTCTGCCAACTCTAGATAGAATTCCCATATTTTGAGCATTGGGTGGGGCATGGTCTGTGAATGCTCTATAATATCTGTGGATTATATTGACCAAGTACTGGAGAGCTATTGGACACATCATATGCTTTTGTGGCCAACCGATTAGATCACCACTATAGTGCACAAATCTATATGCCTTGGTGTGGCTCACCAATGGCTTCAGATATTATGATAAATTCAGACAGCAGTGGCATGTGTAGTACATATGCTCACCTTTTTCTTCATGATTTATGAATGTCCAGTCATCCCATAACAAATTAAGAAAGCTTTAAAGAGTATAATATCACTATAGTAGATGAATATCTGATACAGTGTGCACTGCACAACTCCTCAGAAATGACCCCCTGTATTCTGGTAAATTCAGGTCACATATGCACTCTACTAAGCCATATGCTGTAATATTATCCGAATTTATAGAGCTCATTGGAAAGGAGAGAAGGTGCATATATCCCAGCATTTCTGTAATATATTATTGATGCACTATAGTACATAAACCCATGGGATCCATTGGCCAGTGATTGCCCTACAGCTCTCTACCGTTAACCAGATATATTCTGCTAAATTACCTCTATATAGCAGTTCCACCTGTGCATCGACACCATTATTTATAACATTTTCAAAGCCCATTATATTGGTGCAAAAATACAATGGTCCTTATAGTCATGCTACTACTATAGTGCATCCAAGGACACTATAGTACTGATATATGCACTATAGTGCACTATACTGCCCTATACTTGCACTTCACTATCCTACCTGCCTATAACACCACCCACTTGTTACAACTGTAGGGACATAGTGAATAAACTAAGCCCCACAGCCCATCGGGGAGAAGGCTGTCCTCCAGGCCCTGGGTGCCGATGGCCTGAGGAAGGCCGGTAACGATCTCGCCCATCCCGGCAGACAGGCGGTCTACAAGGCAGCGGAGCGCGTCGGAGATGTGCTGGGGTGCAGTGACCTGTTGAGAGGGATGAAGGACTTTGTGGCCTCTGCCAGGCACTTCTGATCGTCCACATGAGCCTCCCCCAGCACCTCAGCCACTCCCTGCTATAGCTGTACTCATTCACGACACTTCATGGCGCCTTTTGGATACCCATGCTTGTAGTACTCTATAGCAGCCGGTTGTGAGCTCTCTTGAGCCCATGTTCAAATATGAGGACACCTGCTCCTTCACGCCTTCACTTGTGGCCTGCCGCTCTATCCCTTGCAGCCCCGCTGCTCCCTCCACCCGCTGTCTGTGGCCTCCCAGACCCGCTTGTCCAGCCCGTGTGGCAGAGGCTGTTGGAGGAGGCGTCCGTCACAATACGTTGGTGGCATTCAGGATGCAAGACAGTGTCCGTCCATCTCGCGAGCTGCCCGGGCAGGCTGGCTCCGTCTTGAAGGCATGCAGCATCTACTCCTCTTACTCACTGATTTGGCCCGTCTGAAGCGTTCAACAGAATACCGCCAGAGGACACATCAAGAATTGGATGTCATTGTACAGTATGAATGGACACGGGGGCGCAATATGGTACTGTAATTATATGGACACGCAGGAGCAATATGGTACTGTGATTAAATAGACATGGAGGCGCAATATGGTACTGTGATGGAGAGCAGCTGCATGGGACCATACTTACAGTAGAGAAGTAAGACAGCGGGCACAATTAAGTGGGGCCTTTGAGCTGGCTACAGCGTCTTGAAGGCGACGGGTTTGCATTTTCTACGTACGGAAGCCCTTGGTGCTCTTGACAGCTCTGCCAACCCCCATCTTGCTTGATGTCTTTGCGTCGTCGGGGCTAGTGGAATCAATGTTCTGTTAGTAGGCCCCAAAGCAACCAAGACCCCGAGGATTTGAACGAACCTTTCGTGGGTGCACTCACCGGCGCGGGAGCTGCTCTTCAAGAAAATATAGGGACCCTTCAAGAAAAGGGTTGGGACACCTGAAAGAAATGTAGGGGCCCTTCAAGAAAATGTAGAGACACTTCAGAGAAAATGTAGAGACACTTCAGAGAAAATGTAGAGACACTTCAGAGAAAATGTAGAGACACTTCAAAGAAAATGTAAAGACACTTCAGATAAAATGTAGGGTCACTTCAGAGAAAATGTAGGGTCACTTCAGAGAAAATGTAGAGACACTTCAGAGAAAATGTAGGGTCACTTCAGAGAAAATGTAGGGTCACTTCAGAGAAAATGTAGAGACACTTCAGTCAAAAAAGTGTGGGGACACCTTAAAAGAAATATGGGGACCCATGTAGAGACCCTTTAAGAAAATGTAGAGACACTTTAGAGAAATGTAGGGGACCCTAGTAGCTGATGTAGTGTTACACTCTAGCCCGCACGCGAGATGCGGGGAAAGGGTATCGGGGTCACGCACTAACAACGCCGCAAGGAGTTGTAGTGGTATCGATGCAAGTCTAGATCAACCTGTGGCGAGGGCACAAGATGAGAGGAGGTAGCCCTGCGCCGTTCTAGCACACACTTCAGAGTATCAGAGGGGATTAGATACAAATGAATAGGCTGAAGAGTCGTCGTATGTACATGGGGTTTATATAGTAAAGGGAGTCTGTCGTATCAGCCGATCAGTACGTGCGGGGTACAAGTCCAACAGCTGTTGGGATGCATGCAGGAGGCCTGCAGGCATATCAGTCATGGATCAGTCATCCATCCGTCACATGATAAAGTAAGGTGTTAGGGGATAAGAGAAAGAAAGTCATATGTCCGTGCCGTTACGATTCCTATGAATCGTTGCTTATGTCATCTACATCCAGCTTTTTTTCGACCCATGCAACGACAGTCTGTGTCGCCTTTTTTGGAAATTCACTCCCACGCTTTGTCCACTCGCGCTTTCAGCTCCCTCACCAGCCTCACGTCTACTCGGGATGATACACTCACTGTACACATATTGTTGCCTATAAAGCATTCCACACACACAGTAATATTACTAAGATAGGCCTCATTCATACGCAACCCCATCACGTGGCCTGTGACGGCGTGTGACACAGAGGCTCTCGCACTGAGCAACGTCGTGTCGCACCGTGTAGATGTCATTAATATGCAGAGGCAGTACGAATAGTAGATTTCGAGTCAAGCCACAATATATACTCATAATATAGAGATGAAACACGAGGACAGGAACAAAGAAGGGACACATTATGCAATGTTGTTCTCGGAAAGCTTGTGCATGATGTTGTTCGGCAGGACACGATGGCCCCGATATTTTTTGGCAGCCCACGCGGCTTGAGATCCATTCAAGCCTTTGTGGTACGCGTCAACAAAGCGACGCGCGCGTGTAGCAAAGCTAAGTAAGTCAAATAGTCAGCTTACAACTTCAAGTCAGACAAGGAGAATGAAGCTTACCGGCGCATCGAGAGAAGGGAGACAGATTCCAGGGCCTTGCGCACATTTTGTTCCAGATCAGACTCTTTGGAGGATGCCGGGAACTCACGATACTTGCGCTTCGCTGCTCCCCAGCATTGTTCAATAGGATTCAGCTCACAATGGAACTTTGGCAAGAACACTACACCATATCCGCGAGCCTTGCAGAGAGTCTCAAGCAGAGACTCAACCGCTTCAAAGTCCGGCTGATTATAGAGGAGCCGGCGGCAGCAGCACCGCTCGAGCTTCGGGCACTGGAATTTGGGGCATTCCGCACGAAGCTGCTGCACTCCCTCAAAGCCACGCTCCTCCAGAAGTTTTGCCATGCCTTTGAAGCGCCCAGCAAGTTCATGGCCCTCGGGGAAATACAGCGGCTGCGGTGTCCCATCAGCAAATTTCGCGTCGGCCATCCGGACCTTTTCCTTCAGGAGCTTGCCGTCGGGTGCATAAACCGGCTTCCCATCCTGCCCAATAACTGTCCTTTCAACGAAGAAGTTCTCGCTCGGGAACTTCTGCATCCTGCGTGCAGACAGAGCATCGTCGGGGCGTTTTTGGTGAGTTGTCGCGTTGTCAAAGACAAAGATATGCCGGTCGTTCGGGTAGTGCTTGTCCAGGATGTCCATCGCCTTTGCGGTTTGACGCAATATGTCATCATTTGTGAAGTATCCCTCCCGGTTCTTCCCTGCCTTGAAGTAAACGCGAGCTGACTCTTGCTCCCCATCAGCTCCCGGCCGCCGAAGGTACCCATAGTCAGCCGAAACCATATCTGCCACCATCAATGATGCGCCTTCGCCCTTCGCCCGAGGCACCGCATTCTCTGTTCTGTGTACCCATCGCACTTTTCTGCGGTCGTTGGCGTAGAACGTGCTCTCATCGTGGAACCAGATGACAATGCGTCGATTGCGTGGCCGCGGTGAGTCTTCGTCTTGTGTTTCGTTGCCCTCGGGATCAAATGACCGCGTCAACTCGTTGAACTCGACCATCACAGGCAAGAAAACCTTCTGGCGGTAGTTCACAACATCCTCCCGCTCATGACCGTCAACATACTGCCCGGATGGAGTCTTGGACCAGCGATAGTCCATCATCTTCATCCACCGTTGCGCTGTAGCAAGAGAAATGGTACGTTTGATGTTATATTGCTCTTTGATGGTGGGCTGATCGAGGAAATGGACGATGTCCATAGCCTTGACGTATTTCCCGATCGTCTGCAGGTGCTGATGAATCGCATTCGCAAGGTCTCCATCCTTCAGCAGCGATGTATTCCACGAGCCATACGGATTCCGCGGGAGAGCATCTCGGTCAGCGAGGAACGCGCGCGTCCATTTGCGGATATTTCGCGCGGTGCGAGACCTTGCATTGTACATCCGCGCCACATATTCTGATGATGCTTTCCATCCAGGGGGTGATGTGCGATCGTGCGGAAGGGAATGTCGGATGCGAGACTCGGCAGGGGACTGGTAGCCGAGGATTCGCGCGGCCTGAGTGTTGGTGTACGTGCGTAGGTGCATCTCCATCATCTCCAGCCGGCGTCGCAGAAGCTCATCCCCAGGAAAGGGTTTCGTCCCAATGCCATTCGTCCGAGGCGGCCGCAAGATCTTCGCAAGGTCAGCAAGTGCTGCACGGGCAGCATCTTGCGAAGGAGCAGGCTCAAATTTGCCTCGCGGCTTTTGGGGCACAGGGCCAGGCAAGGTGGGCGGACTGGCAGCGGCCGCGACAGGAGTAGTGTGAGGAGTGTCGAGATTGGCAGAGGATGATGGTCCGGTGCGTGCGCTATCGCTGCTCGTGATATTCGGCTGACATTTGTCCTCGAGAACCACAATCTCGTCATCCAAGTCGTCTTCATCATCACTCTCTTCATCCTCCGACACCTCTTCCAATTCTGGGACCGGCTCATACCCTCCTTCAAGCTCTTGCTCGTTCTCCAGCCACTCCGGGTCAAATTCGTATGAATCTGCTGTCAATACTCCGGTAACCGTGGCATCGAGACTGCCTTCCGAATTGCTTCCGAGTTGATCTTGACTTCCAGACACAGACTCGTCCGGCATAGCCGACATCAATGCATCCGTTGCCGTGCCAGTGTCATCGCCAGTGAACGCTGTTCCTGGCTGTATAGCTTCAAGCGTGCGCAGCTCGCACATGGCGTCGCCGGCACCCGTTTTTTTGGACCCAGACGACTCGTGGGGCACCAGAGGCTCGGGCTGCGCAGCGCCGCTGTCGCATGAGCGCGAGGAACTCGACAAGTGAGCATGCACTCACTTCATTTTCCTTCTCGGACTCATCACGAGAGCTATGCTTCTTTTTCTTCCAGTAGGCTTGTAGCTGGCTCACCCTGGCCTGCAGGCTGCGTCTCCGTTTGCCCATTAGCTGCTGTAGTGAAGAGGAATATCCCTCGTTGACAGCTCTTCATCTTTTCCACACGACTTCTCCAGACCGGGCGGGTGCAGATCATGTCCTCGGATTTAGACACTTTCACTTATTTCTTTGTACTGAGGCCCTTTCATTTCAATTGGAAAAAACAGTCTTATTCAGTATGTAGTTCTACAGGACAGTGTTTTTTCCGAATTGCGAGATGCCGCCTCTGTGCGGAGGAATTAGCTCTGTAACGCCGTGCACCCGCCGAATCAGCGTAGTCGTGACAATTGATGGCACGTGATGGGGTTGCGTATGAACGAGGCCTATCTTAGGATTGAGCGTATAGAACAGCAGAGCGTATAGAACAGCACGATTGCTAGCAAGAGATGATGACGTCATTCCGGCTATTAAATTGCATTTAAAACCCGAAATGATGTCATTGCTCTTGAGCTCAAACCGCAGGGCAAAGATGTCAAATAAAGTAGTCTCTTGATGAAGAGGCTTAGTCGAGCTTGCGAGACGCAGCCTCTGCGAGGGCTAGCTAAGACACGTGACGTCGCGAGGCAGCGACGTGACGCAATGACGTGAGAGCGCTCGAGCGCGAAAGAGGAAATCGCGGCGCGTCGGGGAAGGTCGAGCTTCTTCGACCTCGACCACATCGTCCCCCGACGCTTGCCCACTGAGTTTTTCGATCCAACCCACTAAGACAACAATGACATCTGGTAATCTAGGCAACAACTCTGGTAGCGTTACTAGGCGCACGTCTATGCCCGTTCCGGGTCAACAGGTGAACGTTAGCGGCTTTCTGGCGGGCGCCACTGGAGGCCCGGCAGGAGGAACCGGGGGCGGGAGCACTGCCGGTGGACTAGGAGCAGGATCAGGCACTGGAGGGTCGAGCGGCACTGCTGGAGGGGGCACAGGAGGAACCGGATCAGGCGGAGGAACCGGAGGCACTTCAGGCGCAGGTACGTCGAGCGCCGGAACGACGCAGTCGG
Source organism: Auriscalpium vulgare (assembly GCA_019915015.1). Taxonomy (NCBI): domain Eukaryota; kingdom Fungi; phylum Basidiomycota; class Agaricomycetes; order Russulales; family Auriscalpiaceae; genus Auriscalpium; species Auriscalpium vulgare. Next base: position 1,009,143 of record JAHBBC010000018.1, read on the forward strand.
GAGGCGGAACTGGAGGGCAGTCTGGACAGACGACGGCGGTATATGGAGGTCACAGGGCGTGGACAAGTGGTCCGGTGAGTGGGGCCACAACGACGAGAAACGCGCCCCCGGCGTCGACGACGCAGACCAGCGCCCAGCCCAGCGCGGAGGATCAGGTCGCACTCTTAAGGCTCGCTAGGATGCTGGGGTCAGGCCAAGGCACTCAGGGCGCTACGGGTACTGGGTTCTGGGCGCATATACTCGGGCAAGGCACTCAGGCGGACGCGTCCAGCGCGCATACACCCGGTGCGGAGGCGAACTCGGCCTCGGGGTCGTCTGCTAAAGGGCCGAGGGTCTTCAAGAAGGACGCAGAGGTGAAGGTCTCAGCGGCGGAACGACAGGTCTCGTTTGCGCGGAGCTTGCAGGCAGCATGGAACGAGGGGGTTTATCTCGGGCTGCACGTCTTCACTAACGCCAATTTGAAGAAGATCTGGGATTCACCATCGAAATATATTCAGAAGACACATCTGCCGACGTCTGAAAAGTCTCTGATGCTGCTCGCACCGGATCTACTTGGCAACGAAGAGGACCTGGACCTAGACCAATGGGGCGAGGCGTACGCGAATTGGTTCAGGTTCATCAAAGCAGGGTCGCTTTCGAGGCGGAGATTCTAGAGCGATGGGTGGAGCATAGAGATCGCCTGGCGGCGCACCCGGACAAGCGAGAACTCTTCCCTGCGATCAGGTTGTTCGACGCCAACGAGCGCAAGAATTACTTCACGCGGCAGTTCGAGCACGATGAACACGCGTGGCTACGGGGTCTAGACAATGCGATCGCGACCTTCCGCTACGAGAATCCGAAGAACATGAACGCAGGAGGGCAGAAGCAGGGTGGGGAAGGCAAGAAGGGCTCGTCTCAGCGATACCAGCCGTACCCCTCCTCCGACAATCGTCCTGCGCGCGACTCCTTTCAAGGTGGCAGACAGTCAACGACCTCCCGGGGTGTCTGCATCATCTGTGGGAGGCCGGGGCATCAGGCGCGAGCGTGCCACGCAACGAAGACAGCGAATGGGAAGGCGATCATCACCAGGTCGGACGCAGACAAGCCCGCAATTCTCAGCGGTGTCGGAACTCACACAAGAGACGAATTCTGCATACCGTTCAACATCTCCGGTCACTGCAGAGGAGAGCACACGGGCGCTGTACACCATGCCTGCTCGATCTGTGGGTCTGACCAGCACCACGCCAGCGCAGGGAAGTGCGCAGGTGGTGGAGGAGGAGCAAAATCCGCCTGAGGGGCGGTACGAAACGGCGCGCCAGGGTCTCGAACTTCCGTTCGACCCTGCCATCATTCCCCCCAAGCGCCATCTTGTCTCGTTTCACGGGGGGACATCTATCTTGCACAAGATCGTCACACCATACAATCCGGCGGCCTTCGATATCTACCTGCGCGCGTTTGGCCTTCTTGATCGTTTCCCTACTCTTGTTCAGGGCCTCACGGAAGGCTTCCGCATGGGTTTCCCAGATTCTGAGCTGCATGACTCCATCATACCCCCATATATTCCGTCCGACAACGACGACTCGATTGACGACTACATACGCGAAGAAGTAGAGGCACATAGGATGGACGGCCCGTTCACACAAGAAGAGATGGAGACACTGTGCGGAGGACACTTCGCGGCGGCTCCAGTGCACACCGTGACGACGACGGATGAGAACGGAAAGACGAAGCGGCGCATAGTGCGCAACATGTCGTACGTGGGCGAAGCAGGTTATTCAGTGAATGACCTGCTGGACTCAGACGATTTCCCGACCGAGTGGGGGACAGCGGCTACAGTAGCCGAAATTGTGAGTGATATTCCTTTGAGTCAGATGGTGCGCGTACCTGGATCGTGAGACGCGAAGTGCGCCGCGAGACGAAGGGTCGGGCAGCCGAGAGAGTCATGGGCCAGAGGCCAGAGCGCGCAGGGTCAGGAGAGAAGCTCCGCCCGCGTAAGGCCACAGGGAGGCGAAGCCCTACTGTGTGCAAGAGTCGGCCAAGAGCCAGAGCACGCGGGGACGAAGGCTAGACCTTCGCACGCGGAGACTCAGAGTGCGCGGAGAGGCTAGAGAGCCCAGCGTACAGTCGAGTCGCAGGAGGAGAGACGAGAGTCGCGCAGAGCAGCGCTGACGACATCGTATTCAAACAGGTTGCGTCGTTACCAGAGGGTTCGACAGCGGCAACATTAGACGTGGAGAAAGCGTACCGGACAGTGCCGGTACACCCCGAAGACAAGAAATTCCTGGCGGTAGCGCACCGCGGAGTGTTCTGGCTGGACCATGTGGTGCCGTTTGGCTCAACAACGGCGGCCGGAGTACACGGTGTCATCGCAGACGGGACCGTAGCGATTTGGAGGAAGGTCGGCGTCGATCCTGCGGTCAAGTGGGTCGACGACAATACAATATTCAACCGACCGACGCGAGTGATAACGGATGGAGGAGGTACGACGTACGAGTACGCGTACGACTTGGCGCAGGCCAAAGGGATCATAGCGCCGCTGAAGATCCCCTGGCACCCGACGAAGGGCCAAGACTTCGCGCGGACGTTTGTATATCTAGGCTTCAGCTGGGACTTGGAGCAACGCACCGTGCAGCTAGCGCCGCACCAACACGTCAAGGTCGTGAAGAAGCTGGGAGACTTCATTGACGAGTTTCGAGGCCGACTAGTGCCGCTGAAGGACCTGCAGAGCATCAACGGCTCGTTAAACCATGTGGTATTCGTGTATCCACACGGACGCGCGTACCTGACGTCCCTGGCCAACGGCATCGCCGAGTATGGCAGAATACCACGCAGACGCCCGAGGAGGCGGTACATGAAGGAGTCTGCTTGGACAGACCTACGCTGGTGGCTAGACGAACTGAAAGGCCCGTCGCCGATACGACCACTCACGTCGAGGGGCTTCACTCTTGATCTGGGTATCTGGGTGGACGCGTCGTCCGACTGGGGAGTCGGCATCGTCTGGAACAGCCGAGAGACAGCGGCATGGCGATGGCTCCCAGGCTGGAATGATGGCACAGGGTGCGACATCGGCTGGGGCGAGGCCATCGCAGTCGAGATGGCCGTAGCGCTTGCGGACGCGAAGGGAATCACCAATGCGGTCATCCTGATCCGCAGTGACAACCAGGGCGTAATATACGCGTTCCGACGCGGCAGGAGCCGCAACTGGATGGTCAATCAATGCATACGCAGGGTTAACCTGATTTGCATGGTGAGGAATATCGAGTTAGAGCTCGAGTACGTGGAATCAAAGGTGACACGCAAGTTACGAGCGCGAGACCGCATTTTATTGACACAAGGAGATACAGGTTAATCTAGCGGACCCGATATCGCGCGGTGTCAT
>JAHBBC010000018.1:1117500-1118535 GCA_019915015.1 Auriscalpium vulgare
CTACATTTTCTTGAAGGGGGGCTAGTATGGGTTTGTAGCCTGGCTAGTAGTAATGTAGGGTAGGCGCAGATTTGGAGTCAAGGCAGTTGAAATGCAATGGTACCTTGGGTGGACGCGATATAGTGGACACGCTTAGTCACGCCGAGTCACGACGGGGCACAACATATACAAACAAACCGACTTTCCTACTACATGGGGAAAACAAATATGAGGCTCATGGCCAATGACGGTCGACAACTGAAGACACTACATAGGGCATCTCTAGGGATGTGTAGGAGTGTTCTAAAGGGGTCTTCCTAGCGTAGAGTTTTTGTAGCTTGCGTGTACCCTGTCGGTTTGAAGGTGTATCTTAGGGGGAAATGGCCTATCGACTATTCCCCTCTCTCTATGCATTGAAAAATCAATTTGAACCAGGGGGATAGAAGGGTAAGAACGTTGGTACCAAAGAAACTGGGGGTTTGAATTGAGATTGTGGCCCGCCGCCCAGGAGGAGTGGTGTATAAAAAGGGTCCCCTTTAGGGGGTTGACTGCTAGCGACTATCGTCCATCTCAAATCAATCCTTCGGGTTCGGGCTCTGACTAGTAGTACCTTCAAATGAGGAGTGGGATTTCACTGGGACGGAAACATAGGGTGTGCTGTGTTGTCTAATAATACTGACACCGGCCTTCGATCTCTGAGTACGTCTCTAGTTTATGTGAGGGGTGACCGGCTGGTCCTAAATGAATCAAAGAGTCTGCTACGCAGTCACGCTGGTTCAAAGGGCCCGGCTTGGCCGTTTATTTAAGTGGGTAACAAACACTTCGCCTGAAGCCTTAATCTGACGTCGTTCTTTTGTGATGCGCGCCGGTGAAGCTGAAGGGTGTGGATTACTTGCGATGGCTAGACCCTGAATGCAAATAACCACTCGGGGATCCGCCTCGACTGTGCGGCGTCTTTTAGGTGCTGCGGTTGACGGTAGTCCTCTTCGAAGGCGGTGATCCGCGTCTCTTGCGAGGGACGGGGAGATCTTAGCCTGAGACATGTGAGATCGGGGA